>CM040986.1:7491623-7525460 GCA_022985145.1 Pangasius djambal | reverse complement strand
TGTAGCAAAACAAGACCATTATGCTAAAATAAATCCATATAGAAGACAAAAATTGAATGAGCTAAAATTCTGAGCTAAAAAAGAAATTAGAACTACAGTTTAAATGTTGAAGCAACAAATCATCATACACCCACAGCCTCTGGCATATAAATCCAACACCCCCTTGGAAATATTTCAGAATTTGACCACTGTGAACCACATCACTATGTAGGTGGGGTTTGGACTCGTAGTGAGTGGAACATTGTAAAAATAAAAAACAAAAAACAAAACAAAAAAAACATGGTCAAAAAAAAAAACTTACATAGGTGTATGAATAAAAAGAAATTAACTGTGTGTGTCTTTTTATCTGTGGTTTTGTCTTTTAGTGTTTTTATTGCTTTATTAATTTATTGATTATTGATTTTATTTGTATTTTACACTTGACACTTGTCTTTAAATATAAATATAAATAAAGCTAAAAACTTGACTTTGTATGTGTGTGTGTGTGTGTGTGTGTGTGTGTGTGTGATTACCATGGCAAAAGTCTTTTGCTCTTAACTGCATTTCAATTACAAAAACATTTTCTTTGATAAACATTTCTCTCTTCATTTCTGTAATGAATCAAATTCAACACATTTTTTCCAGCAGGCCACTCGAGTCTATTTCCCCCATTAACCTGAACACATCATTAAGAGGCTCTTTAATGACAGCGTTTAATATTTCTAAGCCTTCGGTTCATAAAGACCTAATGACACTGATGCACACAATTCATTACTGGACACATCGAGACATGATGGATCTGCTTCCTAATGGCTAAACTTTGACTTGGTCTGCATGAGGCTATGGCTGTAACAAGGGTCTGCCTTTCCAAAACAGTGGCGCCAAATTAAAGGATGATTTAGCTGTGCCATTTATTAGTGCAGTTTGACACACAGCGCTTTCCACCGAGTCCTACGAAGAAACAGAGGCCCCATCATTCCTGCACCCTTCACAGGTAAAGATTAACGCCTTTAATGGCACCATTTGCTTAATGTTCTGCTGCATAGTTTTTCCTCATCAAGACCTGTGCTGGGTAGAGCTGATTTTCTGCCCTTACACTTGCTGGAATATTTAATGTTTTTGATATGCCAAGCTCTTTACTCTCTTGTCCATTACTTAACAATTCATTAATTTTGTAATTATTTATGAGTTTATTTGTCAGAAAAGCTTGTGAGAGTGTGAGAAAATGGCAATATTAAGCAACCATCGAAGCATCCCAATATTCCCTTGTTTAAATTTGTTGATTTATTCTGTGATTTAAATTCATTTTCAGAGAGAAAGCTTCCGAGAGTTTGCAAGTCTCTCTGAACTTAAAGTGAACCCTCGAGGATCCCCAAGTCAAAACCATTGTAGTCCGACTGCAGCGCCTCTTCTCCTCTAGGTGAAAACCAGGGTCTTGTGTCTTTACCACCGAGCAGAACATTAGTGTTAATGGCTTCTGATCCTGAATGAGGAGCCAGAAGTCAATGATGGAGTGAGCGCTCAGTAATGAGGGAGACAGTGCCCGGGTCCGACCCACGGCCCCTTGGCCACGTGCCTCTGCTCTGAAAGAGGCCTGGGCAAGCTCTTGTGTGTGTGTGTGTATGTGTGTGTGTGCATGTGTTTGTGCATGTGTGGGTGTGTTTGCTGTAAACATCTGCCACCAGTCATATTTACTAAGACATAACTGCAAGTTCTCATTATGTTAGGGTCCTTCTTCCACAGTAAAGTCTATATGCCTTATTTAAGAACAAATAAGCTCATAAGTAAGCCAATATAATGTCTGTTAGCAAAACGCTTCAAATAATAACCAAAAATAACACTGCTTAAGCCTAAAATGTAGATGCTCCGCTCTGTAGTGGCTAACATTATGTTAAAACTGCTATTATGTTAAAAGTCTGAGTTAGAACGGGGAGGTGCACGCTGCTACATGTGACACGTGAGTGACACCAACACCTACAGGTCCTTCCATCAAATTATCCCAGCTCCCACACCTCTCACTCAACATTACCATGATAATTTCAATGTCAAAGATGTGGCGTGCACAAGGAACAGTGCTATTGTCTTGAGTTTCCTTGATTTTTTTGTTACACCCCCTTGAAGAGAGAGAGAGAGAGAGAGAGGGAGAGAGAATGAGAGAACTCCTCATATAGCCCCTTGGTAGATTATAGATAATCAGTTTGGAGAGCGATCCGATCGGATGAGGAGCCCAAGCTATCCCAAGAGCGTGTGTGTATGTGTGTGTGTGTTTGTGCGTGTGTATGTGTGTGTATGCCGGATAGTGTTTTTGTGAGTGTGTTGCTACTGGATCAGTGTAATGCTCTTGGAGGAGCCCACTCATGTGATGGGATTCACAAAGAGCCACTTCTCTCCAAGCCCTGATAATGTGAGTATAGCACGGGCCACCGCGCAACACTTCTTCTTCGTGGGTTTTAGTGTGTGTGCAAGAGAGAGAGAGAGTGAGTGTGTGAGTGCTTTTAGGTCCTGTAGAACTGCATGATGTGGTGTCTGTTAGATGTGCTGCACTCTGCACTGAGAGCACAGCCCTCTTCATTTAGATAATGCAGGTAATGTGGAAAGTGAATATATTACAGGAGCAGAGGGGAAAAAGGGCTTTCCTTTTCTAGCAGTGCTCTATTCAGAGTAGCTGAGGGCTGTTTTGCATGCAATTAATTTCTTCTTTGCACTTCAAGTGATTTTGATGGGACGCTGTGATTTGTTGCAATTAACAGGGCCGGCTAATAGGCAAAACAGGAGGAAGAAATTAATACTTACAGCGAGTTTCAGTTTTATGTTATGAGAAAAAGCAATATTTAATCGATATTTAAAAAACTATTTTATTTAAAAAATATTTTTTAAAAAGTTAACAAAAGATTTAGCGAGTCAATTTTGTGAGATTCTTTTTTTCAGACAAATTGGAGTATGCTCCAATCCTTAAAATGATAGATGATTTAAAGTATTATTCTTCATCAATATTAAAAAAAAAAAACAGTAAAAATGTTTGAGATCCACTGCTTCTTAAAATCTCAGTAAAGACTTGTGTGTATAAATAGGACATATTGTTTAGAGGCAACACTAAATAATGCAACTTAAAAGCTAAAGAGGGAATTTCTCACCCCACATACCACTAGCGCAAACTGCTGAGTCCTTTGATGGTGAGCATCTATAGAAAAGTAACACCTACGCAAACTCAGTAAGAAAAACAGCCTCCCACTCGATAAAAAGAGAACAATTCGTGTTGTTGCGGACTCTCCCACGGCTTGTCTTTAGATCTTAGCCGGTGCTGGAGCAGGTTGGTGTCCATTCACTCTTCTTTGACGGAGCTCATCTGAATATTGTGGGTGGAACTTGACAGGTTGCTTTATGCTGCCTTGTCATATGCCTGACCAGCGTTTCACGGCATTCCGCTCCCATTGCGGTTTTCTCCTTCCCATCTCGGCCTGCTCTCCTTTCTCATGTTGAAATAATGCTCGTGACCTCCTTTGTGTATCAGCGCAGAGGTTTTTGTGTTGACTCAGTGTGGTGATTCACAACACAAAATAGCAAATTGTTCGTTTTTACTGGATTTCTAGGAGAACACTGACAAAGAGCTTTTTTGTTAATTCTTTTCTGAATAGCATAAAAGTCACACACTGTACGAGAGCGCTCATCATTAACAGACACAAGAGAAAGACATACTGATGTTGCATGCAGGTGTGCTGATGACTTATCGCATTCAAGGCCATCATAGTCAATGTGCCTGTTATGGCAACCGAAAAATGAAAATGACTACATAAGAGAGAATGAACAAAAAAAAAGAAAAAAAAAGAAACACACACAAGGGCAGGAGCGAGGGAGAAAAGGTCATTTGATATATCCTCATATGCAGGAGTCGTGTGACCCCGCGTGACCCTGAGCACATACAGAAGTGAAAGCTCCTGAATTCAGCGGCTGCTTGCCGTGGGCGGCCAGCACACTGAGTCCCATCATTCCCGCCAGGGTCGGCCATATCCCAGCAGCCAATGGGCACTGGGCTGGACCAGCCCGCTGCGCCAAGCTGCACCACTTCTGCAATGTGTGCAAACATTTTTGCATCTGTGGGTGTGCAACAAAGGACAAGAGCATCTCAAGAAGCTTCCTTCTTTCCTCTGTGGGGGAGGATGCAAGAATCCCTAAAAATGTGAAACATTCTGCTTCAACAATTAACGGCAAAAGATCGTCGCTGTTCTGGGCTGACTTGAGAGCTTTTGTGTCTCTTCAAGTTGTCATATAGCCACAATTATCCATTGAGAACAAACGGTGCTGTGGGTCTTACAATGGAGTTTGCAATTATAGCAGCTGTAAAATGTGAAAGGGCCGGTTCATGGCCCGTGGCGATGACTGATAACAGCATCTTGATCTCTTGCTCAGTAGGGTGGATTTATTCCGCATTCATTATGCACCTGCATAACCCACCACTCACTCACATTGTAGATGGCCAATCTTGTTGTAGCTCATAAAGCAAGAATCATTTACATGTAAAACTCAAATTCTCACTCAACCCAGTGCTGTCCTGACTGTTCGAGGTTTGTCTATGGCTGGTGCCCTGCGTGACGCCTCGCTATTAATACAGGCTTTAAAAACCTGGAGCCTGGCTTCATTACCTACCCCCTCATTATGGAGGTTCAGGTACTGGGACAACGTTTAGAGGACTTCCCCCATTAACAACGGCTGACGCGTGGCCCTAATCGGCCTGACCAGAGCTGCTCTGTCACCCGCCTGTCACATTACCGTTTATTCACACCCGCCTCGCCTGGGCTGAAAAATGCCTCTTTGGTTCTAAACGTCTCTGGGAGAGGATGTAAATGTGACATGTCAGTGGCTCAGGCTCACTATCGAGCGGCAAGGGTGATTTGCGGAGCTGCTCTCCAGTCGATATCCAGCCAGGTGTCATTATGACGATGTGGTGAACACGACCTCTTAACTAATCGCTGGGCCTAGTGACAGAGGTGATGAAAAAATGCAGCTCAGTGCAGTGCAGGCTGGAGGAGAACCCAGACAGGAAAAGGATGGAAATGATGGTAAATCACAGGCTTAAGCACAGCAGTAGGAGGCAGATTTCTCAGTTCAGATTTACTGTAGAAATTGCGGCAACTTTGCAAACACAATAGACACATGTGGTCGTGCCTTTTCTACTAAACTTCATCATGGTCAGAGTAGAATTAATCAGACTTTCCGTATACTTATATGTTCATGCATATATACTCTGTTGGGCTTTTCCCTTGTTTAATTCAAAAACGCCTACACCAAGAGCAAAGCAAGACACCAAGCAGGCTGCTTTTTGGCTCTGATAGTATTTGATACCATCTGAGCAACACTAACCCACGAGCGCAGAATCGATGAAGTGACAACAGATGGCTCCATTTGTACCATGGTTAAAAAAACGTTATGACGCCATGGTGTCCTGAGATGTATTAAGAATCATGAACTGTTCATCAGCGATGGCTGTTGATGATGACAGCAACACCCCTACAAAAATAACCATTGCTTGTATGGGTGGCGACAAAAATACATGTGACTGAGCAAGATCAAACAGGATGGCTGGTGATACTTTGGCTGAAATAAAACTGAGGTTTCCTGTGTTCTAAACATATACAGGCTTCCACTGATGGGTTCGATAACTGTGTACTCGCAGAAAACAACACTACAGGAACTTGCACATGAAGAACTACAGCGCTATAAAATTCCCCCCAAAATGAACCTGTTTAGATAATATCCACATAAAAATACTTCAAAGACATGCTCTGATCTTATTTCAACCCATTCTTAAAAGATATCATAAATCAAGAATTTGTATCAAAGAAAATATTAAAGTCAGTCAGATGCAACACAGCACAGGCTTCTTTGAACTAACCCCACAATTCTGACTTTATTTCCATTACGTTTCTGGTCAGGCAGCGTTGGACATAAATTTAACCGTCCCATTTCATCGTCCCTGTTCCATTCCTTTAATGTTGCTTAAAAGTGAGCATGAAAGTGAAATCTGCCACTGACTAAGCACAGAAGTGACATTCATACTATTACAGCTGAGGTCATACACATCAAACTTCTCAGAGCACGACTGATCCAGGGTCAGTGTTTGCCTTTTATGTCTTAAAGTACAAGATTGTGTGATGAGTGGAGAGCTGACCCCTCATCAGAGTGAAGACCTTTACACGTCTGGTGGCTGGAGTTTATTGGCACTTGCATAAAATCCCACTGTAGTTTACTGGTATTTAAATTCAGATTTTTTAAATGAACCCATAAAACAATAAAAAAATATTCATCTAGAACTTATTTTTCTCCCATTTTTCCTATTTTTTGTTACTTTTTGTTACTAAATACTAGAGAATGTTAAATATTTCTACATCGATTTCCGCACAGTGATGTTATGAGCAATGAAAAATAAAAACGTTAAGAACTGTAATACTGATATTATGCAAATCTTCCCATAATTCATTTTTGTCTGCCTGGAAAATTTCACCTACTAGGCTATAATTGTGGCTAATACCTCTACATATGAGTCACTGCTGTAAATACATGAATAAATGATTAGCATTAAACACATTGTGCACAGAACCAGAAGATTAGCTGCTCCAGGTGTTACACGGATTTCTTGTGGCTTGTATAAATATATACACCAAAACATACAATTTATATAAAATATATATAATAAAGAGGAAAACCTCAAACAGACATATAAGCCATGGCATAAATCTCAGCCATGAACATATTTCCATGACTTGCTCGTTTCTCCAACTTGCTCTTGCTAAGCATGTGGTTATCTGCCCCACATCTAACCTGCGCCTACATCCACGTGCCCTGCGTTGCAAGGAGTACGAGTCAGCGTCTCCTACCTGTATCCAAACCTGAACCATTATAAGAAAAACCACAAGCCAGAGTGCAAAAGGGTAACTTCAACCACAACACAAGGTGTGCCATAACTTTCTTGAGGTGCCAGTGGCTGGGCAGAGTGTAAATGGAGTACACTGCCCCCTAGTGAGGAATGTCAGGGGTCTGCATTATTTCCCCTCCATGTCCAGTGTTAGGATCTCTCAGGATTTAATCCGGCATTAGAAACGTACTTGTGTTTTCTTTATTCAAAAAAATGCACAACAATGTTACATGGTCTAACAGTGGTGAATTACACCTACAGTGTTTATTTGTGGACTTTTGTTTTAATTCAGCACAGTGGATTTTTGTGTACGGAAAGAAAAATTCAGCAAGAATGTTGCCTATCTTATTTTCACTGCTCTTTTCTTTCTGGGGTCATTTATTCATTTATTTCCTTTATTCACTGATTATTTTAGATATTGCTCTCAATAACTTTCACTATGTATGACATATTGTATGGCAATATGTATGGCATATTTCACATGTCAACCGTATGTAGGTTTGTCTATATAATAAGACTCTCCCCCAGAAAAAAAGGGTACTAAACTATACCTTTCCTTGTCGCTGGGATGTTAGCATCATGTCCACACCTAGAAAAGTGCATGTAAAGCTTTACTTTAAAAGGTAATCGTGCACCATAAATCATTTTTAAAGGTGCACTATATCCACTTTCCCTGGTGAAGGATGCGTAATAAAGGTACAGAAGATGTACCCTGAGGGCGACAAGGAAAAATACAGTTTCGTACCTATTTTTCCTAAAGTGTAAGATCACATAAGTCCGTTTAGAATTTGCTATTTATCGTTTTGATTATAGGCTGTAGATTAAGGCTGATAAGATTTTATAGTATATATTATGTGAAAGCGCCATGCAATAGCCACAACAGACTTTATTTGCTCAAAGGTGTATTTATTTATTTACTTATTTACTTATTGAATTGCCGTGTCCAAAGCCAAAAAGCAGCTCCTAGCAATTTTGATGCATTTTGCCCGTAGTTCAGCTTCTTGTTAGGGTTATTTAGAGCAAAGTGGGTGAAATCAAAGGTTAATGTAAAGCCGATATTAGACCTGTATGATGCGCTGTGCATGGATGATTCTACAATACGCATAATGCGTATTGGCATTAGGGCAACTTATCCTCATTTTTATTACCAGGATTATCTGTTTATAAACTGACATTCAGTAAAGCACACCTTATAGTGCACTCAATACAGCATTCACGCCACATCTCATCAATCTCCTGTATAAAACGGTCCTGCGTAAAAACGACAAAATCCTTAAAACCCCCTGCATGTAAGTGGTTAACATTAATCGGCTAAATACCCTGGCCTTGCATTAACACTGCATGTGTGAAATAGAGAATAATGACCTATAGTACAGTATATATTGCTCTGTAGGCTGTAGTACACTCTGTATTGCAGTAGGCCTGTAGTGTGTATTGTGACTGTACATGGTGTACATGTCTGGTTCCTTTATTCGTTTATGTGTGTCATGTTTTCTGTGCTGGTCTTGTCATGGGCTTCAATTCCTCCCCCATGGCCTTCCTCCTCCAGAAAAGTTTCTAAACCCACGGGGGAAATTTCACCCCAAACATAGTGTGTCTGCTCGAGTCGCATCTTATAAAGCTTACAACAACGGAACATTTCTCTTTAGCCTATATTTAGAGCCATGGTCAATTTGAGGCTACTTTGGAAAATTGCGGTCTGTGTAGTTTTGGAACAAACCATGAGATGCAATCAAACAAAAACAACTTTGGACCATCAGTGGGCCTATAGCTGACCCATAAACCTGACGGGGTTTATTTGGAATATCTTTCAATCTGTTTGTGAGTTTCTATAACAAACCACTAGAGGGCAATCAGCTAAAAGTATAATAATAATAATAATAATAATAATAATAATAATAATAATAATAATAATAATAATCATGTGGCAGATAATAACCTAGGAAGAAAATACTGTTGAATAATGTGCCCTTAATAAATGTAGTAAATTATGAATGATGTGATGCATATGGCAACACATGGCAAACCATAAGATCAATAAAGCTCAATGTTCCAGCTGAACACTAAATATAGAATAGAGTTACTAAAAACGCGTTTCCCTCTTTCCAACAACACACCACTGGCTATTCAAATAGCTCTAACACACTTTCCGACAGTAAGACAGCAAAGCTAGAAATTCCGTGATTGTGCGTCTCATTTGTTTGTGGTTTTCAGATCGGCTCCTTTTTGCTCGGCAGGGCTCGTCAGTTTCCGATGCTCATGTTCCGGAATAAGTCCCATATATGTGCGCAGGGGCGTTGTTTCATTCACCGGATAAAAAACCATGTATGGGGTTGAAGAGAAACCGGAATTCCTGATTCAGAGTGATAGATGCACCCGAACCTGTCGATTTCTTTTCATTTAGGAAACTATATATCTGTCTCTTTTATTCTGGGACTGACTAATGCTTTTTTTGCGCACCAGAAAACGTACCTATTAAAACCATTTTGTTTGCATGCAAACTTTTCTTCTTTTCAACCCGGAATAAGTGCGGGCTGTAGCAATTTTCCTACCGCTGGCCCATCGGTGTAAGCAAAAGAGAGCGAAGTCTCCATTGACAACTATCGCTTGGTATCGTCACAAGGACGCACAGCCAATCAGATCTCGCGGTTCCGCTGTTCTTTCACCGTCCGGTCCTTATATGGTCAGTGACGTAACGGTACATTCAATGGCTCCCCATAAATACACACATAGTACCAATAAGAGGCGCCGTGAGGGTCTGTCATTCAACAAAACACACACAGCCTGATGAGAGGCTCGCTTTCGTGGTCACATCTGAGTGAGCGCTAAACACTCCTTAGGTTAAGTGACAGCCCTGCTGATGTGAGTTTAGTGTCAGAGGTGAAAAAGCAGAGGGTCATCCGCACGCAAACACAAACACTTCTCTCGCGACTGAACGATGACCGCTAAAACTTTGGAGAAAAGCCCTGTCACTCTCGGCGGCTTCGTGCACCCTCTGTCCGAGGGCATCTACTCACTGGACGACACCACGCCGCTGCCAGCCTCGGTCGCAATTTTTCCAAACAGTGATCTAGGTGGACATTACGACCAGATAAATGGACTTTCAGCAGGTAAGCTGAGCTTCGGGCGCGCGCACCCTCCTACCTGTTTTCGCTGTCACGTGTTCCTAAAGAGGTTTTAAAAACACAAGTTTTATAAACAAGTTTCATATGTTAAAGGTGGTATTTGCCGTACTGTTGACTCGATGTGTAAGTGCTTATGGCTTTGACTGGAACTGCATCGCAACTGGTTTTACTCGTGCGTAAAATGCAACTTCCCAAGCGCGCACGAATTCCTCGTGTGTGCATAAGACGTGCTCACATTAACAGCATTGTTTATTTTCCCTTTCTTGCAGATGGCTTGGTTAGCGGGGATATGAGCGCAGAGAAGCGCGCCGTCGACCTGCCCTACTCCAGCAGCTTCGCGCAGCCGGCTGGTCCTCGCAGTCAGACGTTTACCTACATGGGCAAGTTCTCCATCGACTCCCAGTATCCGGGGAACTGGAACCCAGAGGGCGTGATCAACATCGTGAGCGCGGGCATCCTGGGCATGACCCAGGCCTCATCGGCGTCCTCTTCGCCGTCCTCCTCCTCCTCGGTGTCTCCCGCTCACTTCTCCAGCACGCTCAGCTGCACGGTGGCTCAGGGCCAGACGGACATGGAGCAGCAGCACATCTACTCCCCTCCTCCGCCCTATTCGGGCTGCGCGGAGGTCTACCAGGACCCGTCCGCATTCCTCTCCACCTCCACGTGCCCCATCTCCTCGTACCCGCCGCCGGCCTACTCCTCTCCTAAACCGAGTGCTGATGCCGGCCTCTTCCCCATCCTCCCGGACTACACCGGCTTTTTCCAGCCCCCGTGCCAGCGGGACGTGCAGTCCATCCCCGAGCGCAAACCTTTTGCGTGCCCTCTCGAGCCTTTCCGGGTGCCACCGCCTCTTACGCCACTGAACACAATTAGGAACTTCACTTTGGCTGCACCGGTGGCCGAGGGAGCACGCTTACCCGCCGCTTACAGCCCGCAGAACCTGCCACTGAGGCCCATCCTGCGCCCGCGGAAATACCCGAACAGGCCCAGCAAAACGCCCGTGCACGAGCGCCCGTATCCATGCCCGGCTGAGGGCTGCGACCGGCGCTTCTCTCGCTCTGACGAGCTCACCCGGCACATCCGCATCCACACGGGCCACAAGCCCTTCCAGTGTCGCATCTGCATGCGGAACTTCAGCCGCAGCGATCACCTGACCACACACATCCGCACGCACACCGGCGAGAAGCCTTTCGCCTGCGACTACTGCGGCCGCAAATTCGCGCGCAGCGACGAAAGAAAGAGGCACACCAAGATCCACCTGAGGCAGAAGGACAGGAAAGCCACGGTGTCCTCATCCTCCTCTTCCTCCTCGGTTCCCGCCGGTGGCTCAAACTCCACGTCCGGAATCAGCCAATGAGGATCCGCGGCGCGCAACCGCGACTAGGAAACGGTCGCGATGGTAACCGAGCACGCGCTGCCAAATCCTCAGCACCGAACTGAGTTAAGTCATCATACAGTGTTTACTTTTTCAGGTGCACATGGACAGGTGTAAACAAATCAGGTGTTCAATTCAAAGCAAAAAACCGGGAAATGACCTGAAACCACTCTGGATGAGGGACACTAACAGTGCGCGTCCTCGAATGGCACGCTGTTTTTCTGACTTTCTCAGTCACATGTTGACTGATCAAACGCACTTTGTTTGTATATTTAGGTTAAATAATTTAATGGAATAACCTTAAACAGCATGTGGGAGTGTACATATTCTACTGACAGTGTGAGATGTCCGTGTTGGCCACATGAGAGAGTGAGCTTTAATGCTTTCTCTGCAATAAGTCGGAACAGTTAATCTAATGTGTGAGATGAATCTAACTCTCTCTTTTCTCCTGTTTATTGTGCCTTCGTCCGTTCTTTTATTGTACATAACTGCATATGTGCGGAGGCATCTAAACAGTGTACAGTGGATCCTTTAATAAGTTTTTTTTTTTTTTTTTGAAAAAAAAAATCTCTATTTTTGTACAATTTGTTTGGTGTTGCAATGTTCCATGGTGGCTAAAAAAGTAAATGTAAATAATAGATCTCATTGTTTTGTGAATGTCATATATAATTGGAATGAAATAACTAACGCAGGTTAGTAACTTTCTGTCATCATTAAAAAAAAACATAATCAATAAAACACAAAGTCTGAAATGTTTGTTGCAGGCTAAAATTCATTTTCATATTCACATTTCATATTATATAGCAGTAGGAAAGTTTGATGTACACCTGAATAGGAAATTCCCAATTTCACACCAGTCAGGTCTGACTCACTGCCTCACAAGGACACACACCCACACCCACACACACCCACACACACACACACACACATTAAATTAAAAGGATGCCTTTTTGCTCTTTTAGTTTATTTACACAGTGTCCCAGAAGTGTTCATATATAGGGATCTATGTTTGCCAGCACCACGTTGGTTGTGCCTTCATCAGTAGATGTTTGGATATCCACTTCTCAGTTGGTCCGCAACACTTCCAGTCTTTTCGAATTTGTTAATAAGTTTGGCAACAGTGTTATGTGCGATGTGCTTGCCATGTTGCCTGTTAAAGTCCATCGCAACATTGTGACAGTTTCCCGATCCAGCCATGAGAATGATTTCAATACATCCTTCTTTTGTCAAAGTCATATATATATATATTTTCACATAGCCTATAGAATGCCTATATATACTGTATAAACTAAATCTGAAAAATTTTGGAAGACATTTTGCTAAAAAGTGTTAATTTCTCCTATGTATGGAGACTTTTGGGACATCCTGTATTTATTTATTTAAAAAAAAATGCAAAAAAACCTTTAGTACAAAAGCCGCATTTACTGTGTGAGGACAAGCCAAATGTCCTCACAAGGTCAAAAGTGACAGCTATTCCTATCCTTGTGGGACATTTGGTATTCATCAGGATATAAAACATACCAAGACACACACACACTGTTGGCTTTTCAGTAGGCTCCTGACACTGTGTACAGTGCGTGTTAATAATATTAATATATGCTGATATTTCCGTAATCATTCAGTGAACAACGCTGTGTGTTAACGAGTAGAAGGATGGACAAAGTGTCAGAGCTCATTCCTTCTTTCATTCATTTCACCTTTTAAGCCTTGTGAACATTTGATGGATTGTTTCCAAGATTTGCTTAAGATTTACTTTAAAATGATAACCGTACTATCTTTACGCCTATCTTTCTTTCTTTCTTTCTTTGGGTCCAGTCACTTCTGAAGATTTCAGATTAACAGAGTGCAACAGCACCCGTGAGATTTCCAGGGAGCTTCAGATGCATGCTGTTCTCTGGTAATTTGAAGTGAAGTGTATTTTTTAAATGACTTTAATTAGGCTGTTTATATTTTCAATCTTTGTAAACATCCCAGTCAGGCCACTATCTGTCCCATCTATTTTGGCAGTGTATGACCTTTGGTGGTCCTATATGATCCACAAAATTAAAGAAAAAGAGAAGCAAATGTTCTCTATGTAAATAAACATGACTTTATAAAGAACTGTCTGTGGATTTCATTTGCTCATGAGAAGTGGAAAGAGGGATTGTTGTGACCTGTCTGTGGTTGAAAAAAAAATCACACCTGCAGAGGTGGGGACAGTCCCTGGCTTACAACAGGAAGTTGTATTGTTGATGGCATCCAAATATATAAGGATGTGTGGTGAGAAACAGAGGTAAATACATCACGTAATAAAATGTTGTTTGGAAGTTAATGATATGATATCTAAAAAAAAAAAAAAGTAAGTAAGAAAAGGTTCACACAAAGTACAAACGCACATGGACTTTTCTTAATAATATGGATCTTAAGAAAGTATTATTCATCTAAGCTTAATGCCATGTAAAGATGCTCATGCTCAGCTTAGGCTGAATAAAACCTAATCTACTGTATATAGAAAGAATTTCTGCAAGCTCTGTAGACGGCATATCGTTCAAGCTTTTAAAGTAGGACAGCCGTAGAATAATGAAAAATCATTTTCAGAATGTCATTCTAACAAAATGTCCTTGTTTCACTCGCGCTATGGACTGGAGCCAGCACTCAGAGGAACCTCGGCGCAATCTTCAGACTGACAATTACATGCAATTACTGTCCAAAGAGCTCGAAATCAGATTACTGCACCCCAAGATGGTCTGAACAGTAGCACGCTTAAACTTAACACAAGAAAGCCTCAAAGAACATAAGAAGTTTTATTCAGTTCACAGAAGCAGATGTACAAACTCAGAACAGGACATAAATGGATTAAAATATGAAGGTATGTGCTGTATTATTAATGATCATTTTTGTCTCTTTCACACAAAAAATTCATACCATTCATTTTTACATTTTATTTTACGGCTTGACAAAAATTGGCATATGTCTCGATTTATTTATTACTGAAAAAAAAAAGATCAGAAACTCAAACAATTGGACAAATCCCAAACCATGGATATGTAAACACAGGTTACTAAAGATAACACAAATCTAGCCTAGGCACGACAATCCATTCTGCACAGATTGTATACATGATTTCAAAACAGAGATCATCAGGACTGATCAAATACAAGCCAGTCAGCCTCAGCTATAAGAACTATTGCTCAACGATGCAGAGTTTACTATAGATTGCCTCCTCCTCAATATCTATGCCATGACTAACCAGCTTCCCCCTTTTTTAAAAAAAAAAAAAAATACTATGCATGCAGTCAGCAATAATCACGCCACCCATGACAGCTCACAGACAATTCATAATGACAAAGTCAAAGTAAGGAGGAGAAGTCAGTTTCCACGCAATGCTACAATTAAGCAACAAATGTTCACAAAATGCCAAAGCGGGCATGAGAAATGCAGATCTCATTTACATACTGCAGTCACCGCAAGTGTTGCTTGAACTAAAGAGAATGAAATCTTGGCATAACCAAGGATTTCCCCTTTCTGATTATACTTAGGCTACAGCTGGTGAATAATCCATTGTTTTCTTTTTTCACGTGAGATAGTACTGAACACAGATTTATTTGAGACCAGATAAAAATGCAGTGTCTTATAAACATTTTAATTGTCTTTTAAAGTCAGAATATAAACCATAATCAGGAATACACATAACTGATTGTACAAACTTAAATAAATAGAGTACAAGTAGATAACAGAAGCTACAGATGTACTGTGAACTTAGAAAAGCATATGCTTTTAAGGCAAGGCTACATTCAATATTTTATAAGAAAGGCCACAGATGCTTTAAAGTAATGTCAGTATTATATAGAAAATGTCACCAACTCACCGGTCATTGAGATTATTTGAATATTATCAGGAATGTACTGTATAGAGCAAACTGAGCAAATTGTTCTTAGAAACACAGTAAATCTTGGCCCTGAAGTTCCCCATGTATGTCACAGTTTAGCATTTACACCTGACTAATACACCTGACTCAAATATTCGTCTTACTAACCCGTTCAAACAGATGTTAGAGCATGAAAAAATGAAACAAATTGAGCATTGTAGGGAAGCAGGACTGCGAAACACTGGGCAGATGCTTAGAAATACACCTCTGTACTAGAACCCTCTCAGAAATAAAGTTTTTTCCCCCATCTTTATACCTTTAAAATATTTTAAGATACATAACTGGATGTTAATGACCACTTTTAATCTAAAAGCTAATTAAAGGTACACCACATGCACGTTCCCAGGTCAAAGATACATAGTAAAGGCACAAAGATGTACCCTTCATGGGTCCACACCAGTGACAAGGAAGACTACAGTTTGGTACCTTATTGACAGTATACTGACCTTTTTAATATTATTACAGAAGGTTACATGAGTTGGTGTGTGACTGAACTCAGTAACACCGGATAAGTGTTTCTGTCCCACAAACATAAGTAACTTTGGTCAAAATGCCTTTCTGCCAGTCTTTAATCAACAAAGTCTCATTCAAGTAGTATGATAAGATGCAAAGGTTAAGGTTAGGGTTTTAGTTAGTGTTTATATCTTAAAAAAAAAAAAATTTATGTGAAGTTAAGCACAACATGAAGCATGTGACATGCAACCATAATCGCCCTTCATTCATTTGAATTTCTATGAATTACTAAAGAATGTTGCTTTAACCATGTCATAAATGTTAAAAAGTGCATTGCAGTTGTAATATGTAGTAATACAGTGACAACATGAGGGGTGAAGGATATGTGCTTTAAGACTCAATTAATTACTGTATCAGGATAAAGGACTTTTTTCCAGAAAATATTGGCTTTTTGTCTGTAGTTTAAAACACTGACAAAGTGCACATTTCATTAAAAAAAAAAAAAGGATTTAAACTGATTATCAATTCTGTAAACAACAACTGGTAGTGTTTCACTGTCACAGTTATAACTGAATTAATAAGATGTTATGTCACATTGGAACAACTATTAAATTGTCCCTTATTAAATTGTTCAGTGCTGTAAATATTGTTCACTGTGTTGTGTTTGTTTTCAACTTGTGAGAAAGTCACAGCAACATTAAATAGTAGGATAGGAGATATTAAATACATATTTGCCACATTGCCCAACTCTACGCCATAATGGTACACACTGTAGAAGAAGGACGTACTAAGCTGTACCGTTCCCTGACGCTCGGGTGTTAAGCTCCAGGGGGTCTATTTTGTACCTTTCACTTTTACACCTTTAAAAATGATTTAAATGGACCATAATTCGTTTTTAGAGCAAGGTTTTAAAGATACACTACATGCACCTGTCTAGGTAAGTTCCATAATGGAGAAATACATATTTACATTTACGGCATTTGGCAGACGCCCTTATCCAGAGCGACTTACAATAGTGCTTTGAAGTCTATCAAAAATACATTCTGATATTGGCTCACTAGGTCACAAACTAGGAACACCTAGTAGGAATACATACTAAAGGTGAGTGTACCACGCCAGTGAGAAGGAAATGTACAGTTTAGTACTCTCTTTTTCTGAAAGCGTATTTTGTGCATCAAGGATCCAATGTCACTGGGTTATCTGATTGTTTGCACTATTTCTGTCCCAATCACAGTTCTTCATTCACTATAAACCTTCTGTAACTTTGACAAATTAGCCTTCATCTCTCATGCCAGACAGCACATACGCCCAACAGTTCAGTAAGGCGTTCCTACACGGTAACTTTAGGGCCAGGGTAAGGCTCGCCCCCGCACCAGAACTCCTCCGGCTGGGGGATCTCTAAAAGCCAGGCGGTCTCTTCGCCCGGTTTATCGTCCCCGTTCTTGCTGGTCGTGCTTAACACTCGGTAGTAGTGACAGTCCCTGCCATCATCCGGGTCGTACGGTGGTGCCAGGATGTCCAGGAAGGCGGCGGGTCCGTCGAGCGCGTCGATCTGGTGCAGGTTGTCCCTGCGGGGGCTCAGCACGCACGGCGCGCTCTGCTGCGTGAACTCACCGCTGGAGCGCAGCGCGGCCAGGCACACCGCGTCCTTCTGCACAGTCTCACTCCCAGCCCCGGACACGGTATCAGGGTCAGGATCTGGGTCAGGGGCCCCGTCTAGCTTGTCGAAGCAGCGGATCCGGACCTTGCCGTAGAGCACCTTGAGCATGCCGTTCATTCCCGGGTGGTCATGCAGAGGGATGGAGACGCCGCTCCGCAGCGCGAACACGCCCATGCTGAACGCCCGGGTCTCGCAGATGTGCATGTAGGTGACTGGAGCTCTGCGGCGCGCCCGCGTCCCCGAGCCTGAGCCCTTCTTCTTCGGCGGCGCGATGTTGAGGTCTGCGGCCCTGATGTCGCTCAGCAGCGCGCTCAGTTCCGCCAAGCTGGCCAGCAAATCTTTTCCGTCGTCGCAGTTTTTAAACGTAACCTGCGCTTGGGTTGCGATTTTCTGAATGAGTGAAGGCTTGCTGCTGTTCCGTGGCATTTTTCGCTTTGCGACACACAAAAAACCCAGGATCCTTCTTTCTTTTTTTTTTCTTTTAACACCCAAATCCAAAACAGCTGGCTAGCCAAAATTAGCGTCCAGATGTTGCCTCGTGCAATACCATGACATTCCCGACATCCGCAACAAACACTGTAGGTCACGAAGTTAGCATTTAAAAAAGAAGGTGTGATTATTTATTGTTTTTATTTATGGTTTAAGATCTGCACAGCGGTTCCTTCCTCATCTCTGTTCAGGTCTACCAGTAGGCTATTACACGTCCGCTCCCACTGCGCATGCGTCAAAACCTGAAACACAATGTGACTTGTAGTTCATTTACAGTTAAACGCTGCAGCTGAAAATGAGCTCTATCTGAAAATATATAAGTTCACTAAAATACATTTTGTCGCAAAGGTGGCTTCGCATGAAGTAAAAGAAAAAGGGCTAGGGCCTTTCATTTAAGTATGATTATAGATTCACACCATTGTTGTACTACAATACCCAGAATTCCCCTCTCCCAGCTTCAGTCTCTGGTGAGTAGGGGGAGTACTGGGAGGACCGTCGGGCCATTCAACCCTGTCCCTTCCCCCATCATTACCCTGAATCATAACATGTATTTTTCATCCTCTCCTTCCGAGTTAGTTGATTTATAATTTACTACACAGAGACACATGTACCATTTCCATGCAGTAACATCTGCTCAATTAGATAAGATACAACTGAGATCATAAAAGGCACTTAAAGTGACACCCTGTATGAAGCACTGATGCTCATTTTCTGTTATATGTTTGGAATTTTTTTTTGTAATAGTCATAAATTCTTTAAAGCAAGTTTTTTTCTTCAAAACAACAACTCAATGTCATTACGAGATACAGTATACACCAATGATAATGTAGGCACACTAAGCCCTGAAGAACCCAGCCATCTTCAAGATGAGAGAGAGAGAGAGAGAGAGAGAGAGAGGTGAGGAAGTGTGGCTGGACAGAGCGCAGCTCTCTGAGTCGGTGAAGTGCACCCTTGCATGGCACCACAAAAGACCATCCTCTTGAGAAATAATGAGGCCTGCTCATTTACTCCACACACAAGCACTTCTAAATGCCACTTCCAGCAGGGGTAATTCAATTACCCCTCTCTCCACAGCCAGGATATGGAAATCAGCTACAGTTGACACATACTGTATGGGGAGATCTATGAGGTAAAAACATACGGTCTGTGGTGAAAAGATGATGGAATGGAGTGTTAAATCTTTCTTTCTTAAAATATTATTTATTCGAGGGATCATATTTCTCCAATCCTAGCTTCTCCGTACTGGCTCCAAATACACTTTCATGTTTAAAATGTGCATGGTTAATTCAATTCGAATTTATTTGTATAGCGCTTTTAGCAATAAACATTGTCACAAAGCAGCTTCACAGAAATCTGGATGTAGATTTATATGTATACACTAATGAGCAAAGCCAGATGTGATTCCCCAAGATGACATGAGCAAATAGTATAGAGGTGTAGAAGAATAAAGGTGAATAAGAGTCCTGGGATATGCACAGGATAGTCTTTATGATTACAGCAGCACACGTACAGGTTTTATTATTTGTTTTTAGAAAAGTTTGTCCCTCTCTTAAACTTTTCACCCAAAGGTGAGATTTCCTAGATCAGCCAATCAGCTTCTTCCGGCTGTTGCGCAGTCACAGATAAATCTCAAGGGTGAGGCGAGAGGCTCAAAGGCAATAAAGGCAAAAGCTACCTTTATTTTATTTGGAACAGCTTAACACTCAGCATTAGATGTTTCTCTTGCATATTTGCCTATAAATCACAGATTAAACCCAGCATTTGGTAGTGTTTAATTTATCTACAAGACTGTGTGTAGGTGTTTTACCAGTGTGTCAATTATTGTTCTCATATTATGCAAGGAATAAAACACAACGGGGCACAGTTTTATAGGAGAATAAATGAGGTGGTGTGTTGCGGCTCAAAGTGAAGCGGAGTTATTTTTACCACCTCAGAGTTGATTATTTTCCAATAACAGCACATCTCCGTCAACAATTTGCTAACAATTATGATTTTTAAAAAAAAAATGAACTAAAGAATGACATCATACTTTTTATCCATTTATAGTTGCATTTAAGGTTGTGGAATACTTGTGGAAGTGAGTTCCTGTTATCGCTTGTTATAGCAGCTATAAACAGTCATTCCCCCCTTACCAAATGCTATTTTTCTCTCTTTTCAAGTTAATAAGACAAAAAATTCAGCTTGTTAGTCATGTTACCAAGAAATCACAAAATTTTGACAACTTCCCCGTGTCAGAAAACCTAAAATTACAGCTTTGACTGTTACAAAATGCTGACAACTGCTGAAATTGCTAAATAAATGTCTGCTTGATCTGTTTATGTGGTGCATCCACCATACAAGGCGTGTTCAACTGTGTTAGTAGTCAGAAATGATAATGTGTTCTGAGCAGATTAATACAAATCTGTGAATTACTCGTATATGCTGTTATAGAAAAAACACCTGTTGACCAATCAGAATTGAGGATCCAACAGCACTCTGTTATAAATCTTTATATTGCTTTATATTGATTTGTCTGTGTTTTAGTTACACTTGTCTATTTCATACAGCACATTTAGATTTTAGCATGCTTTATAAATAGTTTTTAAAAAATATATTTACTATATATATTTACTATATTTGCTGCGGATGAATGTGAGAGGCCAACATGGACCTCAGTTGATTTGCCCATAAGCTCGTAACTCAATATAACATTATTTCATTATGTAGCTGTAAGTTATGTATACAGCATTTCTCTTACAGTCCCCTCCATTGTTATCAGAGACATCTGAGACCAGCATGTGTCCACTGGTTGACAATAAACAAGCTTTTCCAGGCCAGATAAAGGCAACATTATTCTCTGATGTTTAAAATGTGCATGACTTACATAGCGCAGGAGTCAGATAGACTGGAGTTCATACTTCTCCGAAAATTCCAGCTAAAGAGCCTGAATGAGTGAAGTGATTCTTCCCCTCTAAGCAATCTCCATAGAGGACAATAAGACCAAGAGCTCACACATCTCATAATAAACGTCCTTTTTGTAGTTCTGTTCTGATTAGATTGTTAGTTTATTCATGCTGTTTTCCATGCTGGAACTATTTTCCCTTAAACAAGTGACTCCACCAGCGATCCTTTCATCAGAGCAAAGGAAAATGTTAACAAGGAACAAGGATTATAAAAATGTATGAGATGGCATTATGCCGAATAAAATATCTGCATTGCTAAAAGGAAAAGTCCAATGAAAATATTTTTTCTTTACATAAATAGGTTCTGTGTTATTTCTATACGATTGGAGTACATTGTGAATAATTAGCTTTTTCAAATGCTATTCATGCATACTATTTGCGTCAACAGTTCGTCTTTTAAAAAGACATCATAAATCATGACAATGTTTCAAAAGCTACAAATGTTTTCAAATTTCATTTATTCAAATTTATAACAATTTCATAAATTTGCAGCTAATAAACTATGGACATATTTTAACAATAAGATTGGATGGTGAGTTAATTTGATTTAAATTTAGTTTAATACAGAGAAATAGCCTATATCTCAATTTAACCCTCATTTCTCTTCTCCTACTGACCCAGTCCAACATGATTTTCTATAGTTAAGCTATTTAGATATTTTAAATAGTGAGTACGTATTAAACTACTCCCAGTTAAAAGCTCACATTTACACATTTTCATGTTCATTACTGTAGCTGAGCCTAGCATATAGTCTGAGTGTCCAGTTTATTACTTACTTCATCAGTATAGTTAATAAACTAGCTATTCAGTATATACATATATTTATGCTTTCTGGGTTTCCATTTTAAGTATACCAGTCAAATAACTAATTAACTAACTAATGGCATCTTCATGTTGGGGGAAAAAGAACACTGTTTGCTTTGTTGCACAATTTAAAAAAGGTGTTTTTGACGCAAACAGATTAATATGGAAGTATCTTTAGTTGAAAAGAAAATACACTCAATGCAATAGAATTACAGCTGCTCTCTCTGAATCATTTCCGTACATTCTTATATCAACATTAAAGAAATCTGGGTCACTAACTGTTCACTTCCTTTGAACGTCATTGGGGTTTAATGTTGAAAACAGACACGGAGAGTGTCTCAGCCTAGAAAGACAGAATTGTTTCCCCAGTGGATTTGACACCAGATATTTCTACAGCCTGTTACAAAGCTATTACACTTTTGTAGTATAATGCTGCTGAATTTTATTTTGGATCTCCATTGATTTTGCAGTATATACATACAATTAAAAATAAGCTTTTCTCAGATAAATTGTTTAGAAATTGTTGGCATAGGAAATGAAAGGCAAATTCATGAGATATTTGTTTTTATAATATAATCACGTTTACATCAATTAATTTGACAAGCCTCTTGTCTTAACTTTAAGCTTTAAACTTTAAGCTCTTATTTTTGACACTTAGACATGTGGATGTATGTGTGTATACATAGTATGTTGTGTGTAGAATTGTATGTTGCTGTCTAATGCTGTTATGAGTCCAAGAACAATTTCCCTGAGGGGACAATCAAGTATCTTAATCTCAATCTACAGTACATGTGAGGCAGAGTCCAATTTAAGCACAGAGCTGAAATGTGCAGGGTTATATGTTTTACTCAAGAGTATAAGAGCACTGGCTCTCTGCCAGTCCTGGGAATTGAACTAGCAATGTTACAGATTAGTGACATAGGACAGGTGATCACTGATTGGTTGCCAAGTGCTGATTGGTTGCTGAGTATTGAAGAAAATTACTTTTTACACTCTTGCTTGAGCTGCTGCTTTTGCTACAAAGAAAACCGGATGCCTACCAGATCCTCGACATGTTTATGGAGGATGAAGTTCTAAAAGGCTACACGCTTTACGCAACAGGTGCTGAGAACAACAGTAACCTGCTATCTATCACCCAATGAGGATCTTACAAGCTTTCATGCTTGGTCTCTGAACTGGAACAGGCCTTACACAGACCTGAATTAGAAAGAATGAGGGCTGACGTTCTGCCAGCTGAGGAAGGTGTAATAGGGGTTTTTCTTATCACTTAGTGGGCCACAGAGTTGACAGTCACACTGTGAGAGGGATGAATCTTGGTGAATGTCTTGCCCCCAGAATCAATATGGACCAATCATTTTTGGATGAAGACAGACATGTTATCGTATCAATCTGCAGAGCAGAACCACAGCAGCTATTAATGCTGGGCCACAGCTGAGAGATACAACCCTCTCTATAAGTACTG
This sequence comes from Pangasius djambal, assembly GCA_022985145.1. Classification (NCBI taxonomy): domain Eukaryota; kingdom Metazoa; phylum Chordata; class Actinopteri; order Siluriformes; family Pangasiidae; genus Pangasius; species Pangasius djambal. The sequence goes on along the minus strand of CM040986.1, from coordinate 7,502,354 downwards.
AGAGAATGTGAGGTCAAGATTTTTGTTTTCAGTGAACATGAGTCCAAGTTAAGAAAAAATTTCATTCCACTAATATTAACAAAATTTAACAGATTTGATGGAGTTTATCTCCACCAAGCTTCATTTTGGCTTTATTTTAACTATATAGATATAGACATATTACATAATTAAATATTCAACAGCAAAACATCAGCTGAAGAACTCAGTTAGCTCCAAACATCTACCAAGATTTTAGTAATGATTTAGCTTAAGTTTTCATAAACATGATTCTGTGAAGTATCTGTACCTGGATGCCATTACAGAGGCTGTTGGGCTGTGTGGATGCTTGACTGGATGTAAGGACTGTTGTTGGATGTGGCCTGGGCTGCAGTGTCACTTACAATGTCCATCCCCATCAGGCCTAAGGAGGTCCCCATTGCTATGCTAATTTCCCCCTTGTCAGCGGAAGCTGCCCCGTCAAGGTGGACCGACGTTGCAGGGAGGGGCCGGTGGGCAGGAAGGAGCCATCTCGCCACTACAGGGGGCTTTCAAGCTTTGTGAGGAAAATGATGTATGAGACAGCGTCTCCTTTAGATCCCGAGGAGAACACGACAGAGAGGGCCGATGCGAGAGAAAACACTGTCTCCGTAATGGAGACTGATGGCCTTGTCCTGTCTCCCGGTTATTGTCAGGGATCAAGATGGAAATGGACCCTTCGTATGAAGGACCTTATCCAGCTGGCGGCTGCCGTCTGCTGGGCACGCTGCCCTGACCGGTGTCCTTCCATCCACAGCCGCTGTAAGTGACAGCTCACAGGGCCACCGGTGGGCCCTTGATGCCTCTGTGCCACTCAGAAGCATTCCTGGCATTTTCCCTGCATTGCTTTCACATCCCAGGTTTGCAAGGCTTGCGACAGGATGCATAGTGCACAGTGACAGCTACAGCTGCCCACGACGGGCTTTCACTTCCTTCAGCTGATGAGGCAGAACATGTCAGACTCTTTGCATACATGTATGTGCGTGTGTGTGCCTTTGTGATAATAAGTGCCTTCATGCGAGACTGAACGTGAGCAACTGTCGAAGAATAATGGATGTTTACCAGAAACCGGATATGAACTTGGAACAATGTAATGTCCTATGCTTCGTGACTCTAATCAAACAGTCCTCTAAGGGAAAAAGAGAGAAAAATAAAATAATGGCAGCACAAATACATGAATAAGAAATGTATGAAAAGCGTTGAGTCCATGAATCATTTCCTGTCATCATATCAGAGTAGGCAATGTGCCTATTCGACCGAATTTTTTTGTCACCGGAGGTGTGTGTGTGAATTAATTTTGAGTGCAGTAAATGTTTTCTAATGGTCCATGAGAAGATAGCTAGTGCCCATTACCTGTCTCTAACAGCCTCCCCTACTTTTACGCTTCCTTATTGTACCACTACTTGAGCAATAATGAGAAAAACAACCAAAAATGGTGAAATTGGTTGTGCAATACCATATTCATCAGTTCATCACTATCTACCCAGCCACCCACTTTTGCCTTCTTATGTTCTCCTCACATGAAACTGACTAGTTCTCTTCTTATTACTCATTGTTTATATTTCTGTGTTGTCCCAGGAACATCTAAACAATTTGTCCAACATTTCACAGAGCACATCCTGTGATCAGGTTTCATGACTTGTATGATGGAAGCCCGATAGGACATTAACGTAATATTCCACCACAAAGCACTGTAATTACTGCTATACAGATAAAACTGAATTATGGTAAATAATTGACGTATGTAAACGGTAACGCAATAATGTTGGGATGAAATCTGAGGTATGGAGCAGTTCCCTAAATGCTGAATTGATGAGGCTGCTTTAAGCTCTGACATTTTTATTGACTTGGCATAAGTCCACGAATTTTTCTATGTTCCCTTTTCATATTAACTGTAGCAGCACTTTACTTCCCTGATGGACTCAAATCAGACATATCAGTTTCACTTTTGTCTGTGGCACACAGAATCTTTTTCACTTCTTTCAAATTATTCACAGGAAGTGTCCTATCACAGAAAAGGGGGATTGAGGTTGAAGTGTTATGAGCTATGCAAAAAAACAGTATCTCTGTTCAAAGAGACGGTTCTCAAGAGCTTCTCTCTGGGGAGGGATCACAAAAGCAGGGGTAGAAAAAGAAGGAGAACAACATAGAGAGAGGAGTGAAGAAGAGAATATATATATATATATATATATATATATATATATATATATATATATATATATATATACACACCAACCAATACAAATGTGGATTCTGGTGCATCTTTCAGTGCCCCAAAGAGGTAATGCGGGGGCAGGAAATCAAGTAAAGAGCAGAAGGGCATGTAGCAGTCAGGGGGAATCCACAGGCCTCTAAACAAGGATCTGAAACCCGCCAGGCAGAACTCTCAACGCAAAAGGTCAAAAGCTGCCCTTTTAAGGCTGTTTCTGAAGCTGCATATGTTGCTAAAATTATGATTATGACAACTATGACTAACTGCACCATGGTTTAAAAAACAAAACAAAGCAAAAATGCTGTCATGATTGCAAAGCAATCATCTGGCCACCACATTATTGGAAATGTAACATTGTTATAAAATGAAAAGACAAAAATGATTTCTAAAATGAAAACAGAAAATTATTTTTTTTAAAATATGCCACAGAGATTACATTTGTGTTTTTATTGTGGCATTGTATATTTTTAATCTTCTGATTGTAATGCAGATTATTATTCCATTTGTATTTTGTATTTGTGAGACTGTTGTCTGTAAAGACCTTTGTGAGACAACAGAGAAGTATAAAAGTTTCCTGGGCCTTCGGTGGAAAAAAGTCCCATAATATTACAGATCCTCTACCATACCTACTGGGGATTAGGTTATTTTTTGCATATCACATTTTTATCTCAATTTGACCCAGATCCAGTAGCAAATAGTGAGCTCCAGATGTTATGTTCCATACAGTTCGCTGGCAGGGAAGTGGCATCTAATTGTAGATAGGCAGCGGCCTATGACCATAGACTTTGGTGGGGCAGGATGACATTAATAACAACATAGCCTCAAACATAGAGGTTATCACACTTGACTTATGCTACAAGCTACTATCTAGTGAGTTTTTACGAGTATCCCCATAATAGGCAGTTGAGAATATAGCATACAGCTCACTCTGAGCGGTTTTAGACGTACCTTTGTTCAACTGTGCTTGATTTTGTTCAATCAAACAATTCAATTGTGTTTTTCCAGCCCAAGTACATCTCAATAACCATACAAAAGACCTGAAACTAGTCCAAAAAAATTCAGCCATTTCAAAAGGGAGACACATTTTTCTTCTTTTTCTCAGCCTTTTATGTGGGTAAACAAGGTCACTGTGGTACAAATGCATTTTTTAATATATGGACGATGACCACTCCCTAATCCCCATTTCCCAATCACTCCCAATCTTTGCAGTAGAAATGGTTCTGTACATCATACATTTTGACTTTGTTTGAGGAACTTTGTTTGACTTTGTTTGAGGAAATCATCATCTTTAATTTAATTAATTAGCTATATGTATTTTATAAACTAACCCAATTTGGTAATCCTGTCGTTTACCATCCTGTCTACTGCCCCTTCTCCACATTTTCATAGAGTGAGCATGGAGCAGCGTGATTCCTGTCCCAGAGGGTTTCTATTAGTGCTTGTAGCAGGCCCTGTGTTTTTTGACCACGAGGTGCAATAATAACTTTATGGAGCTACATGAGGCAGTGAGTACGCTGCCTCACGGTTGTGCAACATCTAGAAAGGTGAGCAAATCAATGGAACATCAGCTTATATCTGTCAAATAGCAATTTTTTTTTTTTTACAACAAACATCAGATTGGGAAAAAATATGATCTCAGTGACTTTTACTGTAGCATGGTTGTTGTTGCCAGATGCACTGGTTTGAGTATTTCAGAAACTGCAGCTGTCCTGGGATTTTCATGATTTTCAACAGTCAGTCACTAGAGTTTACACAGAATGGTGGAAAATTGGACAGTTGAAGATTTTTTTTAAATGTCAGCTGGTCTTTTTCCCATCTTCAACTATCCAGTTTCAGTGAGCCTGGTCTCAGTTTCAACTCAGATTCCTTTTCTTGGCTGACTGAAGTGGAACCTGAAGTGGTCTTTTGCTGTTGTAGGCCATCCGCCTCAAAGTTCGGTGTGTTGTACTTTCTGAAATGCTTTTCTGCTCACCATGGTTGTGGTTACTGAGTGGTAGCTGAGTGGTTAAGACATTGGACTTCTGATCAGAAGGTGGTGAGTTCAAAACCTCCAAGCTACTGCTGCTGGACACTTGAGCAAGGCCACTAACCCTCAACTACTTAGTTGTATAATAATAAGATAAATATAAGTTGCCGTGGACAAGGGCTTCTGCCAAATGCCATAAAATGTAAATTAGAGTCCAGTTTGGCCATTCTTCTCTGACATTTCTCAAGGCCTTTCCACCCACAGAACTGCTGCTCACTGGATGTTTTTGTTTTTCACCATTCTGTGTAAACTGTAGAATCTGTTTTGCGTGAAAATACCATGAACGAGCAGGGGTACTGGTGTTCCTATTAAAGTGGCCAGTGAGTTTATATACACACATATGTATCCTAAACACCTGATGTTCCATATATATACTTTAATGGATAGTGTATGATGTTATATATAATACACCCTATATAACAAAGCCATTCACTTAGTTTTCCACCATTAAGCCCATATAAAGCACTTATTTTGGTTTATTTGGAATTAATATGCAAGTAATAAATGAATATATATTATAATATAATTGTAAAATATTATCATGTTTTATTATAATCTGAATGCCCATAAAATGGAATTGTGATATTTACTCATTACTGTGTAGTAATACTTCCGTATAGACATGTGAGCTATAAATAGTACAATGTGATATGTTAACTTCCCTTACTTGCCCCATTTAGTGCATTGGCCTGCCTTCATTCAAAGCTATGCTGTGCCCTGGTCAATGAGGTGGAAACTGTGTGCTATGAGGTCGACTTCAACATTCATCTCAGTACACTCTCATCTCTGCTGGAGTTTGGTCATCATAGTGAAATGAGTGATCATTCTACCTCAAACTGCTACTACAGTGAAAGTGGCCCAATTCATCAGGGCAAGTTTAAAGGGTTGCTGAGGTGGGTGAGGGGGGGGAGTACAGACTTTCTTTTCCGTGACAAAATGGTTTGATCCTCCCTCGAGCGTGCTTCTGATGTATGACTGTTGTTTTCTTGAGTCTCTGAGACTCTGTGAGCACCCCTTCCCTATCTCAGTGGACATATATCTCAATGAAATGTGATCTTCTGGCAAAAAAAATCATTTTTCAAACTGGGTGCTATAGAAACTGCTAACTCAGGTAACATTAGAAGTTACAGGTTGGAGAATGTTTATGTTATGTCCTGCTCTGAACATCCATTAATTTTTACAATTATATTTAATAATTATATTTATATTCACTTGGTTGATATTGTGATTTGTTTTTTTGTTGTCTGTTTGTGTACAAAGCCTCACTCTAGCGCAGATCAGCAGGAGATCTGATCACAGCAGTTTAAAGATTCCTACCAGAGACAGAAGTCAGTCGTGATACACAAGGAAACAAGTAATATGTAATACAATAAATAGTTATGAATAATTTTTGTTCTTTTAAATGCTTATTAACATGATGGGTTTTTATGTTGAAAGACAGCGAGGGACTCAACCATTTGGACAGATGGGAGAGTTTCATTCCACCAACCGGATGCCAGTATAGCAAAGTGTAGAAAAGAATTTTTAAGCAGAAGTGATGCTTGATGCCCATCTTCCTGGCATCTTGTGAAGGAAGGGTGGTGTGTCAAGCTGAGCTGTCCTCATGGCTCACATGTATAGCTCAGTGTATGACAGAGGTGGTAACTGAAATAATGATCATATTTATTTACTCAAGTAAAAGTGCAGTTACTCATTTGAATAAATACTCTGGTAAAATCATATATACAGCTTCAAATTCTTCCTCAGAGTTAAAGTACAAATGTATAAACTCTTATACTGTCTAAAAATATGAAAGTAAAAGTACAGAAAAAACTGACAAAAGACACCTGACACAAACCACACACTGATGTTACTTCCTGATGCTAAATTAGTGCCTTGTTCACCAAGGAAACCACCATTAGCTAATTCTAACTAACTACAGCTTTATTGTAATCTCTCAAATGTTAGCTAGCAAGATAACATCTCTGATGATACAAATTAGCTTAATGCCACTAGCTAGCTGTCACAATATAAACTACCTTGATAAATACATAGCGTACATAGCAGCAGAGAGATTACAGTGGTTATTATAACAGTTTTTACTGGTTTAGGTATTTTTGCTTTCACATCTGTTAAAGTTGTAAAAGATTTGTTAGACTGAAGCTGTCTGATGCGGTCTGATGCTAGTCACCTTATGACTTTACAAATATAAGATTATAGTAGAGATTTTTCTTTTGAAATTAAAAGTCAAAAGTATTAGGTGAAAGAAAAACTCAAGTAAAGTACAGATACTTAAAAACCAGACTTAAGCACAGTGACAAAGTAACTGTACTTACATCCCACCTCTGACATCCGTTTCTGGACCTGTAGGCAAATATTAGCAATGTAATGTGGGCAGATAAGCATTTCAGCTCATTGAAATACACTTTTGATCCAATTCAAGTGGAAAATTAATGATGATCACTAACAATAATAATAATAATAATAATAGTAATAATAATAATAATAATAATAATAATAATAATAATTCAGTAAACGCTTTAACCTGGTTAAGGTCATGGTGGATCCGGAGCCTTTGCCAGAAACACTTGGTGTGAGTTGGGAATACACCCTGGATGGGAAGCCAGTACATCACAAGGCGTCACTTTCGCACACTTAGTGGAAATTTAACATAACCACTCCACCTATTAGCATGTTCTTGGAAAGTGGGAAGAAACCAGAGAACCTGGAGGAAACCCTCATGAACACAGGGAGAACATGCACACAAACTCTACACAGACACTAACCTGAGCTGAGGACCCCAAACCTGCACCACTGTTCCAGCAATAATAATAATAATAATAATAATAATAATAACATATTTCTCTGAGAAAATGTTAATTGAACTCTAAATAAAAAAAATCTTTCTTTAAAATAATCAGGGATCTCAGCTGAAGCTGCATATCGTGCATTTTAGCGTGCAGTGTAAAAGAGTGCATTGTCCCAGGCTGAGACAGATAGCTCCACTGGGTATATGCAGGAAGCAGAGCTGCTTCAGAACTTATGCATTCATGCTCTGGTGTCCCCAAAGTGATTTTTTCCCCCTCACAATCACTGATTTGCCTTTCTCACATCGTGTTGCGTAGAGTTTTGTTTATGTAAATAGCAATAATAACCATGGAAATTACCTGAATGACATTATGTTCTAATAACAGAGAGGTGGAGAGAATCTGTTAGCATGCCTAGCTTGTTTTTTCCCTTCAGCATCCTGTTAATGGTCACACAGATTTTTAAAGCTCAAACAACTTTGTACTGTTGTTCCTACGCTTTGAACTTTTCTGTGTTAGACAGAACGTCATAGTGATGCCCACACAGCATGCTATCACATTGTGTCCCCAGCAATAAACAGTTAAGGTCTTTTTCACCTGACTGAGATCTGCAGGAGAGTCTAGGCCACAGGAACTGATGTCAGTTTGATATTACAAACCAACATTGAAGAAACCACTCCAGTCTGGGGGGCTGTTTGGATTTTACGTGTCAGCAAGGCTGCAATGTCTCATACTCAAGTTGCAGATATTTGCTTTTCTGTTTTTTGTGTCTGTATATTCTAATAAGGAGCAAGGCCTTTCAGGTCATACTGTTGGAAACAGTTCATATCTCAACCCGTTTATTTACCCTGGCTCAGAACCCTTTCTCTTTTTTGTGAAGTCCCTGAAACCCCCCGCCCCCCTCCCCACCCCCACCCCAACCCCCACCCATTTTATCCCTTTGCTCTGTTTATATGGTCATTTATTGATGGTTACTTAAAGGTAAACAGTGATTAAATGTAACTGTCAAAGCATTCTTGTACAATTGTAATACATGTACTGTAAGTCTGTATACAATCACACAGCAACAGCTTAAATACTTGGACTGCTGCCAGCAAAGCAGCAAGATACTTAACGCTTCATCTTATACTGTGCATGTTATAAAGACAAGGGCAGATAAATCAGTAGCCTGGGTGGCCTGGACAAGCTGAATTCATGCCTGTGTTTTTTATTCATAGTTCTTTGGACAGCAACCTGACAAAGAAAATAAACCCTACTCCTTATCGACTTTCCCAAAACAAAACTTTTCATTTGGTTTGTATTTTTAAAGAAATTGCACTTCATGGCGTGTGATGCACCTTGATGCTGAACTATAACTCATGTTACAGGTTCTGAATCCCAAAACCGACTGCAATACTTTAGCTGATGTATGATCCGGCTGACAGTGGAATGGTTTTAGTTGGTGGATTAATTAGCGTGCATGGATGACATGGGGACATGCATGTGAAAATACTGATGAAAGCAAGCAACATAAACAGCAGTGTAACTCTGTTATATTGTATATCTCTCCTCCTAGCACACCACACAGTCACCTAGTGCTTAAACATGTCGAGAGAAAATAATGATGCTAGTCAGATCAAAATAATATATTTTGCATGAAATGTGAGGACAGGAGACCATTCTCATAGCTGAAACATTGGTTGATGACTTGCTGATTTTTATTGAGGGCAATGACACAATGTGCTACATGATCATATTCCTGTTCATTTCCCTTAGTTTGTATTAATGCTAACTAGCTTGCCATACATTATAAAATTATGTTCATTACTATTCTTAGCCTTAGTCAATTAAATAACCAAAACATGGGACTAGGCAGCACATTGGAGCTTTCACTTGTCCAGAGGGCTAGCCAATACATTTATGATTCGTCAAGCCCAGCAAAATAGAAAAATAAGAAAGAGAATCATTATAATTCAAGGAGGCATGGTGGCTTAGTGTTTAGCACTGTTGCCCCGCACCTCTCGCCTCTGCCCTGTGTGTGCCGAGTTTGCATGTTCTCCCCGTGCTTTGGGGGTTTCCTCCGGGTACTCCAGTTTCTTCCCCCGGTCTAAAGAAATGTGTTGTAGGCTGATTGGCATTTCCAAATTGTCCATAGTGTGTGTGTGTGTGTGTGTGTGTGTGTGTGTGTGTGTGTGTGTGTGATTGTGCCCTGCGATGGGTTGGCTCCAGGCTCCCTTGCGACCTTGAGGATAAGCTGCATGGAAAATAGCTGGATGGATAATTATTATTCAAATCCCAACAATGCCACAGTCATCCATGGCAGGGAGACAAGGGAGCAAAACTGGCCATGCCCTCTGGGTGGAAGGGATGGTATACTCTCTCTTGCCTGTCAATCACAGCAACACTAGGCAATTTTGGGTGTCTGTGAGCTCATGTATGTGGAAGAGGGCCGAAAGCTCTTTCCTCTGAGTGTGTTATTCTGTATGAGCAGCAATTTGAAAAGATGCAGTTGGCTGGCTTCAGGTGTCTCAGTGTTAGCCTTAACCCTTCCTGTGTGGTAGCTGTTGTATGAGGAGAGCTGGCCAGTCAGTAGGACTTGGTAAGTGACAATTAAAAAAACAATGAGAATAATTATTAAAATGTGTTTTAGCAGTCTTTTTAGTCTTATTTAACAATTTAGTCCATTTTAAGTTAATAGCAGTAGTGATGTGTTTTAGGCAAATACAATGAAAATGAAATGTTACTGTTTGACTGTTTACTGTGCTATTAGTTTACTATAATGGCTTTCCTCCAGGGTAAGTACACAGGAAACTGCTGCCAGTAGTGATTGCAGGCCCACAGGCTCCTTTTTAAAAAAAAAAACGGTATTTACAACTGTTTAGACTGAGCCATATTCCAGCACTTAATCACCCGAGTTCTCATGACTGACCCTCTGTGCGACTGCCATTCCATTTTCAGGGTCAAACAAAGCAGATGTTTTCAAACTAATAAATTACAGACTAACTATCAATTAGTTGTTAATGCATTTGTTTTAGAATTTTACAGTAAAATGCAGAATTGGCTTATTTGATGTTTTATATACATATTAAAAAAAATCAAGATTGTGGAGGTTGAATTAATCAAGTTGTTGATTAATTTTCTCTGATAGTAGCCTTAAATCAATCATCTATAATGTTGGCCGATCGCAGTAGTGTTGGCTGATTGCTGTAATGTTGGCTGATCGCAAAAGTGTTGGCTGATCACAGTGATATTGATTGATCGCAGTAATCTTGGCTGATCACAATAGTGTTAGCCGATCACAGTAATGTTAGCTGATTGCTGTAATGTTGGCTGATCGCAGTAGTGTTGGCTGGTCACAGTAGTGTTGGCTGATCGCAGTGATGTTGGCTGATCGCAGTGATGTTGGCTGATCGCAACAGTGTTAGCTGATTGTAGTAATGTTGGTTGATCGTACTAGTGTTGGCTGATCGCAGTAGTGTTGGCTTATCGTAGTAGTGTTGGCTGATCGTAGTAATGTTGGCTGATCGTAGTGATGTTGGCTGATCGCAGTGATGTTGGCTGATCGCAACAGTGTTAGCTGATTGTAGTAGTGTTGGCTGATCGCAGTAGTGTTGGCTTATCGTAGTAGTGTTGGCTGATCTCGGTAGTGTTGGCTGGTTGCGGTAGTGTTGGCTGATCGTAGTAGTGTTGGCTGATCGTAGTAGTGTTGGCTG
>CM040986.1:7411861-7491523 GCA_022985145.1 Pangasius djambal | reverse complement strand
CAGTGATGTTGGCTGATCGTAGTAGTGTTGGCTGATCGTAGTAGTGTTGGCTGATCGCAGTAGTGTTGGCTGATTGTAGTAGTGTTGGCTGATTGTAGTAGTGTTGGCTGATCTCGGTAGTGTTGGCTGGTTGCGGTAGTGTTGGCTGATCGTAGTAGTGTTGGCTGATCGTAGTAGTGTTGGCTGATCGCAGTAGTGTTGGCTGATTGTAGTAGTGTTGGCTGATCTCGGAAGTGTTGGCTGGTTGCGGTAGTGTTGGCTGATCGTAGTAGTGTTGGCTGATCGTAGTAGTGTTGGCTGGTTGCGGTAATGTTGGCTGATCACAGTGATGTTCACTGATCGCAACAGTGTTAGCTGATTGTAGTAATGTTGACTGATCGCGGTAGTGTTGGCTGATCGTAGGAGTGTTGGCTGATTGCAGTAGTGTTGGCTTATCGTAGTAGTGTTGGCTGATCTCGGTAGTGTTGTCCGGTTACAGTTAAGGCTACTATCGAGGAATAGATGTATAACATAACAGAGATTAGAAATGAACAGTTGCTGTACTCACATTTCTGCAATGTGGACCTCACTAGAATTTGATTCTGGATATAGCCCTGGTACTGAATGCTGTTTAAAAGTGATATAAGCTCTGGTATATGTGACAACTGCTCAAAAATCCCATGGATACTGATCACAAGAATTTACATCCACTCTAATTGGAAATCAGAGCTGGAAAGCAGACAAAGCTACAGCTGCCTGGTGGCTTCAGGTGCTCATCAAGCATTTGCCTCATTAGCACAGTGCTATGAAGACTTGATACTGCTGTTCTTCTCTCAATGATCAGTGTGTACGTCAGACATTGTCCCAGATGTTGATGAATGCCTGTTCTTTTCACTAGGCTTCAGTTAGCCATGCTAGTGCTAATTATCTGAGGGCCTCTTCAGAGATGAGATGGGTGCGTTCAGTTTCCTGACGGAAAACATGAGCTCACAATGGGCCTTCGTAGGAGTGTGTGCTTCACACTGAGCCCTCAAAGCGAGCTAAGGACAGTCCTGAGAACAGCGTATGAGCTTCAGAGAGCTCTCGTACAGAAAATTCGACTGATCAGTAAGCCTGCTTGTTTGGCTCACACAGTGCCGTGAAGGGCTAGTGAGGTTAATGACAGGCTAACAAACGAAGGGGCCTGCCATTAGCATGATAGATCTATACACTGTGTAGAGAATGCAATGAGCTTGTCTATTAATATACCTTATTTCATCTGCGTTTTCGCAAATGAGGAAGACTAACCTCTGCAGGTTATACAGTTACATCTGTAGTTCGGCTGCTTTATAGTATTTAGCTGATTTATTGCATTGCAGAAGGTTGAAATGTAATTTGGGACAGGACTTAGTGAAGCTGGTACTCAGCAAGTGCTCAACAAGCAGCAGGGCAATGGAACCCACAGTCTCAGGTAAGTAAATAAGAGAGAACTGGATGATCAGCAGAAAAGCAGAGTCATGAAGGGTGATTTCACTGAAATGGCAGGGAAATGGAGCTTGTGTTAGTGTGTATATGGCTGTGAACATAAAGTGATTCAATATTCAAGATTTTATTTGCCACATACATAGTTATATAAGTATATATACTTATATATACAGTATATAACTTGCAGTGAAATGAAAACCAGGCCTACTCCTCCATAGACTGTGCATTAAAAATAAGAAATGAATAAGAAAAAAGAAATAAGTAGGGAAAAAAGACTAAGAATAGTGCAAAAAAGACAGACTGTGTACAGTAGAAGATGAAAGGATGGGGTTCTTTTTATAAGCATGTTATAAGTTTCCTATCACCTCCTAAATACGTACTAGTAGGTGGATAGTTTCATGGTAAACTGTCCCTAGGTGTGAATGTGTGTGTGTGTGTGTGTGTGTGTGTGTGTGTGTGTGGTGCCCTGCGATGGAGTCTCATTCTTGGTGTGACCCCACCTTGCGCCCAGTGCTCCCGGATTCACTATCACCCTGACCAGGATAAAGCGGTTACTGAAGATGAATGAATGAATGAATGAATGAATGAATTAATTAAAAATATAAAAGTCAAAGCTTTTCCATGACTCTCTCAGTCTCCAGACCTGATTGGAAGAAGGCAGAGATGGAGATTTGGGAGCAAATATTACAGCTGAGAGAATTTAAAAGCTTTTCTGCGGATACAAAGCTTTCAGAGGTGGTTATAAAGGCAAAGGGTGGCCATGCCAAGTTATGAGATTATAGAAATGAATATATCACCATATTATTAACATCTTAACATATCACCATTTGACCTTTTAATGTATGATAACATAAATTATGAACATCTGCCAACCCGAGCACACTAAATATTTTGGTATAAATTTGTAATTCATTTTTTCTAAGTGACTATAATTCATAAGACATTAAAATATAGTTCATAGAATATACAACCCAAAAGCAATAGGTGTTTTTCTATTTGAAGCAGAACGGCTGTTTTTCCTCATAATGTTATCCAGTAGCGCCACCTTCTGGTCTAAACTCTGAATTACTAAAGTTTTGAATTAACAGAAAGACTGCAGAGACATGATTGCAGATTATTCACATAATATATGCCTATCCTATAGTCTATACTATTTTAAGGAATACTTAAATTATTTTTTTTTTAAGTCAAATGTCCAGATTTATTACAGTTAAATCAGTCCTTACAGAAACTCTCATTTATATTTTATGGTTTTATTAAAGCCATGGACCCTAATGACTGTGCAGTTTGTCTACTATTTTCTAATAGCTGTTAGACTAATAAGTAGTGGGCTTTGCTCTATGAAATGCATAAGATGTGGTGCAAAGGATAACATTGCCACCTCACAGCTCCAGGGTTTCCGTTTCTATCCTGAGCTCTGTGCATGTTCTCCCCGTGCCTCACTGGGTTTCCTCCAGGTTTTCCGGTTTCCTCCACTTCCCAGAAACATGCAGGTAGGTGAATTGACTACATAAATTTCTCTGAGGTGTGAATGAGAGTGTGAATAGCCAGTGGTCCTGGGATTGGCTTCAGATCCACCATGACCCTGACCACGATAGAGCATTAAATAAAGATGAATGAATGTATGAATGAAATGTTTGAGACTCGGGACAGCATTTATACCCACTGATAAGTCTGGTGTTCCCTAGTCGGAATAATAAAAGACAGCTTTTTTGTCACATATGCATGTGGAATTCTTTTCTCTGCACATACTAGTTTTATAGCAATGCCGGGGGAGCATACAAGGGTTAAAGACCTTGCACAAGACCCCCAGAGTGACAGTTTGCAGTGTCACGGTTTGAACTCACAACCTCCTGATCAGTAACCCAGAGTCTTATCCACTGTAGACCTATCCCTTTTAATGGCTCAGGTCATTAAACTCCAAAAAACACTGAAACCAATAACCCTGGAACGAGAGTAATAATATTTTAATAGCATTACTATTACAATCATCTGTCTTCCATTCAACAATTCACCTAATCCTACTTTATATTAATGTCTCTAATATCTCTGCAGTTACATCAACAATTATGCATGCAGCTATAATGTAACTACTGAGAGTGTATGTATGTTTTTTTAGATCACATCAGTACAGCTCACAAAAACATGTGCTGTACCATCTGTAAATTTTCTAAGTAAACAAGTGTATCCTGGTAAAATAATACATGGATATGTGTAATTACCTACATTATGAGGGATTAATCTGATTAAACTAATTTTGTTGTGTTAACATATTATAAGCACAAATTTTGTACAGTACAAAATTACACTTTAGCATAAGTAGTTCCTGTGCCGTTAGAATGTAGGTACCGTCAAATTATTGATGCGAATCCTGAAAATGTTATTGGTTTATCTACAGTACACAGAATCGTTTGTTAAAATTATTCAAATAGCTTATGACACAATTAAATACTTTATAATACAACGTTCCAGAGCTGCGGTGAGTCCTCCTGACACCCCTGTAATAGAAACTCACAGTCAGTGCTGTGTCATTTCAGTACTGGGGGAAATTTGTGCGCATACGTCATATGCCAGTCTAGATACATCAATAACCATTACCATCTATATTTTAGGCATGAAAGAAATCCGATTGTGTGGTGATAGGCAAGAGCATTTATTTCTTCTCTAATTGGGTGGGAAGCTGGTGAGTGATAGTAGCTGATTTATTTTTGTTAGAGTTTGTATTGTTACCCAGTTGAGAAGTTAGCAAGAGAAATCATGATGATGAATGATTCTGCGTATTTCTGTATAATAAGCTCAATTACATCAGGTGGGAGTGAGTCATACAGAACCCCTGTTCACCTACATATTTAGAGAAAGAAGCCTTTATTTGTCGCATACACATTACAGCAGAGTGAAATTCGTATATTCACACATCCCAGCTTGGTAGGAAGCTGGGGTCAAAGCAGGGTAAGCCATGATACAGCATCCCTGGAGCAGAGAGGGTTAAGGGCCTTATTCAAGGGCCCAGCAGTGGCAGTATGGCTGATCAGCAACCCAGAGCCTTAACCCTTGAGCCACCACTGGCTAGCATGCTAACATGTCACTCATGCCTGGTGTGTTTATCAGGCTAGAGAACAAATACATAGATTAGATGATAAAATACACAGAAAACACAGACTGGTAATAAAAATATACACACCAAACATTCCCTTTACCATATTTAAGCTAAAGCTACAGAGCTGGCTCACATGTATTGGCCTCAGAGACGCAGCATCCTGTGTGATTAGAGCTGAACAACCTGCTGGTCAGCAGTAACCCTGACAGTCACACTGATGTGAACAACAAAGTTCTTGTATTTTTCACAGTGCTTCTGTAGTACATAAACAGCAGCAGTTAGTTATATCCTTAGAGTCACAAATAATTGAGCTGCATCCCAAACTGTATACTAGTTTGTCAGTACACCGTAAGTGTCATGAGTATAATATATTATACTGCTTACTATAGCGTGTGTTTGTGCTGTTCACAGCCCTGAATTCTCTTTAAATGCGTACTCTGAGATTAAGCTGTGCACTGGAGAATGACGCCATACAGCCCACTCTGGTAAATATGTTTCCAAAACAGCTAGTAATAGCATTTACAAAAATGAGCATTGCATATTTTGCGCTATAAAGAGGAAGTTGCTATAAAAAGGAAGTTCAGAATCTTTTTTTTTTTTTTTTTTTTTTTTTTTTTTTTTTTGCATGAGAGACCAAATAAGTAATCTTATTCCATGTCATGTACTTATATATAATTTCCATTGTCGGAAGTATTTACTATACACAGCTGTTTAACCCTCTTACCAAATTTTATTTATTCATTCATTCATCTTCAGTAACCGCTTTATCCTGGTCAGGGTGGATCTGGAGTATACCCCAGGAACACTGGATGTAGGGCAGGAATACACCCTGGATTGGGACGCCAGTACATCGCAAGGCACCACGCACACATATAGTCACACCTAAGGGCAATTTAGTGAAGCCAATCCACCCACATGCGTGTTATTGAGAGGTGGAAGGAAACTGGAGAACGTGACCAAATTTGCTATTAT
Organism: Pangasius djambal; assembly: GCA_022985145.1. Classification (NCBI taxonomy): domain Eukaryota; kingdom Metazoa; phylum Chordata; class Actinopteri; order Siluriformes; family Pangasiidae; genus Pangasius; species Pangasius djambal. The sequence goes on along the minus strand of CM040986.1, from coordinate 7,486,011 downwards.
TAAGAGTGAAAATTTAATAGTTGCAAAGTAGGACTGCTAATCTCACTTTGTCCCATTTAAATGAGCTAATATAAAAAATATTAACAAAATATTTATTAAATATTTTTAAATTATAACACTTATTATCTTATTCATGGTAAGAACCCCAGTTTAGATTAGTGCTTACATTGCTCCTTTCATCTATATTTTATACATTAATGTCCTTAGACTTTCAACCCTGTTGCTCTTTGTAAACATTTTACCCCATTTTTGTTGAAAATAATAATAGTAAATTTTCTAATAATAATACCAAGATTTAGTTATATTTATTCATTTTTATTCATTTGGGTTTTTTTCTGTCGTTGTTTTATTTTGTTTTCTAAATATCAATTTGTATTTAGGTCAGATAATAAAGTCTTTAGAGTAATATATAAAACATGAGGGGAAAACATGTTTAGAATTTTGAAATCAGTTTTAGAATAAGATTTCATTATACCACATACGTCTTGCTAGAAAGCGATGAATACACTTTTAATTAAAGAATTTAAATGCTGATCAGACCTGTCTCTAAATGCAGCACAATTTGGATGAAACAGCAAGGTTTGAAATCCTGTGGTGAAAAAAAAAAAGTGAAATTAAGCAACCCTTCTTACTGATAATTTGCTGAAAAGAAAAAAATGGTGATTCTTGAAGAGTCCTATGATTCATTTGTGGAATGTGCCAACTTGCAATATAATGCCAAATCAGTCAGTATCAATCACCCTAATGAGTAACAGTACAGCAACAGAAAACACACCTACAGGTGTGTAAGGAGCTTGAATTCATAGCAATTCACCTTTGATTTTCTCATTGCTTATTTCAAAGTTCATCAAAGACAGTGGGAACAAAATCTTTTTTTGTCATTACTTTCCTCTGGGTTCTCTGGTTTCCTCCGACCTCTCAAAAACATCCCAGCAGGTGGATTGCTGACTCTAAATTGTCCCTAGGTGTGAATGTGAGTGTTTAGTGTGTTTGCATGGTGTCCTGTGGTTCAGGGTGTATTCAAGTCAAGTCAAGTGTGTTTTTATTGTCATTCCTCTATATAGCTTGTATACATTGGAACAAAATGTTGTTTCTCCAAGACCATGGTGCAACACAGAGCAGTACACAAGACTACATAAAGTGCAATACACAAAAGTGTGAGACGAGTGCAGGACAATAAATTCACAGAACAGGACAATAAATACACAGAACAATTCCCACCTCACATAGAGTTTTCCTGGGATAGACTCTGGATTCACTGCACTCCTGACCACAGTGAAGCACTAGGAATAAAGAGGAATGAATAAACGAACAAACGGCACCTTTACTATATCCTTTTGTTTCACTTCACCTCCCACTCCTCAGTAATGGACCAAATGAACAGGGTATGCATGGCACCCTTATGCCTTCGTGAGCAGCAGATAAGCTCACAGGCTTTGTGTATCAAGGTTATTCACGGTGACTGTCCCATTAACCTGATTGCTCCCTCAGCAGTGCTTATCACATCGAGTCTAGAGCTTAGTTTTAATGCATGCATTCTGATAACACTGGAAGATTTTGCAATTTCAGGACTGAAGGTCGACTTGTCCTTTTGTCTGAAACAACATATAGGCACACTAAATAGTCCTGAGGCCAGACCAATAAACTCAATATCAGTTTAATCAGTTTGATTTAAAGCAGCGGTTCTCAAATGTTTTTATAGTCAGGGACCCCTTAAAAATCATGGCCCCCCTCAGTAGGAAAGGTAGGTAGGCAGACAGACAGACAGACAGATAGATAGATAGATAGATAGATAGATAGATAGATAGATAGATAGATAGAGCACTTTATTGATCCCTAAGTGAAATTGTTTTGTTGCAGCAGTATGATAAACAAAAAAATTACAAGGACACAGACTATGCACAGAGAACACAAACTAGAAAAGTAAGTAAAGCGTTGTGTGCAGATGATGACCATAAGGTGACTGTCATTAGAATGTGTTCAGGAGAAAGAGAATAAATAATAATAACTACAGTGTGTCAGAATGTGAAAAAATTCCCATTCACTGAATATTTGAAATGAATTTCCAACAAATTGCATTACTCATATGTGCACATATCTTTTTCCATTTAACCATTAACTTCCATAAAAATGCTTGTAAATTTTAGGCACATTGTTTAAATGTGTGCAATAATATTTTGGCTATTAGTTATTCCCCCCCCCCAAGAATTTTCCACCCAAAGGACTCTTTGGAATTTTTAAATTCAAATTTAATTTCCTGACATTATTTGTTAATATCTCTAATAAATCTTAATACCATTGATACTGGGTTGTGGTTTCTACCACTGTAAGAAAATTTGGAAATTGTACACCCCTTGGCTATGTCTCGTGGACCTCTGGGGGGTCTCTGGACCCCACTTTGAGAACCATAGATTTAAAGAACAAAACAAATGAAATAATCAAAGGGATTTTGAGTGTTGCACTTTATGAGAAGGACTGACCAACCTAACTGAAGCAGTGAGGTGATGCTTAGATCGGTGTTTCCCCAATCCAGAACTCTACATGTTTTTTTTTTAAGAATTTTTTTTTTAATGGTTCTTAGTTCGCAAAAATGTTTTCCTTTAGTTTCCCCAGGTTTCCCTTTCTAACAGGGAAACACTGTTGTAGAGTTTTATAACCTTTAAGGATTCCTCTAAAGGGGCAAACAAAGAAGCCTTAAGGGTAAGAGTGTAGCTATGTGTTAAAGTTCCCGTAAGAAACTGCTAAAATGACATATTGGATTGTGATACTATGGACTATGGACATAATGAAAGAAAACTAAGACAGTGACTAAAACTTGATTTACTTTGCTGGTATATCTAGCTGACTTTAATCTTTTTATGGTGACATCTACTGGTTACTTCACAAAAGAGAAAATCTGGATGTTAAGTAAGATATTATTGTGTATATCAGTTAATGCTTTATTATTATTATTATTATTATTATTATTATTATTATTATTATTATTGCCATTACTGGAGAAAATGTTCAGATAATACAGTATACAGAAGTAACGTACCGTAAAAGCCACTGTGTTGTTTTTAGGGAGGAAGATCATAATAGTGATAGTGAATGATGCTAATTTCATCTAATTTCATCTAATCCATTCCATTTAAGCCATTTTATTCATACAAGATTAATAGGGCAAAATCAAGAATACATACATATTATTACAATCCAACTACAATTAGTTGTCAAAAGCTATTCACTAACAGGATGCTGTCATTCAGCCCATACACAGCTTGTTTTGGTAATCTAAGACTGATTGCTCAGTTGTTTTATAGCTTTTTTTGGGCCAGGAGGAAGGCAATCACTGTTCCTATAAGGAGTAATCATCCTTGTATGAGTTCATGGATCATGTACCCTTAACACTATAAATATGAATATCTAATCTTGAAACATGCCACTGAATGCATTATTGGAAGCAGCTCAAAACATAATGAAAGGTTATAGATGTTTTTTTTCCCCCATAAAGGCCTTTCAGTAAGTGTATTATGTAACTTGGTCAAATGGCATTAAATGAGAGACACACCCATTCGCATATGCCTGAGCAGTGAAGCATTCAGTGATGGGATACACAGCGTCGGCGGCATGACCTGCCAACACAGATTCAATCCTAATTACATGAAGAGTGAAATGAAGTGATTTATGCCACCGCACCCCAGGCAGCCGGGAACACGAGTCGTAACCTGTTCAGTCGCAGTTTCACATCCTGACACTGTATTATTCACTGGGTCTTTAAAATGACAAATGTGAAAGAATCAATCCATAGGTCAACACGCCCAGTAGATGTTAACAAATATTATAAAAAGAAACACCAAATTCACTTTTCTCAGTGTCAACAGAAAATTATATAAAATAAGGCAGTTTACATTAATAGGCATTTTTGGTATAAAAGTGAGACATTCCTGTGGCTGTGCTGTGAAAAGGAATTGCCTCGTACATGGAGCTGTGAGTATATCTGTACTTTGTGGTTTGTTTAACTGCTGTGGGAACCTGATGGAGTCCATACAAGATACCCGCAGCCTGCCTACCAACACAGCCCTCAAACCCACAGCTGTGAGCCTTCAGGGTCTAATAAATCATGTATTTAGAGAGCGCAGAGCTATAGTGTTTCATGGATTCTGTCTTAAGTTTTCTGTTTGGATAGTGTGTTTAAGTGATATTGGAGCAGGCCATACCACTGGGGAGATGAACATCTGCTAGATTTTTGGACAATTTAGGAATTTAATTTGGAGCTTGGATTGTGTTGGCCTCTTCTAATCATCATCATCCATTTCAATCAGATTATGACAAAAAACAAGTGAATCCAGTTCTAGGAAGAAAAAAAATCAAGGACTTGATGTGACAGTCCTGGGTTTTGAACTTATAACCTTCTGCTACCATCCTATAGGCTTACAATCATATCTATTAAAGCGGTTAACAGTGATGTGAGGCTTTTGAGTGATGCAGAGGGCAAAATGAGGAGGGGGGGTGGAGCATGGAGCTAAAGAGTGCTATTTATTCCAACAACCATTCAGTATTGTGGAGTAAGCAAAGACAGAAAGGCTCAGATGGTGCCGAGGCCTCCTCAGATGTCCGGCCAAGCCAATATGAAAGAGAACAAACTAACAACACTCTCATTAAGTCATGACATTTCCAGCAGGCCTCGTTCAATGCCATTTCTGTTATATTCGACTGTAGACAAGGACCTTCTTCCCCTTTCATTCTGCTCTCTTTTCTGTTCAAATCAATTTTTAAAAAAAGGCTGGGGATGTGACACCACGGCCACACTGAAAGTTTTTAGAAATCCAAATCTTTGAAAGTGACCCTCTTTAAAAGGTACGGGGACCTTGAGAAAGGGCCGGCAGTGTACCTTAGCTCCCTGTGCCTCTATCTACTCCACGCTCAAAGGGAGGCATGATAAAAGCTGGCATTGTGATGTACAGTGTGGGAAAACACTTCACGTCCGGTGCTGCTGAATGAGTAGCTTGTAAAAGAGCCGGACTGTGACTCACTATGTTTTTTTTTTTGTTTTTTTTCCATTTCCGCTTGCTAGCTCGCTTCAAACAGACGGCTTTACCTGCACATACATATGAGTGGGTAGCAGAAAAACAAATCAGTCCAGTTGGAGACCAGCTTTGAAAATATTTGAAACAAAAAAAAGGACAGTCCTAATATAAGCTAATAAGAGGAATGATGGCGTTTTCATTTCCAGCGAACCACAAGCCATAATACACACCAACACAAGACAAATAATAGTCCAAGCTTGAAACATGTGTCTAACAGAGCTTGACCTAATTATCAGGAGAGCTTTCCAAAACAAACTCAATAACCAAAGTGAAGCTCATGCACAGGGTCACCTGAAAATCCGACAAAATGATGGTAAATCATTTCCCTCATTCCCGCAGTCCCTAATAAAGAACAGGGAATTTTTTTGGGGGCCAAACAGACGCCTGGATGAAAGGCGAGGTAATAACAAAGAATAAGTGTTTTTGGCTGCTTGACTTTTTTTCCATGAATTTGAGGGAGTGAACAGAGAACGCTTTCCAGACCACATGCATCAGATCCGAGAGCCAAAGCCCAAGCCCTTAAGGGGAATTACTCAAATAACAGTAATTGCACACTGTTTTTTTTTTTCCTGAGTCCACATATGAGCATTTTATTCAAATTGTTCCACATGTTTACGTCTAATAATGCTGTCAATAACAAGTGTATAGTGAACAATGCCTTACAGCGTGAATGCTGCATGCTGTGTTTAATATCCTACTGCTACGTTCATGCTGGCAGCCTGCAGTGAAGTGGAATGACATAACTCTGCAGAATGGTCCATGTACTGATAGATCACATACAGAATATGTAATACTTAAAATGATTTAGACGACTGTATGACAGCAAGAAAAGTTTGGATAATTCAGTGCTATGTTTTAGATAATATGACAGTAGACAGGAAAATGAGGCAGCTCTGAGTCTGTGCAGTGTGTGTCTGTGTGTGTATGGGGGGGGGGGGGGGGGGTATGTTTTTATATCTTGGAGGGGACCAAATGTCCCCACAGGGACAGGAATATCTGACATCTGTTGATATTGTGGCTGGTCCCCATGAGGAAAACTGAAGCTTTTATTTAAAAAAAACTAAATGTTTCCTTTTGATTGCTGAGGTTATGGTTAGGATTAGTTTGAGGTGTAATTAACTACATTAATAATTATGTCAATGGAAGGTTCTCACAAGGATAGTAAGTCAACTGTGTCTGTGTGTATATAGAGTGTGTGTGTGTATGTGTGTGAACAGTCTATAATACCCTTTATGACCAGTGACTCTAATTTCACGATGTTCTCCGTTGGGACGTCCCTGACTGACGAAAAGCTGCATTTAGAGGGTTTTGGGATAATGTTTCAAAAGCAGAAGTGGGGTGTGACGTTATTTATGCTTCCAGAATACCACAATCCATTCCGACACATTTCCCAGTCTCAAGTTTCCTTGCAGTCCATCCCAGTACTGTGCTACAGTGCCTTTGTTTCAGTGTTTTAGATTATGAGAAGCCCCATCTCCTCCCTCCACCCAGCAGCCCTTTGGGAGTCCTCATGATTGGTTCCATATGTCAGTCCACATTACTGCATGGAAAACTTTACAACAACAGCACATTTTTCTTTTACAGATCGTCGGATACACTTTATAAAGATTGTGCAGCTTGTAAGGAGGGGAAACATTGTTTTTATCCGGTGCGATCAGCCTGCTACAGTCTGTGAACCTGTATTAGAAGCAGCTTTCATTCCCACGTTACATTGCAGTGTTTGACTTTTAAATGTCACTCGCACCCCATTTGTAGTTTCATATCATTTCTGAAGTGGAACCAGATGGTGGAATGTTGTACTGAAGACAGTTCAATAGCTCTATTTAACATTTTATCATTCAGTCTATTAGCTTTCTAAACTTTGAGGTTACACATATGAGTGCTTATTATATGACTGATACGAATAAAGAAAATAATATATAAGCCTAAATACTTTTTGTGTGTGTGTGTGTGTGTGTGTGTGTGTGTGTGTGTATTTGTATGTGTGTGTGAGTGTGTCCAAAGGAGCTGGTTGATCCAGTCAGATTTAATTCAAGGGTAAGTTTACAACAGATTCATTGCCAACACCTTGAGTCAACACTGGTGACTGAATTATCAAACTGTTTATCAGTTTGGCAGGTATTCGGATCAACCATCCCACATATCACCATTCTGATCTCAATTCTCAAACACAAACGATAGGAGGAGAGGGGAACGAGAGAGATACACACACTACATATAGCATAAAAAAGTATGAACCGATATTTTCCATTTTTCCTTGATGACTCAACTGTTAAAAGCATTAGGTACAGAGTGTGGGATGCTGAAGTGGAGGAGCCTACATCCAGACAAAATTATTGAGCAGAAAATGGAGTAACAGAGGAAAGAGGAAGCATACACAAACTGAAGCACTTGTACTTCACAGGAAATTCTTCTGAAAAGAAGAAGAAGAAGAAATTTACTTAATTTACCATAAATGAGAATTTATTTGAAGAGTACACTGGAATCAAACCCTGTAGTACACTGAAGCAAACATAATATATGTGGCATTCATGTGTTGTGGCGCACTTAACTGAAGGATAAATTATCACATTCTAAGCATTTAAAAGTGCATTTTTACTTAATCAGTCCTTTCCGAAATGCTACTGGAATATCCACATATTGTTTTGCATACATCAGACATTCACCTTTGTAAGTGAGGTTTCCTTCTGATGACTCTTCCATGCAGATCATGTTTGTGCAAGCAACTCTATGCACAAACAATAGCAGAATCATTACGAGACTGTTTGGAAATAACGCTGAAGGGCAGAGTTCTCCACAGCTAGCCTAACAGGTAAAGGTGACGCTATAACAGCAGAGACGAAAGGCGCTTCAGTCATCTTCTCAAGTTAATTTATAAGTTTCATTAGCAGACCATGTGATCGAAACATTTGAAACAGACTGTACAGGTACACGAGATATGATTCAAATTTCTTCCTGAAAACAAATGCACCAGAAGATATAATAAATGTGCGTGACACCTTTCATTCAGCTGAAATGAAATATGAACACAAGTGATCACCGGAGACACATACAAAATGGCAGTTGTAAACAGCTATGCGTTTCAGCCGTCCACTTGTGATCAGATCACTTTAGACAGACGTTAATACCAAGTGTGAACAGGGCCTGAGTGTCATATGGGGGTTTTGCTTTGCCTTTCTGACCAGCGTACGGGCAGTTCTATCTGACAATTTTCTTGGTCCTGCAATTTGAACTACTGACCTTGGAAAATTAAATTAGTGCACAAACCTGTTATGTAAATATCAGTCTGTGTGTGTTAAATACACAGTGTAAATCTGCCAAATGCCATAAATGTAAATGCAAATATACTGCAGTTATCTGTGTCTTCTTGCAACTTGACTGTAATCACTTTATCAGTAAGTTTACTGCAGACCTTTAGTATGACAAACAAACAAACAAACAAATAAATAAATAAATTCTATGCAATTAAAAACTAGAATGTACTAGTTTATTTTTCTGTTAATATTTGTTAGCCCGTGAACAAGTGAGAGTGCAGTAAATATGCAGTGCTCTCATATGCAGACGTCTTTCACAGTTAATAACAGACTGTGACTGAAATGACGCACGACATGCCATCAGATCCTTTTGGAATTTTTCCTCAGTACACTGACTGCAGTATCACTTCAGCCTACTAACAAATCTGTTTGTAAATTTGGCATGGAATTTGATGCATTAGACAGAGATTATTTCCTTTGCCTGTATCAAATGGTGCAGAATGACTCTCTGGGTGTGTGCACTGATATAGCAGAGGCAATAATACGAATCGGACGTGATCTGAATGCAGCTGCGTTCAATAACACGCAATACAATTTACCCATCCACAGCATTCAGTATCCTGTGATCGGTGTGTGAAATCGAAACACATTTTTGTGTAACAGACAGTAAGGCTTCTCAGTTCCTGCAACAGAGTATTAACACACAGATTAACACACTTATTAACATGGGTGCTTTTAAAGAATAAAATTTAGTGTACTAGCCATCATGCATAGCGATATTCAGCAAAGATTAAATGATCATAGTGGTACTCCAATTCTTACACATTTGACCTGAAATTACTAGTCTGTTAAATTAGAACATGAACAAAATAGAAGGACCTAAAATGACTATAGATAGAAGACAAGGTGTGCCAGATTAGTTTTTTTCTTCTTCTGCACCAAGGTGAGCCAAATCTAATCTGTTTGTATATTGTTAGCAAATTTGCTGCATTAAAGAGAGGACGAGGTGTCAGAGACTAGAGACTATTAATATTATTTTGCCTGCAAGTGGTGCACATTGACTCTCTGGCTCTGCCCTTGACCAAGAACTCACACTTATTCTCTACCACGCTGAGTTATCAAGGGGAGCTACAGTATAAGGGGATTTGGCATGCAGTCAAAAACATTTTGTGTTTTACATAACAGCTTCTATGTTCTGCTTCTTTGCACAGGAAATATAGCAACCTCTTACACCATTCTACCACTTCCAGGTAGAGCAGCTATATTTATACACATACTGCTGTACCTTTCTGTTTATCTTCTCTACGAGGACTTTCGTTTCCCTTCCAGGTTGTTTTGCTTCTTCTACCAGAAAGCCATTTGGTTTTATTCTTAGTTCAGCATGAGTTCATACACCACATTCTCCTTTGCCTATGCTAGGCTCAGGTTGGTGTCTGACTTGGACAATGAGCTCATGAAGATTGAGGTCATGTTCCCAAGGAAAGACCCCTCCATGTCTGAGTTAATAGTCCAGCTCTATAAACACTAACCTCTACAGTGTATGACATACACACGTGGGCACAGTGAGGCAGTGGTCAGAAAGAACAGAAAGTGTTGACTTTTAGGATATCCCAAGGTTAGGGGATCTGGCTTACTACTGTGCCCAGCTGCACAGACTCCCTGCATATGCAACATCTGGATAAATACGTTATGAACTGCACTCATTCAGGACAGAAGTGATGCTGGAACACGCCACAGTCAAACACACCAGTGTGTCTTAAAAAGGGGTTTTAGAACACAAACCTGATAACTTTAACTAACAGGCCGTACTAATAATAATAATAGATGAGGAGTGTGATTGGCTGCTGCTGTGATGTGCCACATCACAAAATGCAAAATATGCAAGCAATGTCTAGCAATATATACAATTACAATGTAATATTTAAATATAATTTAACAAGACTGATCACTTCACTGATAGAAGACAATGGATGTATTTCATCTGATTTACAGCTTTCACAATGCCTCTTCAAAGTCAGTCTTATCACATATTTTAGCACAAAAGACAACGTAAAGGCAACATTTATAATTTTTATGAGAAGGGGAAAACCAAAAAAAGCCATTTTCACTATGAATGTCATATTCCCTGGGCCTCAAATGCTCCTTGATAGATTTACTGGCCTTGTTAAAGTCTTGGCTATTTTTGTGCAAAATACATCTGGCATTCCCCATGAGCTTATTTTTCCTGCCTGGCGGTTTTCCTGTGGTTCTGCGAGTCAATACTCGCTGAATGCCTTCCACTCCGCACAGGCTCTTCATTAGAAAACATACTTTTGCTCTTGCATGAGCCAAGCCATCGTGGTGAAGTTGCACTTTTACTGGCATGGCTAAATCCGGCTGATAGGTGGCTTTTAATAACAGTCTGAGTATGGGATTTTGACGCTCTTGATCGTTTTAAAGTAAAAAAAAAAAAATTGTGTCTGCTCTAAAAATCTTGATGGCAGCAGCTGTTCTGTATCATTTTTATCCACAAATAGTTGCAGGAGTGTTCAGCTAAACAAAGCTCTTTGGAAAGCGCATTGCAATGTACTTGAGGAGCTAAAGTTGCCTCATTTTCTCCACGTCTGGAGGAATTAACACTGAATAAAGACAATTGGGAAATGAAATTATATAGCATAGAATGCAGCGCTGCTGATGAATAGTCGGTGCAGTATTGCACAAGCCAGCAAATTATGAGAGCACAGCTGCTGAGTGCAGGCCTAACGCGAGCAGCTGGGCCATCAGGCAAACACAATAGTGTGTCACAATCTGTGTGTCTACAACAACTGCATTCTATAACTGGACCCATGTTGGACAAATAGCTAACTAGCAAAGGCCAAATCCACTGGGGCCTTCAGGAGTTCTGCTTCACACACTAACGTTGACCTCATTCCAGCCAGTGCAGTACATCGCAGCTTCTTAACTTTATCCTGCCACAATTCGATGAGTTCTGTAAATTTTAATGATTACATTGTAACCATAGTAATGTAATAAAATTCAGTTGCTTTTCACAAAGCACACTGTGGTTGTTTTGAATGTTTTCATCCAACTTTTTTCTTCCCACCAGCCTCCACAAACATGCTGATACAATCATACCGCAGTTAATGAATGACTTCACTGGCTAAAATTATGCTGCTTTTGGACTTGCCTTGTCTGTTTTCCCCCAGAGGCCATGTAGTGTGATGTTTCCAAGCTGATGTCTGCAGTTCTGCAATCTGTAATGTCCTGTCTCAGCCTGTAGATGTCACTGCAACTCAATCTCTTGGCAGGTTTTGTTTAAAATTGCCTAGGGTTGTGGACTGATTCTTATCTTCAGCTTTCACACTCCACAATTCTTTATTCACTACTGAAGGCAGATTAAACCTTTCACAGTATTTACCATCCTTACAATGTATTATTATTATTATTAGTAGTAGTAGTAGTAGTTTTTTCTTTTTCTTCTTCTTCTTCTACTTATTATTATTATTCAACGATTCAGAGTGAACGTGAGTGAATAAGACTGCTGCCACAAGATTATTCATCGCTTGCTCCCACTAGGTTTAATCATTCCACACTGATTCATAGATTATTACTGACACAATATTTTTATCCCATTTTTAAGGGATTTTTTTGGATTGGCCTTTTTCCCCCCACAATGATACAAATTATCATTACATAAACTAGCCTATATGCACTATATGACCTAAAGTTTGTGGACACCTGACCATCATACCCAAATGTGTTTTCCCCCCCAAACTGTTGCCACAAAGTTTAAACACAATTGTATAGGATGTCTTTGTATGCTGTAGCATTACAATTTCCCTTCACTGGAACTAAGAGGCCCAAATCTGCTCCAGCATGACAATGCCCCTGTGTACAAAGAGAGATCCATGAAGACATGGTTTGTTAAGGTTGGTGTGGAAGAACTCGAGTGTCCTGCACAGAGTCCTGACCTCAACCCCACTGAACACCTTTGAGATGAACTGGAACACCAACTATGTACCAGACCTCTTCACCTGACATCAGTGCTGATCTCATTAATGCTCTTGTGGCTGAATGAGAACAAATCCCCAGAGCCACGCTCCAAAATTGTTCAGCAAGCACATGAATGTGATTGGTCAGGTGTCCATATAATTTTGGCCATGTAGTGTAGCAAGTAAAGGAGAGGTTTGATGTGTCTACATCGTAAAACATCTTTTTTCAAAGAGAAGAAAATGTATTAATTGCAGTGATACAGTGATACAGGTTGAAGAGTTCAGTGAGTTATTACTAAGAAAATAAGCGAAATATGACAAGAAGAAAAGAATGGTGAGAGAAACTGTGGTCACAGAGTGTCTAATAGAGACAGAGTTTACACACAGCTTGTGTGTGTAAGAGATATGCCTACTGCAGGGGTGTGGAGAACAAGGACATTTTTTTTGTGTGTGTTTTTACTACTACAAAAGTTCACATTATGGAACAAAACAATACACAAATGCTATTAAATGAAAAAATCCTCCCTGAGTGACTTGCATATTAATCTTTATAATTAACGTGGAATCTAAAACTTACTTTCTAATGAAATTCTGAATGTCTGATTTTTAAAGTTCATACATTGGCCAATGGTTTTCTACATCACCTGCTAATGGTGGCACCAATGAGAATTTAACTGTACATAAAAAGACAGATGCAGCAGTGCTTTAGTGCTTTAGTCTATCCAGCTCACTGACCTCATCATCTGTATACTCGGCTTTAACAGATCATCTTCCAAGGTCTTGTTGATCGGTAATTAGCTGAGGCATGTCTCAATATGTCTCAAGTCAGAATGCGGTATGAAACTAATTTTCATCATCTGGAACATATTTTGAATTGTTCTCATTTTTGTGTGCAAATGAAACGAAAACAGGCTAGTGCTGATCAGTGTCTCGTTGACTATCAGTTAGCGTGATAGGTGATTGACAATGCTAAACTATTTAGCTATCATTTCAGATTTCAAGATGGTAGCAAGTGTCGGTCAGTTGTAACAGTGCTGTTTAGTTATATAAAGCACAAAAGAGATTCCACTTACTTGAAAAAAAAAATGGCTTCCTTCCTGGAAATTTTTTGTGGCCCAGGCATGAGCTGTTATTCAAGCGATTGACATATTCGTGTGTCATGGTGTGCCTATTTATGCAGCCATTTAAGAATAAGCTTTAGCAAAGAAAGTGCTTTCATCTGTCCCCAGCCATTATGTCTCTTGTATGTCCCATTTTGTTTTGATTTAATTTTAAGTATCCTCTGATATTAGCATGAAAATGGCACTGCTTTGGTATGAACAGTTTACAGACTTTAAAATTATGTAAATTATGTGTAAAAAAAAAAAAAAAAAAGAAAAAAATGGGATATTTTATTTATACAAAAAAAAAAAAAAGTGAAAAATGTTTCACCCAACGCTCTCCTCCTCTTGGTGTCACTATATAATGTCACTAGTGTGTGCTTGCTGGTTTCAGTTCATTGACGCTCGCTACAATTCTTTTACATGCTTGGCTAATCAGTTTGTCTTCTAACTTAACACGTTATGGTCACAGCTTACATAATTCTGAAACAACAACGCTGGGCCTCTGGAGTAACTCACACACAGACAGGCAGCCTGTAATTAAGCTGTTGAACTTTTGACTAGAATTAAATCAACCACTAGAGGGTGCATCGAAAGCTAGGGAAACATTTTTCTAGAGTGTTTTGCATTTTAATGACGAGTCTCTGTTTCAAGGTTGGCATGCTCGAAGTATTAAATGCATTATTAAGCGACTTTTACACTTAAATTCACCATACTTGCTGTGACCTGGCCACATGCCTCTTATTAAAACATGCTACATGTGATATTATGAACCAGAAGTACCAGTTTGCCATGGTGTGATCTAAACAAGACACAATATATTGTTTAATTAAGAAAAGCAGAAAAAAATAACACTCAGCAGGACAATTACAATATTTAACAACCTAAGGTAACAAATTTGGAAAAGTGCGAACACATAGTTAATATCTCTGTAATTTGCTTAGGGCCTCCTGGAATGAGCATTTCATGAGCAATAATAAGGGCATTTAAAATCAGCATAATGTTTACCCAGTGTAGTGTACAATGTCCCTGTAGCAAACAGCCAAAGATTTAAATAAGAGCATGGAGAAGCATGTCACAAGGGAGGCACTATTAGCAGCACATTTAGAAGAGTTAGAACCGGAACAGCGAAGGTCTGAAGTCTACCCTCCATAGTACAGCTGGTTGTGACAATTTAACACTGAAAAGAGACACTTTAAGTGCTCCTGACAAACATTCTAATTATGGGGGCCTCAAAATTCCCAGCGCTCATTACAGTTATAATGAACATTGTAAACTAGAGCAGATGTGCTCTGGTAGAGGGTTCTTCCAGTGTGTGGGTGAATATTCTGCAATACTAAGCCAGAGGTGACTTTCTCTTTCTGTGAAAGCTTCTAAAAATAAAGTTTTTTAACAGTCTTCCATGCTCTGTGTGTAGTATACACGGAGGCCCTGATTTACTAAAAGCCTCCATGTGTAAAAACACACTCAAAAAAACATGCAAGCTGATTTACTAAGATTGCTGCAGAGAACTGTCTTTCATATGAGCAAAATAGCATGTGCTGTCCAGTATATTTGCATATTTGCCTTAATGAATATACAATTTGGGACATTTCGGCCAAAAAGGGCAAAATACAGGATGGTGTACATGCAAATGGACTAACAGGTTAATAGATTAAGCCTAAATGTGTGCAAATTAGTACAACTAAAGAGCAGGTATTATGGGTCCAAGACAAATAAAATTCACTTCAAGTTTTAAGGTTCATCATTATTATTCCATAATACAGTATATCAAAATGTTCAGAATGTTTCTTAGAATTATGGCTTTTAATATTATTGCAGCAAGGTTTCATTAAAGTTAATTTAATATAAACAGAGCCCGAGAAAAGGATTTTAATCACATGTATCTTATGAAAAGAACATCCGCTATTTTATTTTGCTTTGATATTGTTTTTTTGAAACTGACTCAAATTTATCTCTGAGAGATTTTGCTGCATCTTTCAGGAACAAAAAGCACATACAAAACACTAATATACATAGTTTTCTAATTATTCATTTTAACAGTGCAATAAACTTTTTGAGTGCACAATTTATCCCACTGCACACACAAATTAGAGTGCATTGTTTGGGATCTTAGTAAATCAGGGCCTGTGTACGAATAAAAGGCAAGGCAAAACAATCCTCTGCTGTTTTTCAGGCAACTTGATTGCAATTGTGCTTGAAAAGTACACCATTTTCATAACGGATGCAGTACATAATAGATAAATTGTAGACATCTTCAACTTATAAAATGGTTTATTTCTCATTAAAAATGTTACATAGCAACCTTGAGTGCTACTCCAAACAGCTGGAGCAAATACATTTCTTGAACTTTTAAGTTTAATTTCCCTACTAATACAGAAAGAAACAAAAACCCTAAGAAGATTGTGTCACTTTCAAATTGTATTGGTACTTTTCCAAAATTCTTTGTGCAAAGAAATTGTAACTTTTTTAAATGACAACCTTTTTTGGTGTTACACATTTTACACAGCTTTTAAGAACTGATCATTGCCATAACACTTCTTCGTGAAATATTTTAAGCTAATTTTGACATCCACTGCTATACATCTTTCAGCAGGGGCCTTTTGTGTGTGCTTCAGTAAGTGCTCCTAAAACTCCCCCACACCACCCCCACATCCCCGAGTGTAGCCTGGTAAATCTCTGGTAAAACTCTTGAAAAGAAATGCTCTGAGTAAACTGTGATCACAAGTGTGCGTCTGCAAAGACAAAAGCCACTTTCTGATACCAAAGTAGTCCTGAAGCTTCATCCCGTCTTGAGCAAAGTGATCCAATCCCATTTTAGAACTTGTGGTTCAGCGCAGTCAGAAATTACCATAGCCAGTTAATATAATACAAAGTGTTTTCAGTTAGCTAAGGTTATGTACAAGCACCTCGGTCCTACATTTGACGAACACATTCCACTTTGCCCTGACAAATGGTTGGGAACTTTGCTAAATGTGAGAAGAACTCAAGGGGATGCCAGCGGATAGGTGGTCAGAAAAGCGTGTGAAACCTAACTCACATTTTATTGTCAAAGGTTAAGATTCTTTCCAGGAAAGCTTAGTTAATTTTATTTACATGTAGCTGTGTAATACAACCAACCGCACTGTTCAGATCTCTTGTGATTCTTGTAAATGGAGCAATATTTAGATCTTAGTAGTTTAACCCCTGCAGGCTTGAAACACTAAGCTACCACACGGATACATAAAAAAAAGATGCACAGTAAGGATTAATATGCAAACATACAATAGTTCACCAGGCAGCTTCTCCTGTAAATTTTGTCATGAATAGTGTTTCACATCAGAGTTCTACAGATTGATTGAAATAGCATTACTGTGATTGCACTGATTTGTCACTTGTTTAGATCCACTGGACGCTCAGATCTTCAGTGAGAGTTCCTGCTCTTCCATCGGTACATACCCTTGCCAAAGCAACATTATTCAAACTAGACAACTGATACCTGCAAACAGCGCTGTGAGAACAAGACACAATCAGCTCAGCTGGCCCATGTTCAAAGAAATGTGCAAATCATAAACTTGAGTGGCAAAAGGACAAATAACAGAAACACTGCTCCTAAAATAAAAGCATCTAATGCCGCTAGCTGTGTAGTCGATGGCATAGCCATGCTTATTGGGAATAGGGACCATTTGGGTTTAAGTCAGGAGTGTGGGCAAGGCCACTCCAGCTAGCGGAATGTATGGTTCTTTCTAAGAGAGTTTGGTGCTAGGATGAACTGAGGAGAGCTGTGGGGGACTGAAAGCTGGCTGGGGATTGAGGGCTGTTATGGGGTAAAGGCCATGATGGAGAATGTCTCCGTATGAAGTCCCCATTGGATGCCTGTACAGGTGGGCTGGATTGGCCGCCTGGGCCAAGAACTGTCTCTGCATCATTATGGAATGGATGGCGAACTGGGGCATGAGTGGCGAAATGACAGCCTGGTTCTTCAAGTACTGCAGTGGATGCGAATATCCAGGGGGGGCATGAGGGCCCAGGCTGTCACACATTTCCTGAACCTGAGATACAAATGCCCCAGGATACAGTCCTGGGAAGATAGAGGAGTGCATTGGGAACTTGTGTCCCTCGGCAGCGTAGCTGTTGATGTGTACCCCGTGTGCCGGCTCAGCCGGCTTCATGGATTCATTGTCAGGCTCTGGGGTCCGCACTTTCACTGGGATATCTCTAGGTGTGGAGCAGTGCATTGGGGTCACAGCCCGAATCTTCTTCTCTGTGGGTCCATTCTCCAACTCCTCTAGATTCCGCTTAAGTGGCCGTGCTGCACCAACATTTTGTGGGCTACATTTGGTGCTTAGGATAGGCCGAGCCAGTTCATCTATCTTGTAGCTGACTGTCTCTTCTCCTCGGCCACTGTGTGCTTTGAGCTGGGGTTCAACCACCTTTTTTGGAGTAGACACAGTCATAGGAGGAACACGACAGGCTCTGGGGTGATAGTCCAGGCTTGAACTTTGACTGCTACCTGCCTGAAAAAGAGGAGTGTTTTTAATGTCCTGCTGCATCATGGAATGTGAGAGGCTGCACAGAGATGAGGTGGAGTGGGGCAATTTGTGTGAAGAGGGTTTTGGGAGGCTCAGATCTGTTGGTTGCTCCTCTGTCACCTTTTCACTAGGAGGGCCTTTTTCTTTCTGATTCAGACGGGGTGAGTACGTCAGACTTCCACTGTCAGGGTGCTGACTCTGAGGGAAACCATGTGCAGTTTCACAGTCCCGTGGGTAAGCCTCTCTGTTTAGGTACTTGCTTAGCTGTTCCTTGCTTAGATGGTGCTCTGTCTGTCGGTAGAGGCTGTGCAGGTGTGGTGAGGAGCAGAAATCACCCAGGAAACCTGGCACCTGCCCAGGGCGAGGTACCTCACTGGATTTCTCCACACTGGAATGAAGATTGGTTCTCACAATGTAGGGCTCTCCTGTAGGGCTGGGCTGTGGCTGGTGTAGAGGCTGACGCTGGGGTTGTTCAGACGGGTATAGATCCCTCTCTGCACACACCTCTCTATGTGAGGTTTCAATAGCAGGTCTTCTGTCCTCACTGCTGCGAGGCTTGAAACTCTGAGCATGCTGGATGACAGATGGACGCTTGATCACAACACTTGCCTCACCTGTAGAGGAAGGGACCTGGGGGCCCGGTTGCTCAGCAGCTGTTTCTTCTGTACTACTGCTTGATGCCTTTTTGTTGACTAATGGGGGAGGTGGACCATAGGGGTAATTATTGGCCAAGCCAGTGCCGCTTACTTGTGACAGCATCTTCTTCTTAGCTAGGGGGGACATGATACCGGGGTTGCCCCTAGGATACAAGAGTGGATTGTAGCAGAAGCTCTCCTCCTTGGTAGGGAGTTCAGCCCTCTCTGTTGGGATCTCTGGCACTGAAAGGGGGTGCAGAGGTCTTTGCTTCAAGGTGGGTAGCACCATTCCTACATGGTTCTGGCTTTCTTTTACACCAGCCTGTTCTGTCTTTCCCAGGGTGTATGGCGGTGCCTTGTATTCTGCTGTCCCATGCTGCCACTGGTCCTGTGTGTAACAGTTGGGAAGTGGGTGGGAATGCCGTAGTGGCATAGATGCAGCAATGGGAAACACCTCAGAGTCCTCAGATTTGAGTGGCATGCCATCCTGTGGAAGTGATGCATGTTTGATTGCTTCATGTGGACCACCATCCCAGGATTTCTTGAGCACTGGTTTCTTCTCCTCCTCCTCCAGAATCAGCTGCACGTCCCCATCTTCTGTGGTGGGACTCTTTGCCTCGCCATCTATCTTGGCTGAAACCTGGGACTGCTGTGCCTCTTGCTTCACTGTCACTTCTTCCTGAAGCTGCTCCTTGTCCTTTAGGTCCTCTGCACCCTATAGACATAAATACGGATGGAGACAAAGGGACAGTTAGTATTGATCTGGGTACTACAGTAGCACACGCTCCAGCTACACTGTGCACGTAACGCAAAACTTACAAACAATCTCTTGGAGGAAGCCCTTCCAGGAAAAATGAGTTCAGCACATTTGGCTTCTGTGTGCAGTACCACAAATAACACACCAAGTTACAAATGGACGGCATCAAACCCCTCGCAATAACATGAGTTTTATGAATTATTGAAAGCTAGTTGATTGTCTAATATAATCTACAACAGATCCTAGTCTTAATAACATTGACAACACTATATTAGCCCCTAGATGATTAAGCCTTTGAAAGGGAAATGAGTGAAGAGAAAAAGCAATCACTCGCAAAAGGGGTTCACAGGCCCTGTTGGACCAACTCAATCACAAAATCCTCTTATTCTGAAGAGAAAATACGAAATCTATTCAGGGCCATGTAAGTGACATAACAGATCTGCTGCTGACTTTCAGATCCAATGGAAGTGCTATAATGTCAGATGTTTTCCCCAGGCTAACATTTCTAAAGGAGCACACACATGCTAAAACACAAGCTCCATCCTACCATTCCTTTCCAGTGTCAGTGGGAAAAAGGCATAAATGCTTGACTTCAGGTGAAATGCTGGCTCATCCATCTATTCACCTTACACACCCTTGTTACAATTGTAGGTTTCTGTGATGTGAAAAATAAAACCAAGATAAATCATATCAGATCTTTTCCACCTTATTGTGATATAGCAACCAACAAAATTTCAAGTGAAAAACAAACAAATGATTTAAGGAAAAAAGTCTTTTTGGGTAAGTGTTTACCATTCTGTGTAAACTCTAGAGAGTGTGTGTGTCTAAAGAGTCTAGAGTTGTGTGTGAAAATCCCAGGAGATCAGCAGTTTCGGAAATACTCAAACCACTCCATCTTGTGGCAACAACCACGCCATGGTAAAAGTCACTGAGATCACACGTTTTCTCTATTCTGATGTTTGATGTGAACATTAACTAAGGCTGTTGACCTGTATCTGCATGATTTTATGCATTGCTCCGGAGCCACATGATTGGACAATTGCATGAATGTGCAGGTGTACCGGAGTTCCTAATAAAGTGGACGGTGAGTGTATTGAGCTTTGTAATGCTGAGAAACCGTGACCTGTAGGATCATTGAGTCTCTTGCCCTGGAGGCTATGTTCTGACATGCACTTAATACACTGTCGAATGGGGGTCTTAGAGGCTAGAGACTAACAGCCAAGATTACACAGTCCTAATGGGGTGTGACTGCCTTTTGGCAGGGTATGTTTCAATCAAAATCCCTGATTGTCTTTGGTGATGGAGGAAGTACTGAATTAACAGACAATGTTCTGATTCTTACCAAAGCAGCACGCCTATATTTGTATTCAAATGGCATTTGAGCCAAGAGACAAATCCCAGCATCTGCCTCTTAGAATTTCTGCTGCATTTTAGATGTGTAACTCTGGTTGAAATATTACATTTTTTTTTCTCCTTCTCCAGCCTTTTGAGCTGGCTCTGCCTCAAACACGGAATTCCATTTCATCTTCTCCCTTGTACAATGCACAATCAATTATCTGGAGAGGGCTTTTAAATTACACAACATTCCAGACAGATGAGCTAGGCATGCCACTGGAAAAGCAGTCAGCCCCTACAACAGCTCTCTTTGTTTCCACACCACAGCCGATTACTCATTTCATGCACAGTAGAAATGAATATGTGCCGTGTAGCAGCTCTGAAATGTGTCGAAATATGACACTTCAAGAGAAAAATTCAAACAGCTCTTTCATCCCCTCTGTAATCATTTTGTTATCCGTGTGAAAATAGCAACACAATTTTTATTCCCCTTACAGAGTGTCTCTCACTCCCACATTTATTTATTTATTTTTTTTACTTAACAGGCATTTGCAAATTACCATGGATTTATTGGTTTTCAGGGATAATATAAGCCTACAGTTTATACAAGAACTCAAATATGGCATCAATTCACTTGGCAAGCAGTGGCCAATCAGATCTGCTAGCAGGAATTTCCAGCCCAGACTTCCCTTTAGTGTTGCTCTCAGCACAATAGGTCTTGTCAATAACAGCATTATGGACATGATCTTTTCTCCTTCACTTGATTTGTGAGGCTGAAAGCAGGCGAGAGAGAAAGCCTAGTGTTCTCCAGTCCAGCACACGTTCACACAGAGAATATAACTGAATCAGGCAAAGCATAAAAATTGGTCTGGAGTCAGTGAGGCAGGGAAATACCATTTTGATTTACCATGCTGTAGCACAGCACTCATTTCCTCCAATTCAGCTTAAATAATTATGTTAAAACCAGATGCTCCTGACAGAGCGATTCTTACAGGCCTTTGACAACTTATTTGTTAAAGAGACAAACGGCAGTCAGCCAGAAGTGCCTGGTCATGTTTTCCCCCATTTCTTCTGCCATGTTGTATAAAGGAAAGTGTTGCTTTTGAGAAGCTCTAGGTTAAATGAAAGAATTGGTGACTGACCGGCTCGGGGACTTTAGCCGAGGCGTCCTTTTCATTCCAGCCCTTTGGATTTTGTTCGTCTTTGTGGCGCTTTGTGGATGGCACCTTTGACTTGGTGCCCCCCTCCTGGGTACTGGCCTCTTGCTTTCGGGGCTTGATGGGGGGTAGTGGCTTGTCCTCCTCTCCTTTCGTATATCTCTCATAGGGCAAAATTAGCCTGCAGAGAGGGAAAGTGACAGAGATCAGTACTCCAGTTTAAATATCCCACTGACTGCTTTGCATTCTTTCCTTCTGCTTCTCTTTTACTAACAATAAACAACTCAATCTTTCTGCAGCAGCAAAGGTGGATGAACATTTAGATGCTGATTTAGTAAGATCCCAAATAACTCGCACTAATTTGCGGGTGCAATGGGATAAATAGTGCGTGCAAAACGGGTGATTTACAAAGAATAATTGTGTTAATTAGATCACGCACAAAGTAGGGGTAAAAACAATATGTAAATTAGGTTTTAGTATGTGACTTTTTGTTCTTGATACCCGTGACAAATGACTCCCACAAGGGTCAAACTGAAAATAAACCTATGCACATGAGCATAACTGTGTGTCCTGTATAACGCCAGTTAAAGGGTGTGATGCGCTGAAAACCTGTTCAAAATAAAATAAGAACAGAACGAAAGAGTTCTGTTCATAACGTATTTGTGAATGAAAAGCTTTATTTAAATGCTGTTGGCTTCAAAAGAATGAACATGTGGTTAATATATAATACAAAACCAACATTGCCACTATACTATTAAGTCATTATTAAACTTTCTGTTCATTTTGATATAGCAAAGCATGAGCTTGACAAACTTGATTGTTACCAAAACCTACAGAATTTGACTAATTAGTCTATTTGCCTTGACTCCACCCTGTAATTTGCACTTTTTTGGTAAAAACACCCCAAATTGCATATTAACTGCAGTAAACATGACAATATGTGCTAGTTTGCTCATTTGAATGTTTTTTTTTTTGTGTTTTTGCATGTGTATTTAGCTGATAACACAAGACCAATATTTGCATACTTCCCAATTAGCAAACGAGCTGTGTATGACGTTGTTGATATGTAATTTGAGCATGCTGTGCTGATGTTGGCTAGATTCAGATGCTATCTGAGCTCTTTTAGATACTTTCAAATGAACATGCAGGCCAAATGGGAGATAACACACGCAACCCTAATTAAAAGCTTTCTGTTTGCAGGTGATGTCACATGGCCTGCTTAATCCAGCTAAACCCAAACAGACACGATACAAGCATGACTAATGTTACAAATGCTGCTGAATGACTTATTACTCTTTGGCTGAACATGAATTTAACACAAGGAGTCTCAGGCTGCTGCTTTACTCTGATTTCTGCTGATGGAGAAGCTTGATAAAGGGTCTGGTAATTGGATGGGGTGATATATACTGCTTATATGTACTGCTCTAATCTGCCACTCTGCTCATGAAGTTTAAATAATGTGGTTTAGTATATTTAATGAAAGCAGTTGGGAATGGTCAGAAGCATGCAGAATTACAAATATCCACCCTTATGACACCATCATTAAAATGCCTTTTACATGTCGTGAACTAGGAATGCAAAAGAGGAGCCAACAGAACCAAAGATGCACTAAATATGTGAGCATTCTCTGTCTTAATTATTTTGAATCTCTTCTTTCCCCCGTCTTCTGTGATCGCTTGCCCATTCCCTTTATCTCTTATTTCTTTTTGCTGTTTAATAAAATCTGCAAGGCACCTCCAGAGGAATTCGTTTCCGCTATTTTGCTCGGCCGGGTGTTTACTCAACAGCGGGCCGTCCAGGCCTCTCGGAGCTGGAGCAGGGCCATACTGAGCATGCTCAGGCAGGGTCTGTATAGGGGAGGCATGTAGAAGAACTATGCTGGCTGGGGGTTTGGCTGCTGGCCAGCGGCAGAGCTAAGCAGGAGCCCAGAGGGAACATTAATCTTCAGATCCCATTACCAAAAGAGTTTAAACATGTTACAGCTGCTAAAACTGGAAAACGGCTCGCTCCACGTGGTCAAATCAAAATAGCGAGCAGCTGCCAAATACCTGATTCCCACTGTAATGTTTCAGTTCGTGTTTATATAATAAGGGTATAATAATGCGCACAATGACTTATCTTGTTTGCAGCTAATCCTCTGAAATCTTCCATACCCCCTCCCATGCCCCCAGCTCCCTGTGTGCACTCCCCAAGCCATAAGCAGGTCTTATGATGGCCCATTTTAGTTTGTGTAAAACAGCTAAAATTAGGTATGTGTTGACCTTATATTCCCCTGTTTTAAGGGTCCAGGGAATAATTGATATCAGATGTCACTGCTTCATTTGTGTATTTATATATGGGTACTTTTTTTTATGTTTGCCTTTTGAGATAAGAATGAGAAAGGTCTCTGCTGTGAAGTCTGTGAATAAATTCCGAATAAATTTCCTCACCACCAGTCTTCCACTTGGCCATATATGGCTATTCCATGTTACAGTTCCCTTCCTTTATCATGTTACCGAAAATAAATAAGAAAGAAGATCTTTCCCTTACAAGTTAGGCCATGGCATGTTTTCCTTAGAGAAAGA
This sequence comes from Pangasius djambal, assembly GCA_022985145.1. Classification (NCBI taxonomy): domain Eukaryota; kingdom Metazoa; phylum Chordata; class Actinopteri; order Siluriformes; family Pangasiidae; genus Pangasius; species Pangasius djambal. Next base: position 7,461,658 of record CM040986.1, on the reverse strand, counting down.
AAAATGTTTTTAAGACGCTGACATGGTTCAATCTTACTACATTTGATACAGGTAGTAACTGGCATCATGCCAAGAACAGGAACTCTGCAATTAAACCTTTCTTTATAAGAATGAGGGAGTGAGAGAAGAAAAATGGAGGAGGAAATGAAAGCACACACAAGGAGAACGGCACAATACAACAGAAATGAGAAATATGGATGAAATTAGTAGAAAAGGGCAGGCCCTTTAATCAAACTGGCCACATTAAAATAAATAATAAATTGTTTGTTGATTGTCGGAAAAAGGCTCCTTTCTATCACAAAGCAGGCTGCAGGAATCCATTTCAGAGAAATAATGGTCCTAATGTGAATTTCCTTTGGAGGAATAAAAAATATCTTGGAAAAAAAAGTATTTCATTTACTTTCCAGAACAACAGCCTGAGCAACAGGTATTCCTCCTCCTTCTCCTCCCCATGCTTTCAACAACCTCCACCATACCCAGAATGACTGATTACATCTCTGAGCGTGAGCTTAACCTAATGGTGATGCCAGGGCCTGCTAGCAGCGTTTGGACAGGGGAAGACATGCTGAGTGAGTCTTTTACATCAGCCTACGCATGTCAGTCCATTACAATTGGCCTGCTACTTCAATAAAAGCCCTCTGATGCTGCAGAACTCCCTTGTGTATTGAAACAGGCCCTTGAGAGTTCCTTTATTTTCCTCTCGCCTACCTCTATAATCAGACTTCTCCACTGGAAATGAGCATGACAGCTTAAGAATTCTTAGTATAGTGGAGGGCATGGCTTTAATAAAAATGATAACAGAAGATGAAGGTCGACTGCAGGCGAGAAACCATCTGTAATCACACTGCGCTAAGTTATTTTAGGTCCTTCAATTTGGACACTCCGTCTGGCCAGGTTCATCTTCAGGCCAGATAAACGTGCAGCGCTGCCTCAGGTCAGACTCAGGTGCTCCTACAACCTGGGCCAAGCAGATGCTCCTGTGCTGTGATGCTTATTTAAGCAAGACAGCCTTTCTAATGTGCAACAGCTTATCTGGGTTCCTCAATCTCCTCCTTTGTGAAAAGAATACACTGAGGTTTAAGAGGCGAAGGACAGGAATGTTTTGGCTTGGATATTGAGTTAATGCTGATTAAACAGGGCTTTAATAAGGTCAGCCTGAGCAAAGCCTTGCAGTCTGTAGTCACTAATGATCATCGGGTAGCAAAAATGCAGCAGAAATGCTCATTCATATAAATAATTTGCTCCTTCACTTGGGTAAATGTATGAGTATGACCATATGGAAAACATCTCATCTGAACATACAGTATATTATCATATACCATCCCATTCTGTAATCAATGCAATATCATAGCAGGAAAATTCATGCTCTCAAGCTTAGAGACTATTTATTAGGCAGTGAAAGCACCCACAAGGGTAAATAAATCAGTGTGACCAGAAGAGCAGTTTGAGTCTACGTATGAATACATCTAATTAGACAAGCAAATCGGGTACACGCGCATATTATAAACGCAAATAAATATATTCATGGCCTTTGAATGATTAGTTTGACTACGTGAATTTGTCCAAATTGAATTAATCCTGCAAAGGGAATGATTTGTACAAAACAGTTCTCCATCATTAATTCAACATGTAATTACTGTAGGAACTGTGGCGAGAATAAAGGCCTCTTCATAACACTGACAGACGAGGGCATTGCCACAGAGATGGCAGAAAACCACGAACAAGTGTGTGTGTGTGTGTGTGTGTGTGTGTGCCCATGTCTACTGGGAGTGCTGCCGAGTGAGTAATAAGATTCTGTTGCAGCATATCTCCTGGTGGCCTCTAATCTGGCCTCTTACATAACTCTCATTTCCATAGCAAGCAATCTAGGCTCTTTTCGAAATAATCACGCTTAAGGAACACAATAATTACACAAAGTGGCACATTTACCCTCACTGTCTCTGCTGCTGTTTACAGCCCATGCTTTCTTGTCCCTGAGCCGAGGCATCCCCAAAAGCCTCCAAAGACCTCTCTGAAACAAGGAGGCCATTGAGAAAGAGCGAGTGTGAGCATAGACATGTTCAGTATGACTTTAGGGATTCGGTTCCATTCAACAAACTCATTTATTTAGATTTTTTGATGTTTTGCCAGATCTTTTGCTCATACCACACAAAACGTACGCTTCCGTAGTTTGTTGATTCATGTAATTTGTACTTTGTTTGCTTAGTCTATTTATTTCTAGTTTCGCCTCCAAATGGGAAAGTAATCCATCGCATTCACAACTGCAAATGCATTCACAACTGTATTTCATGTGTGCCTCAATCACTGCTGATAACATGTATCAGCAAAGCACAATTAGACTTTTAACCAAGTGCAATCACTTGACATGCTGTCACTGTTACTGCATGAATTTATAGTTTGGGCTGGAAAGAAATCAGCCCCAGCCTCTACTTCATACCATTCTGTGTATTATTACTTAAGACTACTGGTGGTGCTGTTGTTCTTTATTCTACAAAATTAAAATAAATAAATAAATAAATCCACCTAGGCCATTTGTTAACAGCAAATAAGCCAATGTGGAAGTTGAGCCTTATTGTTATGTATTTTTTCTCTACAATGAGAGGGGTGCTACAGTGACCTACGTTATGTTATATATATATATATATATATATATATATATATATATATATATATATATATGTTTGGTTGGTTCAGAAGCAGTGCTGAGTTTAGTTCAGTGCTGTTCTTCCTGTGTAAGCGTCCACCTTCAATCCTCCTGTACTTATTTATGATCACTGGCCAAAAGCACATGAGCTTGGTGGAAGTGAAAAACCTCAACAGTGCCAGTTAACAGACAGAGATAGTATACTTGAGGTCAGATTCAAAAAGGGGAAGCCCACGCCTGACTAAATCCAGCCCAAGAAGTGCCGGCATCAAAAATGGCCCTGTTCAAAAATCCACACAGACCCATAAAATAACGATGGCATGTTTTATTGTCTGATTTCATGCCATTTTTTTTATTTACTACTAGCCTATGTTTTTGAAAATGTGATGGGTGGGGGAGTCGTTCAGGCCAGAAGCTGTGTTTCACTTCTCTGCATTACAGCAAAGCTCCGCGGACTTAAGTTACTAGCATTTCACAATATTATTGGAAACAACATCTCTGCTGTTAGTGCAAGCTCCCACAATCAATACTGCACGATGGCTTTATCTGAACCATTATGTAATCATATCTAAGGATAAAAAAAAATTGGATGTTGCCACAGTAACAAACAAATATTTAGCATCAACAGCATAAACTCACCCATGTAGGAGAAGGTATATAACTGTAACAAAGATAATTACAATTCATAGATTGTAATTAAAAATCTGACTATTAGGAAAAAATACACTCATCAGTTTCCCTAATTGAACTGCTAGCATTGCCTGAGTCTCTGGGCGTGTAATTTCTTCCTTTTCTGTCCTAATGGAAATAAATAAAAGAGCAAATACAATCTACTCAATGCCAGCCTTCTTACTCTTACTGCAATGCCTCACTCATCCTGATGCTGTGATTCTAACCCATGGGCACAAGATGGCACACTTTCCAGCACTGACAGCATCTCAGGAAGGAGAATAAAATATTATAACTCCACATCCCAAGCTAATCAAACCTATTTTCAGCATCACTGTCTTTCAGGCTCACACAAAGGCAGTGAGCGAGTGAAAGAACTTCTTCTCGCTCTCCCTGCTGTGCTCTAAGTCCCGCTACAATAATATCTGCGACAAATGGATGTGACACCAACAATTTTATTTTCCCATCCATCTCATTGTGGGCCTTTGGCTCCGAGAGAGGAAATATGCTTGGGATCAGACACGACTGCATAATGAAGAAGTCATCCGATCGAGTTCAAACTTCCATGCAAAAGAGGCTGTAATGACCGGCTACTAAAATGCCACAGCTTGTAAATCATGCCGTGAGGGAGGGACGGCAATGCAGCAGGTTTTACTCGGATGCTAAATGAAAGCTAAACAAACAGCTGGAGGCCTGTGATTAAATGTAATGGAGAGAGGAGTTGAGTGCCAAGCCTGGGGTAATGCAGCAGAGTTTGGGGATGCTTCGTTATAAAGAGAGAAAGATCCCAAAAGTGACATTTTGGGTCAAATCAAGCAGTGGAATTTCTCACTCAGTCAAAATTAGTGTTCTTGTTGGGGGGGAAAAAAAAAAAACGCAGAGCAGCATGTTTCAATTAACAGGAGAGACAGATGAGAGAAAATGCTGCACTCACTCTGTGTGTGTGTGTGTTTGTGTGTGTGTGTGTGTGTGTGTGTGTGTGTGTGTGGAAACAGACATTGTTCAATAAGCTCTGCTGGATGCCTGAAAGGTTTTGTAAGAAAGTTGACCCTTGTACTAATCTACATTCACACAGTTAAACAGGCTGATGAAGGAATGCCAAGGCTGGCCTTTTTGTCATTCCTGGCTTTTAGACCTAAAATTACCTCATTCTCTCCCTTAAGGTCCAAACTCATTAACTTCCAAAAGCCAACTTCAATTATGCTGCCTGGCGAATAATTCATAATAAGCACTGAGTTCTTGTACTGTACGCCCTACACTTCCAGAAATTCTCAGCAGCAAAATATTTCACTGCTCGGACACCGTCCAAATGAGGGCCGGATTCTTTAGCAATGATTTAAAGATGAGGCTTTTGCCTTTTTTTTCCAGCTCAGTTCCTTTGAACCTACTGGTTCCCTCAGCCCAAAACAAACATGGGCCTCTCCTGCTTTCTCCCTCTCTTTCTGTCTCTCTGAGAATAATTCAAAGTGATAAATAAGCATAAACAAGATCTCAGATGAATATGAAACTACATCAATACTGCAGTTACTAATGAAGGAGAAAAAAAAAAAAATCCTTGTTCCAAAACAAAGCCTTGAAAAGAGCCTACCTTTCTCATCTCATGCGCTTTATAAATAGCCGAGGAACCTGAGCGCGAGGCAGCGCACCTATGAAAGCAAAGGCTAACCTTTGTAAATGTTTAATATGGGTCAGTCACACATCCTTGGGCAGGGTGAATAAGGAAATCCATTACAGCTGCTACACAAGCCTAGACGACACCTTGATGGAGCTCGCAGCCTGCAAACAGCTGAGTCTACAGATTTACACTGATGATTGGCACGGCCGTTACTCTTCTGCACGCCGAGGAAAAACACACAGCACAACATTATCTATATTGAGAATCATGCCTGACGTAATTAGTCAAACTCGGGCTGCTGCTATAAATCAGACACTTTTGTCTGGTGAAACAATAGACGTGATGGCATCTTACTAGGGCAAATGAGCCTGTAAATCTCCGTGCAAACTGCAACGATAAAATAATTAGATCAATCAGGGATTTAATTAGGATTTGTCAGCTTCAAACACCCAGCGTGCCAACCAGACTCCTTTCCATTAGGTAAATTTCATCAAGGGTGTAAATACAGATACCGAGATAAACGCAAACAGACGACTATTAATATCCATCAGTGCAAATCCCTCGGATTTCAGTGCACAGCAGCGAGATTCAAGGATTATGTATAGAAGCTGTACGCTCTGCAGAATGATTGCGTAGGATAATCCGTTCAATATTGTGATTGTTTACTGCAGCCTGCAGTCTCGGATGAAGCACTGACCTCTTCAGCGACACAAACAGCTGATGTAATGCCCAGAGGAAACGGTGCTATTCCAAAGACACACCATTAAAATTTACTTAAAGGGCTTGCATTAAAAAGCTGTCATCCTGGCTATAGTTTCAAGGAAGCGATCCGTGAAGCGTGGCTCATTCGAATTGAGAGCAAACATTAATTCCAAAGAGGAAAGAAAAATCAATAAAGCACTGGGAGGAACTGATGTGTTTCTTTTTGCACCCCCCTCCCCCTCCCCCCTCCTGGCAAAGCCACAATACACTTTATCATGCACCAGATTAACTTCTTTAAAAAAAAAAAATAAAAAAATAATTCGGTTGATCTTTCTAAACGGAACAGCCAAATAATGTAATAAGGTTATGTAAATCTGCAATCTTTATGCAAAGCAAAGAACAAATCCTTTGCAGCCTAATTACAGAATAGAGGATGCAAATACAGAGCCTTTAACAAGGGATTTACATGGTACAATATAAGCATCGAAGTCACAAGATAAGGAGCAGGGAATGCGGTTATCTGCAGAGCGGAAATCACGGACGGCCCGTTTCTGGAACAGCGATCTCCCTGGGAGGAGGAGGAGGATTAAATAAATAAGCGCGGCCTGATTGATCAGTGCCACTGACCTATATAATTAAAAAGCAGCAGGAAGGGAGGGAGGAATGCCGCAGTCTCTCTCAAGGTTATTCATGTCGTTTTTATGACCCAATTTGCAATCTATGTTTCTTTCTTCCTCTTTAATCCTGCCCTCCTCTCTTCAATCACCAGACATTTAAAGAGATGAGAGAGCTAAATAAATATTGGGAGTCGTTCTACGCTGATCGCCAGGACTGTACAGGATGTTAAATATTGATTTGAAGCTTTTGTGCTTTGAGCAGTTTTAGTGGCCTAAATGGAAAAGCCTCCACTGGGATCATGTATGAAATGACCAAACATACCCTAGATTACATTTAAACATAAGCAGCACAAGTATCTCCTTCTCCTCCTCGCAATTTATAACTTTGTTACTATGTAACCTTACCCCAAGCCACAGAACAAAGTGAGCACATTTAGCCTGGCGCCCTTCACCGAAACACTAAATACTTAACAGAAAACTTTCTGAACAAGACAGAGGAATCGAAACAAATTATCCAACATCAAGGCGTGTTTAGGGTCCATGGTCATTCTATTTTCATGTCAATAACAAAAATAAAAAAAAAATAAAACATGAATGGTTTATAATTATTGTTTCCAGGCAGGAGAAATAAAAAAAAAAAACAGGTTATTTTTTCATTTAGATTATAATTAATAGCAGATACAAAAATGTAAAAGGCAACTTATGTTTCTTTTCATTCTCTGTAAAACAAAAAAAAATGAAATCGTAAGCAAACTAAAACAGACGTTTTCCCTGAAAACGCCTGTGCGCCTATGACTCTTACTATTAGTTAACTTTAGGAATAGTTTGGGACCGTATTCCATAATGATTATAGACATGGCGAGAACAGGAGAAAATTTTCTCTGCAAATGTGCATCAAGCCATTTTGAGCAGAAATAAAAATAATGTTCAGGTCATTGTATTTTATTTATTATTTCCCCCCCCAATTTTCTCCCTAATTTTAGTCATGGCCAATTCCCAACCATCAGGTAGCTCTCCTCTATCACATGATGGCCACCAACCATGGAGGGCAAAGGCTAACACGTGCTTCCTTCCGAGGCATGCGAAGCTGGCCGACCGCAACTTTTCTAACTGCTGCTCTTGCAATGTCAGGGGGCGGTATAACACTCTCAGAGCAAAGCTCTCTCCGCCCACTTCCACATGCATGAGCTCTCATGATTGGCTAGTGTCACTGTAATTGACTCGCTGGGATGCAAACTCACGATCTGTGTGGGTGAAAAAATGGTGGAAATGTAATTATTCGCATACAATCTATCCCTGATTTAGTCCATATCAGGAGGATCCCTACAATATGTACAAACCACAATATTTAAAGTATGAACATGACGTGCTATTACAGGGGAAAAAAATCAACAATGGTATGGTGTGATGAGGCACAACGCAACATGGAGACACCACAGCTACTTTCCAACAATTAGATGTTACTTAAAGAACGACACCATACTCTATACTCATCTATACTTACATTTAATGTTGTGGAACGTCTGCAAAACTAGTTAGTTCCTGTTATCTTTATCACTTATGTTATGTTAATCTCTCACCAGCCTCTCTTTTACTCTGTCGGAAAACCTGAAGTTACAGCTTTATCTATGTTACAAAGTGATGAACTGGACAATTAAACATCTCCTTACAGAAAACTTGACCATAGCAATGATTACCCACATTTTTTATCCATTTATGCGAAACCCCCGTACAAGTCCCTGTGTAAGTTGTAACAATAGAAATGATAACACATTAGAACAGGCGCATTAATATAAACCTGTGATTTGCTGGCATCAGCTTCTGACCAATCAGAACTGAGAATTCAACAGCGCTGTGTGATAATAGGGTATATAAAACATATATGCTAATTAATAGAGTGTGTCCTGAATGAATGAGACAGAACATGACAGTTAAAGAGCTAAAAGAGCATGACACTTACGAGCTGCTTCAATTCAGCTCCAAAGCAGAGAGTTTTTTATGCAGAACAATGCACTCATCCCACGATGAGAAACTGAAAACTTTCCTCGGGCAGAACAGTGTTTCAGTCTGCGACTAAAGGATAGATCAGCTTAACAGCCGGGGAAATTAATCCGCTTAATTACTCTCACTCACAAGTGGACATACGAGCATGTTGCCCCACATTTGGTCAAGGATGTTCCATGAGCTTTTGGCAGTGTGTTATTCACTGAGCAGTACGATATTATACACATATATTGATTGAGCACTGGGTTGAGAGCAGTGGGCCTGAGGTGAGAACCCACTCGTCTGACCTTGACTCTCAGCTCCCTCAAAGCACCGGCAGCAAACACAGACTTCTCACAAACATTAAAGGTCGCATTGGATTGCTATTCAACCAACTGAAAGAAGGCCTTTTTCCATAGCTTACGCACTGATCCATGCCAAAATTGATTGTGAGTATAGTACGCAATATAAGTACACGAAAACAGACACCTCTGGACTTCTTTTCCTATATTAAGTCACATTAATTAAGACTTATAATTTTTAATGCTTAGGCTTTAAATCTCCTTGCACTCCTTGATGTGATTGTCTGATAATGTCAGCAGAAAGTGAAAATATCTTGAATATGAACAAATATATAATATAATTATTATTATTTTTAAAAAATTTTTATTATTATTTTATTCATTATAAATAAAATATAATATTATTCAGCCTGTTCTCGATGCTTTTACACATTTTTTACACTATATGCCCAAAGGTACAGAACTGTGCTAAAGTCTTACATAGTATTCTGCTTTCTTTACTGCCATATAAAGGTTGTTCTGTAACATTTAATTTTGCGAAAACTAATGTTTGGTAATGTAAAATGTTTTTGTACTGAATCAATAATGTAGAAGTCATAAAATAAAAATCTATAACAAAGTTTGTACTAAAAAAAAAAAATAGGGTGCCTAAGACTTTTGCACAGTACTGTATGTGGACACCTGACCATCACACCCATATGTGGTTCTTCCCCAAACTGCTGCCACAAAGTTGGAAGCACACAACTGTACAGGATGTCTTTGTATGCTGTAGCATTACAATTTCCTTTCACTGGAACTAAGAGGCCTAAACCTGTTCCAGCATGACAAAGCGAGTTCCATGAAGACGTGGTTTGCCAAGGTTAGTGTAGAAGAACTCGAGTGTCCTGCACAGAGCCCTGACCTCAACCCCACTGAACACCTTTGGGATGAACTGGAACACCGACTGAATCCCAGACCTCCTCGCCCAACATCAGTGCCTGACTAAAGAGCTTGTGGCTGAATGAGCACAAATCCCCACGGCCACGCTCCAAAATCTAGTGGAAAGCCTTCCCAGAAGAGTGGAGGTTATCATAATAGAAAAGGGGGACCGAATCTGGAATGGGATGTTCAACAAGCACATATGGGTGTGATGGTCAGGTGTCCACAAACTTTTGGCCATATACTGTACTTTTGCTTCTTTCTAGAAATAAATTTGAAAAAAATTATCTGCCAATAGAACAGGACTATTTCAACCTAAATATTAGTTAAAGGTGTCTAGAAATAGGTTTAATAATGACAAATTTGATTTAATGTAATCTTATAATACGAAACACTAATAGAAAATGCGTGCCATATTAAATTAAATACATAAAAAAAATGAAAGTGTAAGTGTTACTGATTTCATAATACATGGAAACAAAAACATTCCTCTTAGCAGTTTTGTAAATAGATTTTAAGGAGAATCTCTTAGTCAAGAACAGTTAATGCTACTAAGAAGAGTTCTTTGTGGTAAGATAAGATTGTGAATACAGCACCTGAATTTCAGGACAGTACTTTAATAGAGCTGTTGTAATTTGGTTACCATGTTGTAAACTACACGAAAATGACTTGTGTGAAAGCCAGGCTAGGACATGCATTTCCATAAATGTGTTTTGCATTTCTGTTTGTGCACCTACAATTGATGATCGTCAAAGCTAAAATGGCGCAGCGCTAAACGTGTGAACGGTGGCTCTACCTCTCGTAGTGTCTCCGCGTACATGTGGCAGCACTGGTGCTTCCTGGGTTTCCACCCAACTCGTCATATACATTTTTCCACTGTCGGCGGGCTGTGATCTGGCAAACGACACAACAAAGATAAAAGACATTTAGCATGATTACTATACAATAACATTAGTACAAGGTCAATATGCTACTTGAAATCTAATGCCTGCCTCAGTGATGCTACTGAGGACATATCAAGGTCCATTAAGTAAGGAATAATGCACAGTGGGCCGTGCTGTGATGATAAACTAATCAATGTATCACCCTGAAGTTGATTATTTTCCTTTAACAGCATGTCCTGAAGCAATTTATTCCTCTAGTTATATGTTATGTTGTGAACCATCCACAAAACGTTAGCTCCTCTTATCTCTTACATTATAACAGCTATAAACAGTTGTTTCATCACCAGAAAAATGTGAAGGAACAGCACTTCTGACACTGGAGGCTCCTTCCAAAAAAAATCCCCTCACAGAAACTTCATCATATCAAAAATTACACATTTTTAAATTCGCTAAATTCCTTCCAAATTAGAAGGTACTATAGAAATGATAACAAAAATGTTAAATATTAAATGTTAAATCTCCGTAGAGATGTTTATTTATTATTATTAATGTTAGATTGCGTGGCCCCTGTGAATTAGCTGTTAACATAGAAATGACAATGAGAACAAGTGCATTAGCATAAACCTGTGAACTACTGTCAGAGCTGCTTTTATATAAAATGAATCAACTCCTTCTGATCAATCAGAACGGAGAATTAAACATGATGCTTGTTGTACATCAGTGTTTACCGCTCAAGGCCAACTCAAGCCAACTTCCCTGCCTTGTGACCTAGACTCTGAGACAAACTGGAGTGGCTGGACTTGATACACTTGTTCAGTCACCTCCTTCACGCAGGTACATACGACTGGCTGATGAGCGACACATGCAATTAAGTCATTTTTCAAGGTCATCAAGGTTTAACAGCATGATTACAGAATCTTTTGGACAACATCTCTAATTTGAGTCTAACAAACATCATAAACGTGATTATCATAATGACTGCACACAGTACTGATATTCATGAGAGACCTTCAGTATGTTCTGAGTGTTTTCCAGTTGCTAATGGAAGCCTTTCTGTATAGAAGTACATGCTGCATAAAAATCAGAGGTGAGCTGTTCAACAAATGTATGCTGTACTACAACATTTCACATAGTTAGGCAGCTGTCTACACTTGGCCCCTTAGTGCCCATGATGGGATATCTGCCAATTATTTAAAAACAAGTCCATATTTCACACAATTACAACATCAATGACTCTTCATTATGTGGCGTAACTAATATACTGTTCTTATAGCAAGTAGCTCACAGTTATTACAGCAGGACAGATTACTGGCCTGATATTATTTGACTATTTTAGATGGGCTACGCAGTTTAGATGGGTTCTGACGCATGGACACTGACATCAGTGCACTTCATTACACTAATGGAGTTGTGTTCCAGGTCAGACAGTATTCCTCAGAGCTGGCTACGAAGACTCCGAGCCTCTCAAACAAGAGCTTCCTCGAATTTACAATAATTTCATTATGGAAAATACGCAAAACAGCGTGTTTCCTGTGCCTCAAAGACAGGCAGCCTGTAGTATTGATAAGTTAGATAAAAAGCCTCCTGAGAGAGCGAGAATGAGAGAAAGAGGAAAAAAGAGGCCTTGAGTGGCTTCCTGTTCACTCCTTGTCCAAACAACTCTGCCTCCTTTCTTGCTTCTCTTTCCTTTGCGCCGACAAACAAAAAACGGCACTCGGCATCACTGAGAATCTTGCGGAAACCATTTCTGACTGAATGTAAAATGTTCTGGCCACGTTATTGCTGTGCGGATGTTAGATGCGCTGCCAAACAAATTCTCTGTTTGCTGGTCTTGGAATAATAACCCCCTTAAGAGGCTCAATATGTGCACCGAACAGGCCTGACCAATTTCCTCTCCGGCAAAAAGGGTTACACATGTTTTTTTACTTGTACATTTTTATTATTTTTTTTTTTAAGAGAGGCTTCAGTGAGTCATTCGGGCCAAACACGGAGCCGAGACAGGGCTCAAACTTAGTAAAACATGTGTTTCGTGGCAGGCTGAGAAATTTGCAAAATCCTCCTGCCTGTTTCTCCTGCTGAAACGCTGCTGCCAGTGGGACTATAACCCTTCGAGCGGATGGTGTACACACTTACCAACTCGTATCCTCCCAGCTTCTGAGCAGCTTGAAACATCGTCCAAAGGTTTACTGTGAGAAGGACAATAAGAACAAGGATCAATACCACAGGAGACGGAACAGCCAGAGTAACACACTCCCCCCATCAAGCACAATAAGGATGGAAACATTACTCAAAGCACTCGTCGACAATCCATCCCCTGTTATAAATTTTTTTTTGGCCTTGAGAATCCTAAGCAGGGGCCTCTCAGGAAAACAGAGAACAGATGAAACTAAATAAATACATAGCACTCGTACAAATGAAGTCGAGCACAAATTAGCAAGACTATTGCTGCTGGGAAGATTAATCAATCAGGATTCAATCTCCACACACACACACACACACACACACACACACACACACACACACACACACACACACACACACACACACACAAAAAAGCCCATTGCATTCATCAGAGCAGCGTTCTCCTACGCCCATATCTGGCAGTATTGATTTTCACCTCCTCCCTAGCAGCTATTTCAGATGGACTGCAGGATTACGCCGCCTGTTCTTTTTTAGCCCTGTGAATGACAAGCCCACAGCTTAGAGCGCTGTGAACTGAGGCTTTTATGCATCAACAATATCTCTCTCTCTCTCACACATGCACACAAACACACATTCTCGCTTGTAAAAGCTGTGTGAGCTCTTTAATATTTGATCTGAACATGCAAGATAAAGCTTGCGTTTATATAAATGCAGGTATTATGTGTATGTGTAACACTGCACCATTATAAAAAAATATACATATATACAATTATAAAATATGCATCAAATATCTACAAAATATTTTGCAGCAAAAATATATAAGTTCAAAACACTGCACCAATTTAATCCATCTAATCGAGTTTATTACATTTTCTAATTTATTGTAAATAGCTTTCTGTTTTTCAACATAATGTAAGGAATAAACCACTTGAGGGTGTGCAGTTATAGGGAAATGATCAACGACTGGGTGGTGTGATGCAGGCCGACACGGTGAGGAGTTACTCTTACCACTCCAGAGCTGACTATTGTTTTTTATAAAAAAAAGCATGTCCCAAAGTATGTTATTCCTCTTATACCACAAGAATTAGCCAGTGATACATTTTTGTTTTATTAACAAGTGAACGTCATACTTTTATCAGTCTATAGTTTCATTTAATGCTGTGAAAGGTCGGCGAAACAAGTTAGTTCCTGTTATCAGTTACGTTATAGCAGCTATAAACAGTTGTTCCTTCATCAGTCTCTCTTTTATTCTCTCTCCTGAAGTTAATAAAACAAAAAAAAAAACAACTCAGCTTGTCATGTCACCGAGAAACCACATAATCCTCCGTCCTGAAAACTTTTCCATGGCGGGAAAAATACTGAAGGTTACAAAGACTCTTACCATAAATGGTAAATAAACATCTCTTTACAGAAAGCCATTTATTAATTATTATTATTATTAGATTATATGAAAGTCCCTATGTATTTGTTGTTACTATAGAAATGATAATGAATTGAAACAAGTGCATTAATATAAACCGTGCAGTCTGTACTACTGTCAGAGCTGCTGTTATAGAAAATTCAACTATAAGGGCTTTCATTTCAGTAACTGCGTGTATTCTCCCCCAATAAGTTCCTTACTAAGATTAGCTGCTGGCAATTTTCATGTTAATATTTTGAATTAATTTTATATACATCCTATATAATATCCTAAGTGAAGATCTCATTTCAGTTCTGGAGCTCTACGGATGTAGTTAATGTTTCTAACTGCACACTGTTTATATGCCATGTTTGCTTATTTGTGTTCCTTGCAGGCAAAAAAAAAAAAAAATCTAATTATAATGCTAATATTGGCTCAGGAGTGATAACCAATACTTCCTAGAGTACAGAACGCTAATACGTCTTCAAATACTGCATGTTCTCTGCTCTCTGTAATTGAACCAATCCCCAACTGAGATGTGATTCATCTGTGTTTTTTTTTTTTTTTCTGTCCTGTACTAGATAAAAAAGGGAACATCTTATTCTTGAGCTGGTTTTAGTGGCTGGGAGGTAGCCGACATCCGTGCACAGAGTGGAGGAAAACAAACTGGGGCTTTTTTAGATGTTCCACTCAGGTGGCTCTGTTCTATGAGCCCCAGAGGCAAGAGGTTTGTGTTGAGAAAAAAAAAAAAAAAAAACCAAAAAAAACAAACAGGGATTTGTGTCATTGGATTCTGATTCAGCAACGTTAACAATAAAAGGTGCCTTGGTGTACAACCTGGCACATGTGAATGAGTTACTGATGCCTATTTACAGCACACAGATTAACAGGAGGAGAATATTGTTTTCTTTTTTGCAGGAGAGGAAAATGTGCATTTTCCATTTTCTCCAAGCCTTTCTATAGGTATGACATAAACTGCTTGTCGATTCGGGTCAGACGTGGCACGCACTTATACATATTCATGGACTGGAGCAGCGTGGCACTGATGACTGCGCTAAAATCAAGAGGGAAATTGAAGAAGAATATTAGCATTTTCACTTTCAGCATTTAGATAGAGAAGGGTGTGTTTGTGCGCTGTTTAGGGTTTGGATTTGACGCTGAACTACTTGCCTATTCACATCATGCATGCTGATCAGGGAGCTGTAGGCAGCAAATTAGAAAGGGCACAGCTGACTAACACTAATTGTCTCCGCACTTTCTTGAGTTACACCGACCTACTTTTCAACATGGCTTAGTAGATCACAACTTTTCAGTTTCTTCAAAAGGATAACCTGTGGTTCCTGGTGAGGGAAGGGATGTCTCAGGGAATACTGCATATTTATTCCAAAGTGGATGGACGTGTCTAGTGTCTTTCTCAGTATTATAGTCCTGAAGCCTCATTTATAAAACTTTCATGCAATCGGTTTTGATATTAAGATAAAAAGATATATTTTTATCTTTCATTATCTTAAGTTAAATTACATTAAATCTGTTTTTAATGAAACTGACATACAAGTGTCTTTATACATATGCAAACTAAAAAAACTTTCTATTCATGTTATGTTTATAATGAACTGTGAATTCCTTCATATCATGTTATAATGCATTCATAATGTTATAATTATTTATGTAATGCCTTACACTTTATAGCTACCCTTACTATGCATTATGGCTGTTACCGTGTCGCAGTGATTATAACACAATATGTCACTAATACCAAAGAAACCCAGTCCCTCCGTGCATAATGCGTTGAGACGAAATTTTATTTTCAGTTTGTTTGTTTTTTAATAAATGAATTATTCCAGAGTGGTTATCATGAAATCATACTACAAAATGTTTCAGGATAGTATAAAACTTTACGAGAGCTTTTGTAAATTCAGTGCTCATCTCTGTATATTGGCAATATAAGCCATTACAAATGCCACTGATTTAATAAACATTTACATCTCAGTGTTCAGCTCACAAATACAACTTATAAGCTATTATAATAAAACGTCCGTTCATCTACACTCAGTTGATTACACTTAGCTTGGTATTGGCGATTGGTATTGGAGAGTTATAGACACCACTTACATAACCATTTATAAACGCATTATAAACATGGCTATAAACTGCAATGACTTTTCATAAACGGTTGCTTTAAAAATGTGTATAATGCCTTGAATACATGTTATGAATGTATTACTGGGTCATTATACAAATGGCCTTCATAGAAAGTGTTAACAAAATCTTCCTTGTGCTCATGCACCAGCGTGATAGGCTCAATGTTTTTCCCGATGGGTGATTTTACTCTGCGCTAATTAATTTAGTCAGTTACATTAGTGAGCGCCTGAACGAATGAATTACGGAATGAATCGAATGCTGATTGCTTATGTGAAGGAAAAGCAACAGCTGAGGATAAGGAGTAATAAATTCCCAACAATTAAATAGGTAAAAAGCAATAAACAAACAAACAAACAAATGGGTAGAAAGATAGATGGATACAAAGGGGGACAGATAAATTAAAAACATTTCAAACTGTGTTAACAGTGGTTGGATAAATCAGTAGTTTTTATTCATATCTGCCCAGCAGAGAAGAAAAAAAAAACAAAACGAAACCTTCTCCTTATTGACAAAACAAAAGATTTAACTTGGTACGTAACTATGTTCAAACTTAATGTACGTCAGGGTCATAACTACGGTTCCAAATTCCACTGATTTCCACGTCTTGTCGCACGGCGCGCTTCCCAGTGCAACAAGCCCTTCTCAAGCATTTCTTTTCAGCTCATGTCACATGCCTTTGCTTCGGCCCTGTCACTGCCATGTTTCCTGATTGTGTCCAGATGTTCGGTGTTAATCTTGTGATTAGTTTGTTTATTTATACCCTGTTGTGCCTGATCATGCCTCCTGTCCATGCCTTGTTCTTTGCTTTGGTGTTTCCTGGTTTGGACCTTGCTCGTGTCTTCATTTTCGAATGATGGATTATCCCTTTCTGACATTACCTGCATGTGTATTGACTACGAGTTTTTAACAAACAGCATGCTGAGTTTACGCACTTGCCTCCTCCTGCCTTTAATCACCACACATTACACAGAACAGCGGCTGCTGCACTACACACAGCACATTGCTCATTTTTATTATCCAGATTAATTAGCGTTCATGAATGACGAACGATCTTTTCAGAATCAGGAATATGCAGGTATGTGGAAACACTGAAAACAACAAGCAAAATAAAGTCAAGCGCAAGAACCTGAGAGTTAAATAACTCTCCAGCTATAAGAAAGACTCTAGCGATAATAACTTTTATGTGTAATGTGAAGAGAGAACACTAAATCTCATAGCCAAACTTCTGGTCAGTGCCTTGATGACTTTTTCCTCGAAGACGCAAACATGGTGTGATTCTTTAATAATAAACACATACTCATTCATTTGCCTTAGCCTGTATTAATGCACTTAACTAGCTAACTGGCTTGCCATATGTCATTATACTACTTTAGCTATCACTTGTTAAGCTAGTTTTCGGCACATTGGAGCCCTAAGGGCTAGCTTTAAGATTTGTCCACCCCAGCTGTTTATTTTTCAAGACGTTAATTACAGTGTGACCTTTTCACATATAATGATGAGTGGCCTGTGAACTGCAATAGGCTATGGAGAGCCATCTGTCCGGACCATGTGAAGAGAAAAACTGGCATCACTTTTCATGTGTAAGGATATTTTATGAATTGTTGATAGAGACCTTATACACGAGGACCCTCAGAGAAAGAGTGAAAGAGAGAGCGGGCATTACACAACTTACTCTGCTTGAACCCTAGATAGGGTATTCGCTCAATAGGGGTCTTCCTCTCTTTCATGTACTTGTAGAGAGCCACTAGGAAGGCCTGCTCTTCAGCGCGACACTCCTCCCCTGCCTCCTCCTTGCTCTTCTCCTCGGCCAATACCTTTTTGCAGCTGCTGCTCTTAGGTTTGGACACGACTGCCTTTGTTTCTGCTTTCACCTGGATGATGATGATGAGTAACGGAAGAAGAAAGAGGAGAGAAGAGGATTAGCAAGGGCTAACTGAAAATGCTTTGCTAGAAATTCATCATACATGCATCGAGTTACTTCGATGAACTACGTGAACACATTTCCTAGGCACTGTTAAATTCACGTGACATTCAACTGCCTTACTTATACTGGAGATGACTAGCAACACGACTGAACTATGAAGAACTGTATCCCGCAGCCAAAACGCTGATGCCGAATATTATAGCATACATATGAAGCATCCTATAGATTTGTGATATGTAGGCTGTAATGGATATGGAGCTCTAATGCACTGCAACAAAAAAGGGAGAAAAAAAACAAAAAAAGAGATGCGCTGAAATTTTTCACAATCCATCTTTTTGGTTTCCAAGCACCGGAGTGCTGGAGGTGGGCGTGCTGTGTGTTGAGCCCGCAGTCAGATCCCGAGTGTCGGCTTCAGTCATGCAGTCACACTCGACAGTCAGCGCTGGCCCACACGTGTCTGCTTAGCCATCTGCTCCCAACAATCACACGCATTTATTTTCCAAAGGAGCTATCAAGGCTAGCAGGATATGTGAATGAACAAAAAAACACCAAAACAGTGGAAACTAGTTCACCATTGCTACTAAATAAACACAGCTTGGAAACAAGGCCAACCGCAGAACAAAGACTTTTAAAAGATCTGCTAGTGGAACTAAAAAGTCTTTGGTGTGAAATAATACAGATACAGATAATACAGATAATACAGTAAACCAGCTAATTTTGCATGGGTGGATCTTGATCCTTACTTAATTAAAACAAAATTCTGGCTTGGAACATGGACATGGAACATACAGTACTGTGCAAAAGTCTTTCTTTGCACATGCAAAGAAATGCTGTAGAGCAAAGACGCCTTCGAAAACAATGAAATTAAATGTTTCTGCATTAAAAAATACTATAAAGAGCAGTAAACAGTAATAAATGAAACAAAGTCAATATTTGGTGTGACGATCCTTCCCTTTAAAAAAAATAAAAAATAGTCCCAGGTACAGTGTGTGCAGTTTTATAAGGAAATGAGCTGTAAGTGTTACTGAGCATCTTGAGTTCTTCTGGAGACTTTGACTGTCGCACTCGCTTCTTA
This sequence comes from Pangasius djambal, assembly GCA_022985145.1. Taxonomy (NCBI): domain Eukaryota; kingdom Metazoa; phylum Chordata; class Actinopteri; order Siluriformes; family Pangasiidae; genus Pangasius; species Pangasius djambal. The sequence goes on along the minus strand of CM040986.1, from coordinate 7,442,642 downwards.
TTTCTGCAGCGAAACCCAGCAGCCTTCATTATGTTTTTGTCTGAAAAGTGTCTCTTATGTAATATTCTGCTTTCTTTAATGCCATACAAACATTCTTCTGTAACATTTAATTTTGTGCTGGAAAACTAATGTTTGGAAATCTAAAATGTTATCTTTATCTACATTTGGATTTAAACCCAAAGTGGGCGTGGTCTAATATGAACCCTAACACTATGCCCCACAGAAACACTGGAAAACACTGAAAAACACTGAAAAACAAAACAGAGGTAAAAAGTGAGCACTGTCAGCATGGTGTGTGAATTCTGGCTCTTCCTCAACCTCAGCTATGCCACTCAAATTTACCTCAACTAGAGACGTGTGCAAGAGATTTGTTTTGAAAACCTTGTTTGCGCTAGGCTTTGGAAGATTGACGATAGGATCGGAAAAAGACAAAAGATTCCAAGATTCCAATTATCGCGATGTCTATGAAGACAGATGATTTCAATCTATGTCAGAAAACATGCTGTCTGGAGCTTTAATTTTGACAAAAATAAAGTGTGTGTGTTTTCTTTTCGCCTGTTTTGTATCCTATATGTACCTTAATAACCTGCTTCAGAGCAGAGCAACACAACATCTTTCTCCGATGCATCTTAGCTTCCCTTGTCCATGCTGCTGAACGGATAAAACCATTCATGTCTTCACTCTCAAAACATGAATGGAGATTTAAATTAAGGAAATGAAGCAGTGTGCTGTTTATCAGGGCAACTTCACTATACAAGAATTCAGTAAGTATCTCTGCTGCTGTTCAGCGCACATGCATGTCTAGTTTATATAGTTGTATCTTCTTATCATCTTAAGCTTAGTTACAGCTAATAACTCATTATGTTTATTTACACTCTTGACTTCAGTTTTGCAAGCCTTCCTGACTTTGTTAGTGAGTAATTAAGCCATAAAAAACTGACTAAACACTAACGCTAGCGACTGCAGCTACAGGCGACTCGTAACCAGCTTCCGGTACTTATTATAATGATGTAACGTGTACACAATGCGCGTTACAGGACGATGGCACACTACACACAATCTCAAAGCCTATTTTGTGCAATTATTTATTCTTTTTGTACTTGCCTGTGATATTTTCTAACAAAATTGGATCCCAAAATATAAACAAGTTAGTAGCTTCATGTAAACCACCATGACCTTGACCAAGCAGTTACTAACTGTAAATACAGATCTTTGTCCTGCAAGCGTCAAGATCTAACTGCTCACTTGCATGACATTTTTGCCTCAAAGACATGCCCTGCCAAACTTTCAGGCAAGCTTTACTCACATCTGTATTTGTACCCATTTTCCGAATCCCTAGTATGCACAAGTATACACAAAGGATGTAACCAAATACGTATACATTATTTATTTTGATTGAACAGAGAACGCATCCTAAACCAATATAAATACAGATATGAACAACAGCGTATTCGTTTTTTTTTCTTTATTTGTTTCTTTGTTTTTTTAGCCGTGTGTATTTGTGAGGTATTTATTTTAATGTGAAGCTTTAAAGAACTTTTTGTTGAAGCTCGTGGTTTCCAGGTTTTAACAAAAGCATACTCAAAAAAAAAAAAATGCACTAAAAGACGTGAATCTAGCCCAAAATATTAAGGCATAAGAAAAGGTTGATGTGTTTTTCTTCTTTTTATTTCTCATTGTATTCAAGGTCAACAAGTTTACGGCTTTGTGCATTTCTGATTTATAGTATCTATCAATATGCAGATATTTTACACAGAACCTGGCAACCTTGCTCGTGGAACAAAGTTCATTAACTTGATAGCAATTCTTTTTTTTTTTTGTGTCAGTGGTGAGCTCCAGTAGCCTGACTTAAACACTGCCTTAATGAGCTTCAAAATAAAACCATATTTCTACCTTATTTCTACACAAGAAATGTGCTTTCATATACTGAGCTAGGCCGCGTAGATGCGCTGTGCACAAGGCAGCATATATCTGCGGGGCTCTCCAAAAAATAATCATTTATAGACCACGCCCACTTAAATCCGAATACGAAAACAGATACAAATATATTGACAATTGAACTGATACAGATACAGATAATAGCATTGCATTACATGCTTAGTATATACAGGCCAAAATAAGAAGCATGAAGTAATGTCTCCCATACTGGTGGCGGAAATGTCCAGGAAAAGGCAGGTGGGAACAAAGGTCAGTGGAATAACGAGAGGAAAACAATTGTGGCTGTTTCTGATGACTCCACAGTGGGCTTTCATAAAATATTATGAAGTTCTGAGGAAACAGGAACTACGGGATGCCGACTATGAGAAGTGACACCGAGGAGACAGAAAGACTGACAGATACATATATAGCTGCTGCTTATTGTTTAATGAGAATGTTACCTTGCTGGGTGTCCTGGCCTCCACACTGCTGGGCTCTTTGGTGTTTCCACTCTGGGCCTGCGAGTCTCTGCGCTGGCACATGGCGACTTTCTTCTTCCGGGGCCGGCCCTTCAAATTGGGTGCTGTGGAGAGCAGAGAGAGAGACACTCACAGTCCAGCAGGCCGTGACAGTGATTAGGAAAAACACTACAGGCGTCTGACACACCGGCCCTATAGTCCCTATACAGCTGCATGAGAGCGCCAAATTAGCCATCAGTGTTGACCAAAACAGAGGAGTGATAAGGTTCTTCTTGAAACTGTGAGCACAGAACAGTGTGGTGCTGCTGGACTGGAACTTTTTAGGATCTATTTCCACAATGACAGTCAAGTCTGCATTTAAAACACACTTTCTGTTTACTTATGCATTCCTTATAATCTGTTGCAGTGTTATTGTTCGTTTTGCCCCATGCCTTACTTAACCTAAAAAATATTCCAGCAATGTAAGCTGTGAAAGCATGTGTCAATACTTAGGTGTGATATAATAACACTTGATAGGCAGGTGAGAAAATTCTTAACATGCCAGTTCTTAAAATAGCACTTCAGAGTAATGTTAGTGCATGTTCACACACTTCTGTGCGTGCATGTGTGCTAGGGATTTTTATATCTTTAACAGATACAGTCTGAGACAGCGTCTCAGACTGTGTCTATTAAAGGCTTTACTTGCTAATCGGCATGTTTTAGTCTGTAGCCAAGAGGATGCATTGAGGCTTGAAAAAAGTGCCAGCATTTTACGAAAACAGAAGGCCATGGGGGAGGATTTAGTTTTCTACAAAGTCCTGAAAATGACGTCTACAAACAAGATCAAACATGACAGACGCTTGTTCTAAAAACAAGCACAAAAACTCTCCAGAGCACTTAAGTTCAACTGAATGCAGCATTCAACATCTGATGATGATCAAATCACAGCCAAGGTTACACCAAGCCCAAGGCTATAGCCCCATTGCCATTAGTGTGAGGAGAGCTAAACAAAAAATATCTGTCTGGAGAGAGAAAAACCAACCACACTCTAATCAGCAAAGGCTCTATGTCGTTCTCTTTTTTTCCCCATTCAAATCTCCATCCTGCACTTTCCTGTATAATTTCTCAGCAGTGAGCAGCAGGGGGTGGAGGGATGTAGGGAGAAGAAAAACAGCAGCTGAAATTAAACCTTTTCTTACAAGAATAAACATTTATATAAGGGGCTTTTATTGTCACCTTGGCAACAGGCGAGACTGTTTCGCTTCATGCAGTCCATGTGACAAACACACTTGCTCAGGCATCAAGTCCAGCTCCTGCTGAGCTCTCCGCTGAGGTAATGGGGACGTTTGGGAAAGCGCAGTGATTCGTTCCCGAATATCAAATATCGCCAAATATATATAGATTGTTGTCCCTGAGGCTGATGTATTGTCAAAGTTTGTTCGCTCCATTATTCGAATTCCAGTCCTGTGAGTAATGCAGTGCATTAGATCTTATTCTCTGGGCTTGTTTTGTCTTTGAGGGTTTCTCGGAACACATGTTCACGTGTATGCTTTACAAAGAGCAGAGGCTCTGAAATAATATTTTGTTTACAGTAGTTGGGGGGGTGGGAGGGTGGTCACAGGAAAGCGGCATGGAGCCATCACATGTTCGACAGCAAACATCTGTCCCCTTTCCTCACTCAAATCCGACTGTGAAATTGCACAAAAGAGAGGAGGGAGTGATGCAGACACAGACAGACAGAGAGAGAGAGAGAGAGAGAGAGAGGAAGTTGGAAAGAAAGAAAGAAAGAGAATATGTTATTCCTGCTTCACATTTCCTTGCTAGTAGGCCTCCTCTCCCAGTGCTTCATTATTCACACATAAACACACCGCTGGCTTCCCCACGCTGGCATGCAGCACAACTGTTGCATTCGTCCCCTTCCCTCGTATTATTGACTCTCCGCTGGACTGACAAAACAGCCGTCCTTCTATTTTACTCCCTCCGGCACACAACACTGGCTCTGCAGAACCGTGTCAGTGGGCTGCAATGAGAATGCTGAGAACAGTGACACTGGTGATGAGAAAGGCGCGACCTCGACGCTCTCAGGAACTTAGCGATTACGTCATGCTCTTCTCCTTATTGACAAGTAGCTGTGTCAGAAATATCACAGGCCCATTACTGTGACTAGATTACACATCTGTGGCATTTGTACTGTGTAATATTATCCACATGGAAGACTGCACGTCTCTGTTGCTTTCCATAGACAGATAGACAGACAGACAAATAAATATAGGTCAACAGACAGACATACTGTATATAGACAGTGATAATGAAGAGCAGTACATACTTAAAACCCTTGGAAGATTCCCCCAGTTTTAAATACAAGGACAATCATCTAAGGGAACTGGTATCATGACAGGCATGCAAATTACTGAATTATTCAAACAGGCTGTACAGATGAGCAAAGCAACAGCATTTGAAAAACAAAACTGTTTAAGAAGATTAGGGCTACACGTGTGTGGATATGGTGACCTTGCTATTGGTACCAACTAATTCTCATTCATTCATTCATTCATTCATTCATTCATTCATTTGTTTATGATGGTAACTTTAAATGTTAACTGCTTTATCCTTATCAGTGTTGCGGTGAATCTAGAAAAAACTGTTAATCATGTAAAGAGAAACGGCACCACTACTACTAATATGTTGTTAATGTAACAAGAACAACAATAATAACAATAATACTACTAATGATAACAAACATTAATATTATTATTATTATTATTAGTAGTAGTAGTAGTAGTGACAACAGTAATAATAATAATATTTATTTGTTTGTTTGTTTGTCATTCTTCTTCTTCTTCTTGTTAATAATTAAAAGCAACCAAACAGCAACAGGATGTATTCTCAGGCCCTGACCTATTTGTACTAGCATGATATGTTTTTCATGGAGGATACGCAAAGCACTTCTGCAAGTCTCTCTGGATAAAGGTGTCTGCCAAATGCTGGAAATATAAACGTCAGTGTAGATGTATATGTATGACACGCATGTAACATACAAGATATATATCGCACATTTCCCAGACTGCGAGCTTGTCGTAAAGTATGAACGCTACACATCCATCTGTTGCTCATTAGTCACAGGGGATTTAAGGATTTAGTCTACGACAGGTTGTTTGAACGCTGCTGCTTCAACAGGTTGTTTGAACAGTGTGCTGGGGGTCGAGACTGTAATTGAGGGACCCCTCCGCCTTTCCTCCAGATCCACTGAGGAGCACTACAAGGCTTCCAGCAGATCAAATATCTGCTCGCGCATGCCTGTGGCCGTGTTTGTTCCTTGAAATATGTTTGAAACGCATCTGTGGATTCTCCTGCCAAAGATTTGGGACGAGCCGTTTGAAGCTCGAGGGAAGTCTCAGAGGGAACCAAATTAAATGCATCACCTTACAGTGTTACTCAACAACTCCACCCCCCCCTTCAGACGCACACTACCACAGAATCTGAAAAATGCTGTGTCTTCTCTCCTTCCTACGAGGCTAAAACCACCTTAATCCTTCACTTACACTGCAGCATTCATGAACAGCAACCAGACCCATAATCTGCTAATCTCAATACAGTGTGTTGCAATGAACTGCTTTATTATTGACATTACCGATTTATGTTTTCTTTTGGTTTAGGACTGGAGAAAAATTTTGTAGTCTCAGAGTTACTTTACTGGTGCTTCAAGTAGCATACAAACACAACTGCGGCCACAATCAATGCACGCCTGCTCTGACAACTTCATTTATATTGCAGCGGAGCATCGCTCTCATTTTTTTCTATCAAGCAATTTGTCCTCATTATTCTGGAGGACAATTAATTAAAAAGTGCTGCCAAATGGCATGCAAAATGGCCGATATTTCATATTGATAGCGAGCTGGAGGAGCGTGGAGAGTTGTGTCAGGGCCACATCTAATTTGTGACCATACACACTGAAACTAGAAAGAAAGCTAGAGACAGGCTGAGTTTAAATCCCACGACTGGCCACAGTAATCCAGTGTGACTCAACTTGTCGCTTTCTCACCTAACTCTTTTTCTCACTTTTGCACAAGCCCTGATTAGGAGACAAATATCCAAATTCGGGTGTGTTTTCTGTTCTAAAATGCAGGGGGTGAATTATCTTACTCATTCTAAGCTTTTATGCCCAATGAGAATGTGGACAGACAGACTTTCTTATTTGATTTTGAAACAGACATCTCTCTAAGATGTAAGAGACCTCTTCATCCCGAATCACCCAAATCGTCATCATCATCATCATCATCATCATCATCATCCTCATAATCATCATCAGCACAGCCCATTAATTCAGCTCGTAATACGGACGTGAGGACGTTCTGCCAGACTATATTGAGCTAGATGCATTAGACGAATATAAACATGACAGAAACATTCATATCAATGTGCTAGAGAAGCAAGGACTGGTCCGTCACTTCAGATCTATCCACATATCACACAGCTCGCCATCTGTAAGCGAGACAGGAGGAAATTAATCTCCACCTATTCCCTCCCTCTGCCTGTTCACCCCCCCCCCCTTCCTCTGATTTAATTCTCTCGCCTTCTTTTCGCTCCCTCCTCCCTTTTCGCTCTCTCTCTCTCTGATATAATACGACGCTATACGGCAGATGGCGTTGTGAGGCGCAGAAGGAGCAAAACACACACGATTAATAAATGATATCGACCTCGCTAAATAATGCCGTGTGCTGATAAATCCCCATCTGAAACAGCAACTGTTCCACCTTTTAATCTCAGAGAGGAGTCAGCAGGAGTCCCTCGCAACGTTTACTGCTTTGCAATGCAAACAATGCAAACGTCAGTGGCGCACTGAGCCAACGATGGGCTCGCCAAGGTCAGATGCTAATTTGAGAGAGACAGCGTGTGCTACATATATATATATCCCATACATATATATACATATTCACACACACACACACACACTAACACGCAGTCGTCTGCTTATTTACTTATTTCCTGCTGAAGGTGGTGTTGTGGTGTTATGTCACTGGTCAGCTCAGGTGGGAATATGATGTGTCAGCTGTAACTCACACTGCAGCCTTATAACGATTCCACATAGATGCCAGTCGTCTGCCTTTATTTATAATCTGTCATCCAGACTGCTGTAGCGTGGTTCAAATGCCGATGAGCACCAGATATACTAGTCACTAAAACGGATGAAAAATGCAACATGACTAATCCAACTATGGATACGGCGTCATCCTTTTCCACAAAAGCACTCATGTAGCCTATATTTCAGCTGGTGTTATTCATGTGATTAAATGCTGTTTGATCTTAATCCTGTGTTACTCAGATTCTCTCTTTCTCACATGTCCACATTTCTACACAAGCCCTGATTAGGATAGAAATCTCCACTATTTACAAAATTGCACATTTTATTAGGAAAAAAAATGTAGCTATTTTTAAGATTTCATGAAGCCTCAGCTCTGATATTAAAAAGAGGAGGCATGGGAATAAGCAGCAGCATTGCTGCGGATTTGCCTTGAATTATTTATAGCTGTCATGTTACAGGAGTCATCTCATTGACAGCCAGTTGCCCTCTAGTGTCACTCAGAGGTATTACTCTGAGCAATAATGCCCTCACACACACACACACACACACACACACACACACACACACACACACACACACACACACTGTCTCCATGATATAACAAATGAGCCAGGATTCAAAGCGAGGCATCTACTGTATTCCTACTGAAAGGGAATTTATTAAATTGGTGATTTTTTTTTAACAAAAGATATATACTCATGGTCTTTTAAAGGAGCATTGTGTAATTTTTAAACTTCCCTCATGAGCTTTCTCCTCTCCCCTGATCAATCTATATGTGCTTTGTGTGGTAATGTTTATGGGAAGGGGGGAGGCGCTGAGTGGCCCTGTTGTGCCCGGGGGTTGGAGCTCATTTCCAGCACAGGAAAAAAAAAAAAAGTCAAATAAAAAAAAAAACATCCATTCTATTGCGATATAGCAGATCTGGGATTATCTAAGGCAGCACTGAAACACTTTTAAATATTTAAAACTTACCTTTTATGGTATTTAAAAAAAAATACACCCATATACATATATATAAATATAGGAAGTGGTGCAGTTAAGTGAGCTTATAATTATGGTTGTGTGTTGTCTGGGTTTGTTTTTATATCTTGGTGGGGACCAAATGTCCTCACGAGGATAGGAATATCTAACAGTTTTGAACTTCTGCAGACATCTGATTGATCCCCACTACAAGGATAACTGTATTTGTGTGTGTTTTTTATTTTTTTATTTTTATTTTTATTTACAAAAACTGCAGCTATTAATTAAAAAAAACAAAACAAAACAAAAAAAACTGAGGTTAAGGCTGGCGTTAGATTTAGTTGTAGACATAGCATTAATTAGTGACAATACTAATGCTAATGGAAGGTCCTCACAAGGATAGTAAAGCATGAGTGTGTGAGTGTGTATGTGTGTGTGTGTTGGAGGAGGAGGCTTGGTTTAAATGAAACAATTCACACACAGAACACACTAAGATGAATCCCCCATGAATCAGGCCTCATTCAATAAGAGCTAAGAGGCCTATCTATCTTGTCTAACAGACCAGTGAGACTGAAGCCTTTAAAGTGTGCATTAACGTGAGGCATTGCGCTTGCCCCTGGCACACTGAAGGCTCCTGCTATTGGCACGGTGCCCGAGTGAGGGTCAGACGCAATTTACAGATGTACCAAACAACGATTAAAATCATCACAGCCGAACGACAGAAGCTACACCACCTGATCTCAACATCCAGAGTTTCCTCAGTACATCATCCATAGGCAGTGTCCTGCCTGTTGGGGGTGTGTTCATGGAGCGGGCATGTGTGTAATAACAACCAGACCAGTTTCTCATAAATCTCATTTACCGTCTTCTCCTTCTTTTTCCTCCCCCCCCCCCCCCCCCCCCCCCCCCCCCCCCCCCCCCCCCCCCCCCCCCCCTCTCTCTCCCCCTCTCTCTCTGCTTTACTTCTAATTGAAGATGCTAATGCACAGCTTGCCTGAGCACAGGCCATCTGTGTTGACGTTTAATGCATTGGATGTTTAACACACATGTTCAGATCGATTGTAAAGCAGCCACGGAACATAAAATACGGTAATAATGCAGAGAGAGCTATTTACTTCAAAAGAAATATAAACCAAAGAAATCGCTGATTAAATCAGATAATTAAGGAACAGGAATTAGTAGGCTCATATCTGCATAGAGGAATTGTACATATGCAACTCATGAGGGAGGTTTAAAAAAAGAAACAAGGACCCATGAGAGATAAAGTCGCTTTGTGCTTGGAGAGGTGTGGAATAACCTGCGCAGAGAACAATCACTGTGTCCTGCTGTAAATTCATCCAAATAAATTGTGTGGTATATACGGGAAGGTAGAAAAACGCGCAGCGCAGACTTGCATCAGAATTGCTGATGCAACTGCGTTAGTGACGGCCAGAGCCGGGGAGAGAAACGACAGCATATGCCACAGACAGCTAAGTAAAACTCGAGAGCTTGTGTCTTCATCTATGATAATGTGTGGGCGGAAATATACATGCACTGTGTTTTAATTTTTTTTTTTTTTACTTATAAAAAAAGTCCTGTGGCTTTCACAGCAAAAGAAGAGATTGTAATATTGGCCATTTGTTAGTGTTCTTATGGTAGGCGTGCAACACCAGTAATTACGGTACCATATTTTGTAATGCTTTTAGTTTGGAAGTAACATAATACTAAAAATCCCATTCCAAAGTGGAAATGAACACATAATGACTTCTTCATAGGATATCCTTCAAGACAGATATTTTCCAGACCTGACACAGGAATTAATGATTATAGCACAAGCTTCAGTTCAGTTAAGCATAATGTTGAACCATGGGATTACTGCTTTAGATTTTGCTGATGATGCAAACAACTCTGCCCCCAGTGTTTTTTTTTTTTTTTTTAAATACATTTTAAAAACCCTATTACAATTGTACAAAGAAGTGGGGTATATATTGAATTTAGGAGAGTGTATCTTATACTCCAGAGTGACTGATTGTCCTGTCAGGGTGGGGGTGGAGGTGGACAGGTTACAGATGACATATAGATGGCTGAGGTGATGTACACACACATACACACACACACACACACACACACACACACACACACACACACACACACACACACACACACACACAGGTCTGAGATGGGAGATGAGCTAAACAGATGTAAAGCATTTCCGCAACCTAAGTAAATGTGTTATTATGTTCACAGAGATTTCTGAACTGCTGAGGAGACGTAATAACCAAATCCTACTATGATAAGATGCTTAATAAGAATTCATTAATATGAGATTAGAACACTTCAGATTTCTGTAATGCATGCTTTGTTAGCATAAAAATAGCTGAAGCACAAACGAGGCTATAAATGCCTTAGGCACCCAGCAGAGTGACCATGCAGACTGCATAAAAGCCTGACTTCTTCCACATGGAAGAACTTTTTTTTTTTTTTTTTTTTTTTTTTTTTTGCATTTAACTATGAATAAGAATCTAAAGCCATTAACTATTCTGTTTACATCCATCCAATTTGGGTTGTCACTCTTAGAAGAATGGTAAGAGCAAGTGGGGGGGTGGGGGTGGGAGAAAGCGAGAGAGAGAGAGAGAGAGAGAAAGGGAGAGAGGCTGAATATAACTAGGGCTGTTTGTTCACTCCTGCTGACATAATGTGAATTCCATGGTGGCTACGATTACCAGGGAGATATAAAAGATCTTCTGCCTGCCCCTCAAACTTTGATTTCCACTGAATATAATTATGTGTCCCAGCATGTGATCTTTGTCACAGGCAACACAAAAGGAGGGCAAATCATAAGCCTTCATTGGGTTTCAAGCACTGATGATTTTCATTACAGCGTAAACAAGGTCAGTCTCCCTGTATAAATGCACGACGGCCATATGTGTGCAGAAAATCTCCTGTTTACGCGCCGCCTTCTCTATGGTGACACAAATGTGCTAATCCTGACCTTTAAACCTATTAGGCACTTCAAAGCCAGACGAAGCTTGGGAGAGAAAGAGTAAAATAAAAAGAGGAGGAGTCTTCTCTTATCTGCATGTACGATATGAGATAGTTGGCCTGAGGCCAGGTGCTAATCAACACGTAGCTGGCTGCACACTCCGTTCCACAGGATCCCCATGACAACCGGGCTACCGGCGGCGTGTGCGTATTTACCAGAAACTTAATATAACTTTGAAGTCAGTGCCCCCTGTTACAGGAGCGCTGTTTGAAAAGGCTGAATGGGATCGATCTGATTGCGATGCCCCTGCTGAGAAACGGAATATTATGGCCTGGTTAGGAATTAGCGATGCAGGGGGAGAATAGGACATGCTGAAGCCATTTAGACCTGCAAGATCATTTACAGTCATTTGTTCTCTCTGGGTGTGAGCTCCATTTTCTCATGATTTTCTTATACATGTTCTTCTCCGAAATACTGTAGGAATACTGATTTTTTTTTTTTTTAAACACTGCCGTCTAATCCACAAGATAATTCCATTCACTTTCACTCGTGACCTTTCAGAAATGGCTATACAGCTGTATTTTATGTGTCAGCGGATCTAGATCTAGGGAAGGTGCTTAAAAGCCTTCGGTGTATATATATTCCTTTTAAGTGAAGGGCTCACACGTGCTCTTTTGTACAATGTTAGCATAGCACTAGGGCCCAGGCAGGGAGCCATGGCTACAAATCCTGCCCTAGTTTCTCGACAAGGCTTGCTGGCTGGAGTCTTGCCCACTAATGCCATTCCACATCCTGGCTGATAATAAGCGAGCAGTTCAGAATGCCAGCTCCTGCCCCTCCTCTCCTCTATCTGCGAACTGAATGATTCATGATTCATGACTCCTTTCTTAGACCCACCCCTTCTCCTCATCTCCGTTCCCCTCCTCTTTCTGCTCCACCGCTCGCAAACAGGGTCGTTTGCATATCACTGGCGAAATCTGAATCAGCGACTTTCACTCTCTGGCTGGAGCACTGGGTCAACAGTGTGGACCTGCCGTGGACTTACAAGGCACGAGAGACTCCCGCTCTTCTCGTAGGCAAAGTGGCTAGGAATGGATCGGCTCTGTTGGACGGCGGGCACATTTGCATCGTTCTGAATCCTTCTGAATATACATATATATATATATATATATATATATATATATATATATATATATATATATATATATATATATATATATATATATAAATGAAACATACAAACCTTTTTTAAAGGTCTGTAAAGAACAATTGCACTCAACGTCAAATATCTTTCTAAATATTCTAAACAAGGCATCATTCAAACACAGCCCACTTCTTTTGTATTTCTGTACTCATGTTCCATTCACACGGTAGAGCTGCATCTTTTATTAATACTTACAAAGAAAGGAAATATGCCGTTCCAGGAAGAAGTAATTAAACAACTCAAAGAACTATTGTTTGCTCGCTGCTCATTCATTTCAGTGGAAAAAAAAAAAGCACTCCACATTCTCACAACAAAACGCGCACCATCTCGGTGGGTAGTAACCTCTGCTATATTAAAGCAATACATCAAAAGAGCATACTATAGCACCCTGCACTTAAACTTCAACATGAAAACTGCAAAACTGGTATCTGTCTTCAAATTCAAACTTCAAAAAACTCACCAATTCTGCTCAGAGCTGCCGTCCAAAGCCTCTCCTTAAATGCCTCCAGGGATATGAACTCATCTCTTATAATTACACGATTATGTGTAACAATACAGTGCACAATATACAACCTTGCTCTGATGGTGTGGGTTATACAGCACATATAACTGCTAGAGATCAGCAGGAAAAAAGACTCGGTGGATAAAAGTCGGTGACAGGGAGAAAGAAATTATTCTATTCAGGTATTCAGCTCACAGAGAATAATGTAGTTACTTGGCAGTGATAAACCAACTTGTAAAGTGTATTCTTGCAGAAAAAGCCTGCTGGAGCGACGGAGAGAGAGAATATGTCACAAGGTCTTGGAAGTGACCTTTAAAATGACTAAAGTGTGGAGAGCTGTAAAATAATAGTTTGTCACAAGAGGGAAAAAGGCGAAAGCCGCAGCCGTTCTATGAGAATTTAATCGTTGAAGCAGCACAACGGCACTGTCACCAAAGGAAATTATCCCGAGGGGGATAGTGATGGGGGGGTGGGGACGGTAAAAACATACGAACAGTCCAAATCTTTGAGAAATGTAACCAGGCAGCCACAAACTGTAGCGTTGTTTTCCATCGCCTTGATCTCTAGAGGTGCTGTTCAGAAAACCAGCACTTGGTTGATTCGCTGCTATCGCTGTTACTATAATTTCTCAATGCTGTTCTACCTCTTTCTTTTCAGAGAGCATATGAGTGCCAGGCTAGGAAAAAAAAAAAAAAAAAAAACTACGGGGAAAAAAAAAAAAAAAAAAAATCAAGAACAGGACGCAATTCAACTGCTAATCGCTTCCATCAACACCGTCTCATTTAGACCTTTCTTTCTCCACGAGAGCTTCTTGTTTTGTAATTATTCTGTACAAGCTTTTGAAATGACCTTGTTGAAATGGCAAGAGAGTCCCTCCACGCTCACATCCACAGAATGATGTATGATTCTGGCTCCTGCTCCTGTGCTCGCGATGGCTGGGGAGACACAATGCGGCATAATTGTTTAACTGAAGCGCCGTCTATTAACGCTGTGATTGTGCAGCTCTTCAAAAACGCTAGTCTATTCTTTCCGAGTGAATGGCAATGCCCGACTCAAATCTCCCAAGTGTATCCAATGCTTCTAATACTTATCTTGCTGATTAATATCAAACGCATACAATAGAAATATAAACACGTGAGAGCAAATTGGAGGGTTGTCGCACTGCTATTCAGAATGGAAGACCCCCCCCCCCCTTTTTTTTCCCTAAGCAGCCAGAAGTGCTCGGCATAATGGCAGTTAATTACAGTGAAACACAACACGGGCTGAACGTCTCTCTTGGGTGACTGAGATGTCAATGTGGTATGCAAAGTGAAGCTCGTATGAAACTTAAAGCCTGAGAGAACGGAGCAGAGCCAGGTCTCTGGCAACCATATCTGCACCTGGAGCAGCGTTGGCATCGTTGTAGCACGAGCTTTTCCGGCAGAACAAAAGACGGCGGCCATCATAATGCATGCATAACATGGTGCCGTTCGCTCATTTTCCATATAACACATCTGTATAAGGAAACGTAATTACTTTCAGGACACATACATCATTTGGCAGACAGCATTGTCTCTCGATAATAATGAAAGGAGAATACAGATTATGAGTTATATGTCTCCAGACAACTCCAGACAACTACCCTCTCCTCTAAAAAAAGCTTCTTTATTTAGAGTATCAAATGAGAGAAAGACAGAACGTGTGCGAAAGACAGAGCGTAATCAATGTGACATATGAACTCATATTGACTTGCAAAGTATCTCGTTGCCTGCATGAGCTCAGTATCAGTGAGAGCATTTGCATAATGGTAATGCGAGCTTTCAAGGAGAACGCATAGCGCTTTTTTAAAAAGTGGGATGTTTATGCACATATTAAAGATAGAAAACATTATGAAGATCTAAGGATATGGATTAGACGTTGCATTATGGATGTGATGTTATTTGTAACTGTACTTCATCAACTGTAGAAATCCCATTACTGGTGATTAGTTGTTCTATGAAACAACTGAGATGAAGACAAATATTGATATTTGATGAATAACTGATACGATTTCTCTAAAGGTTTAATCAGAGCAGTTAAATATAGACCTGATTGAAGTGATTTGTGCCACAGTCGTCACAAGCACAACAGTGTTTATTCTTGCACAGTAAGAAAAAAATCTAAATAATCACACTTAATATTTATGATGAAAATGTAATATATCTCCCCACTTCTCGTTTCAAAATGTAAATATGTTTTTTGTCATTGCTCCAAAGCTGAAATTGCTTTTCAGTTTGCTCTTTAGTTTACACAAAGGGCTAGGCTGTGTGTAACTGTAACACATAATAAAAGGCCTATAAACGGATAAACAGGGTAAATCAAAGAACACTTTGCTCTGACACACATTTACACGCCTATTTAAAGACTGAAACAGATAAACAGAAAGAAAGCTGCTGCTGCTGTAAGAAATGAATATTCCTGAAAAGTCAAGTACACAATTTGTCCACATAACTGCTAGAATGGAGAATGTGAGTTTCTGTGACTGTGCGAGGAGTATTGCATTACACCACAGCAGCACACATAAAAGAGTACAAAAAAACTAGAAAGTGCTTTTAAATGATCTGGTCTAAATAAGCGGCTAAATGCTGACTCTGCTATCCAGTCTGTATCTTACACAAATCAGCTCACAGGTCATGTGGAATGAGGAAAGGACGAGTGACTTCAGCACACAAACACGAACTGCTCGAATTGCAACACAATATAACTAGACATAATATATGCGACATTAACCTTTGAGAAGATTACAGAAGTACAAACCAACTGATGTTGGCTTGTAACAAAACATCACTTTTTATTTTATTTTATTTATTTTTTTAACCCCCTACCAGCATGCCTCTGTAAACCCTGGGGAAAAAACACGGACGTAGAAAAGCCACCCGTGTCAGCGTGGTGCATGACTTCTGGCTCTGACATTTCTTCAACCTCAGCTACATCACTCCAGTTCATAACTGGTGTCAACTAGAGATGTTTTTAAAATTCCTTTTCATTTTTTCACCTGCCCTTGACATTTTCTAACGGAGTTAGATGGTTCTATTTCCCAGAATATAAACAAACTAGTAGCCTAATTTAAATCAGCATGACCCTGACCTGGTTACTAAGAATGAATGAATGAACGTTACCTCCCATGGGACCCCAGTCCAATGCACACCTCTCCTGTCAACAGATGGTAAGATGGTAAGAAAAAAACAAGTCAAACTCCATGTCAACAGCGCCGACACTGTTACTAATTTGTATTCCTGAAATAGCCTTAAAATATGCTTCAGACAGGGAGGATGCTATTGAAGAAAAACTATATCAGACATCTGACCTTGCTGTGACCTTGACCCTGTTTGGATCAATTCCAAAACCTAATCAGTTCATCTGCTGGTTACAATGATAATAAATCCTACAAACATTCAACCACTTGTTCTTGAGATATCGCACTAATGAGAATTTCAGGAGGGACAACCCGAGCACATGCTGCCTCCACCACATAGCAGCGGTATGAAAATGGATAGTGGGCCTCCTATTTGTGTCTGTTATCTCTTCATCATGAATAATGTACTCATATTCAGTTACATCTCTAATTAATATTACACTATAATAGTGTATTTACTAATTTAGAATAATATTCAATATTCTAGACACTGCCGCTGAAGTAACAGATATGGAATTACACAGTGACCAAAAAAAGTGTTTAAGCAACTCAAACTTGTTTAAAATGTAATATTCTGATATTTCTAGATTGTGATAAAGAATAATTGTTTTTTTGGAAACTATTTCATTTTAAGCATAAACTACTTGTTTTAGGTATCGTCTTAGATTATTTACTTTTGTTCATTTTTATTATAGTTTCTGAAACATTTCATGTTTAAACTGTAATGTTATTCTATCTTTTCCAGGACACAGAGTTGTGAGAGTATGATCAGGTAAACCGTTTGCACATGAACAGTTCTGTGTAAAACGAACCGTCTTGCATTTGTCCCTCTAGCAGGTGCTGCCACTAATACACTAATAAAGTGACCTCTGTATTGATCTTTTCTTCTAAGCAGACTTTCTTCCAAGTAGTGTGTGGAAAATACGGTTGCCATTAACCCATGATGCAGGTGCTGAAAAGTAAATATAGATCAATCTGAAAACTCTGGAAGGGTTTAAGCCTCAGTGGAGGGTCGTATCAGAAGCATCCTACCCGAATATATCATGTCTCTTTGACCTAGTTCGCTGAGGTATAGTGCTGGGAACACTAATGTCTCACTGGTCTTAGCCATGCATGGCTGAGCAAGTGTATACCGTACTCAGTGTGGGAAAGAGAGAAAAGGTGCTGAGTGTCCCCGCTGCTCGTTAATGCACAACGCAGTTGAGAGATCACATGAGGGGCTTTGACCTGAAGCGCGGGCACTGACCGATAATCCAGCTCAAAGCTCAGTGTGACTGATTGCCGTCATCTCCCAAACTCTCCATCGGTCCATTTCACACTGTACACACTTAAGCATGTAAATAAATTAGCATTCCAGATTGTCTCGGGTGTTTGTAGTAATGCCACATTTCATGCTTCCTGACAAACAAAGACAAGTACACAGAATCCCAACTGGCTGGCAGTTGCTGGTAATTCCTGATGCAGTATCATTTCTGAAACGAGCATAATGCTGTGCCGCACCAGCAACATGTAACTGGAAAAAAACGATTAATCAGAATCAAGCACTATAAATACGCATGTGAGTGACAGCCACATGCTTCTGTTCCTCTTTATGCAGTTTAGCTGTAGCCTGAAAAAAACTTAAATCACACTGGGCAGCATTTAGGAATATTACATAATGTACAAGTCTGAAATATGAATACATGCAAACATACAGAAAATCAGTGCATCTTACACTGAGGATGAAAATATATTAGGCCAAGCCAAGAGCTTTTAACTGTAATTTCCTGCTCAATTGAAATCAAGCAGACAATGCAGCGTTGTACTCGTGGCGAGGCTGGCTGCAAATTAAAATGCGCTGCCGGCGAATATCTGCCTTCCCTTTTGTTGCAATTCCACAGAGTGGCTATAAATGGATAAGTCTCTCAGTAAACATGTTGGAGTAAACATTCGGAAATGACTATTTGCGAGCGCAATATTTACAGCCGCCACCTGATTCCAGTTATATGCTGTGTTTAAGGTCATCGACCTGTAATTACTTGGGAACAAAAATAATGAGGAAAAAGACTGATGAGCAAAAGATGGAGAATATTTCCGAATAGAGAGAGAGAGAGAGAGAGCGAGAAAAAGAGAGGGAGAGACAGAAGGAAAAAGGAGATTGAGATCTGCTTTATTGTTGAAAGACCAGATATAGGTTAGCCATATAGTCTGAAAGAGGGAAAAAAAAAAAAAAAGGTCTATGTTATCCAAAATATCACATTACAATTTCAAACGACTTCACATGGCCTGTGGCGGCCTGGCATAATAACATCTTTAAACATGACACCATCTATCACCGTCCTCTTGACTATTATGCCGGAGCAAAAAGCTTTTACTGGGGGCCGACTTTCTGACCAGCTCCCTGCATTCCTTCAGTAAAAGCCTTTAAAAGAACAAGAGCAAGGGACAGTTATGTTTTCCACTTTAAAACATTTTCTAATCGTATTCTTTTATCTTGTATCACTGTCATGCCAAAGCACCTTAAATGGAATTGAACTGTGAAAGACTATAAAAATATACAACAAAAATAATGCGATGGAGAAATCCAGTAACAAGGAAGTCATGTTTCCCCATGGTCTTACTACACACAGCGAGACCTTGAGGCTTTGTTTGCTTTGAAGCTATTATCAGAAGCTTTGCTGTGCATTTCGTTCACGTCCACTGCTACTGACTCATTAAATGTTTATAGCCGGACACGCCGAGGATGTGGGCCTGGCCGTGAATCAAGACACAAACGTATCCAAATGACGGCTGGGAAAAGCGGGTCAGATAGTGGAAGCTTTGAGAGAAAGGAATTCGAGCGATCATCTACCAACAAGTTCTGTCTATAAAGCCCAGATCCATAGTAGCAGTGTATTACAAAGCAGACACTGTGCCCTGAAAAGTTCCATTTTTTGGCATGAATAATTCATTTAGCGTGTAAGAAGTCTGTTGGGGATATGCTTGCTTAAAAATCAAGCTCAATATTTCCTTTCCCTGCACGGCATTCCGAAACCGTGCGCGTCATCCCGAGGATTGTGCAGTTACTTAATGACACTGGTGCTCCTTCACTTTCAAGTGCGGAGAAGAAGAAAAAAAAAAGGTGACAAATTTGAGATGATGTGGATCTGGAGCGAGAAATGTCGACTCCTCGTGCTCTTCCTGAGGAGTTATTGCCAGAAATGAGCTTTTGTAACGAAAGGGAGCCAGCAGCGTAATTAGTCCAAATCGCAAAGGAGGACACTAAAAATATCAGCGCAACCTCAAATGTCAAACCTGAGAGATAATCCATTCCAACAGGGCGGCCCTGAATTCATCTGCGAGGCCCTGCTGGAAGATTAAAACAACCAGTAGCTTCATTATTAAGGTATCCTGAAGAAAAATGGGAGCTGATGGCTCACGCTGGATGCTTGTCAGAGTTATTCTGCCTGACGTGACGCTCCTTTCTGTTTGGACGCTTCCGGCCACAGGAGGCCGTTCTCTGCTCCGCTGCTCGCTTGACAGACAATCGCCGGATTGTGGTGATGTCACTCATAGCTTCGGGTTTAACTACAAATTAAGGCGGCTGTTTAAGTGAGTGGATACGTGCTTGTGTGTGCTTGTGTGTTCAGGGAATCTCGGCACTTTAATAAAATGCTTCATAGCACTTGCAGCTGTCAGGACGCAGGAGTCCTTGCAGGCCCCGAGCAACATTAGGAGAAAAGAACGGCAATTTGGTTTCAATTTGATTTGATGCATTACAAACACTTGAAAGTTCTAAAGAAGACTCGCGCTATTTCTCTGTCAGAAGTCATATATGAAGGCTTTCTGGCTGTATTTCATACACAGTTCCTAAATGCGTCACAGGTCCAACTGGAGAGCAAACAAAGGAACCCCACACTAATGTAGGAGTCCAAGTGTCCAAACTCATTTCGAAGCCCTGCCTGAAAAATGTCACAAAAATGACACAGCCAGCTGAGAGCATGACATGGAGTAGAGGCTGAGTCAATCACCAACGCTCCGCTCATCAGCGTAGCGCCTGTCAGTCGTATTAAAAGAACTAACTTGTTTCAGACGTTCCCCAACATAACATGTAGCTGTAAACGGATAAAAAGTATACCAAAACTCAGTACTGAGTATACAGCAGTAATAACTAATGTACTAACCACTGTGGTAGTTTTGCTACTAAATACACCAAACGAGATCATTTTAACTGTAACAGACTGAATAATATCGAAATGTGCATGTTCTAATGGAATGTCTTAAAGGTACAGCAAGTAATTTCACTGTTACACAACAAAATGTCTAGAAGATCCTTAAAAGATTTGATGTGAAACTAAGGCTGGGTCATGTGACAGAAATATTACATCACAATACTTTTCCACGATGCACAATACGAATTTCATTCAAATCTCTCGGTTTGCTAACAAACTGAGTCGATACTTGTATTTAATGTCTACAAAAATAAATCAT
Source organism: Pangasius djambal (assembly GCA_022985145.1). Classification (NCBI taxonomy): domain Eukaryota; kingdom Metazoa; phylum Chordata; class Actinopteri; order Siluriformes; family Pangasiidae; genus Pangasius; species Pangasius djambal. Next base: position 7,421,953 of record CM040986.1, on the reverse strand, counting down.
TTAACACTGAACAGGAGAGAAAATAAAACATTCTATAAACATTTTATAATTTTCAAGATTCAAATCTTTACAAAAAGTTTTTAAAGGTTCAAAGCAGTACAGCTGTTCAAGACAGTAATCAGCTGTCTTCAATCAAATGTTAAAAAAATTATATCACTATACCTGTAGGCCGATATATTGATATCATGTTGCTATTATCGATAATATATTGTCATATCTCTGATATTAATATTATATTATCATACCGCTGTTATTGATATTATATCGTCATAATGTCGATATCGCTATTATATTGTCATATCACTGATATTGACATTATATCGTGACATCGCACTTATCGGTATTGTATTGTCATATCGCCGTTACTGATAACATTGTCATATCACTGATCTTGCTATTATATCATAATATCAATACCGTTATCAATATCGCTGATATTGATGATATATCGTCATAATGCCGATATCAGTTTTATATTGTCATATCGCCGATACTGATAGATCATCAATCGCCATTATCTATATTATATTTTCATATCACTGATACTGATATTATATTGTCATATCGCTGATATTGATATTATACCATCATAATGCCGATATTGATTTTATATTACTTTTTTTATATATACTGATATATCATCATATCGCAGCATATCTATATTATATTGTCATATCGCTGATAGACATTATATTGTCGTTATAGATTTTATATTGTTATATCGCAGTTATCGTTATTATATTGTCATCACGCCGATATTGATATTATATTGTCATATCGCTGATATTGATATTATATTGTCATATCGCTGATATTGATATTATATTGTCATATCACTGATATTGATATTATATTGTCATCACGCCGATATTGATATTATATTGTCATATCACTGATATTGATATTATATTGTCATATTGCCACTATAGATTTTATATTGTCATATCGCTGATATTAATATTATATTGTCATATCACTGATATTGATATTATATTGTCATATCGCTGATATTGATATTATATTGTCATATCACTGATATTGATATTATATTGTCATATCGCTGATATTGATATTATATTGTCATATCACTGATATTGATATTATATTGTCATCACGCCGATATTGATATTATATTGTCATATCACTGATATTGATATTATATTGTCATCACGCCGATATTGATATTATATTGTCATATCACTGATATTGATATTATATTGTCATATGGCCACTATAGATTTTATATTGTCATATCGCTGATATTAATATTATATTGTCATATCACTGATACTGATATTATATCGTCCGGCTTTATGTGAAACGCCATCAGATGGTTCTGTTGGGTGGAATAGCGAACAAACTGACATGTGAGCAAATAGCAAGCTGTAAAACCCATTTAAACTAATAATACTGACCCCAGAGTCACAGCAGCAGAAAACCACAAAGTACATGCAAAAACCACAAAACAGGCTCTGGCACACACACACACACACACACACACACACACACACACGAAGCATGCAGCTGTGTGTATCTGGATGACCTGTGTGTTATTCATTACCAAATTCGGTGAAATACTGTAACTTCACTGGACTATTATGCAAATACCACTATAGGGGGAAATGATTTCGGACTTTAAGGAAGGATGGGGGGGAAGGGGTGTATGTTCACCCTGACCCTGACGAGGCCGGGAGTACGATGGAAATAAAAACAAGTATAACTTTGGATTGAAAAATAGGCAGCTCTTTGCTTTGGTCTTGAATTCTTAATATGACACATGGATGAGGCATATGGGCTATTAAAAAATGCATGACCTTTAGTAATTCAATCCAGATTGTGAAATGGGTGGAAAAAAAACAGACCTGAATCATCAAACCTAATGTAGAAAACAGCGCTGAGGAACGAAAACTAGTCCATGCAGACGGACAGAGGGATAGAGATACAGAGAGCAATAAAAAAGGACAAAAAGTTGAAATGTAAAGGGAGCTTTTTTTGTCCCCCAATGCAAATGATCAGCGTAAAAGTGTGTGCTGGGGCTAATTGTATGGTTTGCGCACGGAAAACAGTAATCATTTTACATACTGTTTACTTAACTGCTCGCACAATCTTTCTCGAGTGTATTAAGTGATTAATGTGGAAGGAGCCTGCCTGAGCTTGTCCGTGCTTTCAGCGTGCAGCACCAAAATGGATCTGACTGCAACATCTGGATGGCATTAATTACCTGCATTAAATCTAGCAAAGCCAAGTACAGCCAGAGGAGAGACAGAGAGAGAAAATATGAAAAAGAAGAGAGAGAGAGAGAGAGAGAGAGAGAGAGAGAGAGAGAGAGAAAGAGAGAGAGGGAGATCTCCTATGGAATTTGGGAAATTTCCCTGCTGCACTACTTAAATGTAATACTTTTTGTTCCAAGCAAACACCAGAATTTAATTTCCAATGAAGACACAGGGAGCGACAAAGAACTTCATATCCAATATAAATAGAACCAGGGAGGGGGATGGGGGGAGGGGGTGTCAAATTCTCTGGAAGGACTTAATGCTGAATCAAATTTGAGAGAAAGCTTTGTTTATGTAAGCGGCAAAGCTTGAGAACCGGATCCGATTGCAAAAGGAACTGGGTAATAGGTAATTCTTACTTCATTTCGTATTTTTCCTCCCTCCCTTCTTTGATGAAACAGCGCAGGGGATGAAGCGGGGAGGAGGGCTGTATGATGTTTCTCAATATTCTGAAAAAGTTTCTTCCATATGCGCCTGGGATAATAAATCTTTCTCCCTGCATCTAATTATTCAAATGCTCCGTCAGCCACATGGTCGAGTGGAGAAGTCCAGTGCCCACTTCCTTTAAGGCCCGAGTTGAGTCGCCGTACTTCTCCCTGCCTTGTACTTTAAAAAGCCATGCAAAATATCTAAGTATTAATATTCTCTTCAACAAGCTCACACACAGCACACAGATGTCCCCGCTCTTCTCCAAAATATGGTATCAATCAAACTCCGTTCTCCGAATGCCTATTAAAATCTTCTCCAAGAGACACACTTGGCCGCATGGATGCAAAATTAACCAACACACACACACACACACACACACACACACACACACACACACACACACCCACACACATTTGTATTACTGTCCTTGTGAGGACCTTCCACAAACACAATTATTAATGCAGCTATCTAAAATTAAACCCCAACTTTAACCCCAGTAACCAAACCTTTTTCCACTTTTAATTTTTTATAGAAGTTTTTTTCCCTAATATAAAAGCTGCATTTAAAAAAAAAAAAAAAAGCAGTTTTCCTCATGGGGACCAGCCAAATTTCCAAATAATGTCAAAACTGTCCAATATCCTTATCCTTGTGATGACATTTGGTTCCCATCGAGATATAAAAACATGCCCACATACACACACTTCACTGCTAGGGCTTTTTTCATGGGAGGAAAATAAATGACCCATTTTTATTGCCGTGTATGCGGTAAACACGTCCTCTAAATGAGGCAGAGGATGAAATCGGAGTGCTCGCTCTGCAAACGGCGAACCCAAGGAGCGCGCCACTGGCCTGCAATTTGATTTACTTAAGTACAAATTATTAACACTTCTGAACAATGGCTGCGACACAAGAGGGTCCTTGATGATAAACAACAATAGGCTGCTTTGTGAGTTGCCCCCTCTCTTTACCAAACAACAGGCTATCATTAATTTCCATCCTCATTGCTATGCACCAATCATGCTCTAATCAGATATACTACATTCCTGTCACACCACGTGAAAAAAAACAAAAAAAAAAAACAGCCATGCTGTTAGGCCTGGTTACAAATAGATAAAGATACAGCCTTAACAGACATCTCATCATCTGCCACAAAACAAGTGTCCTAACGAGAACATTAATGTCTTCTTTCTCTCTGACGTGCCACGGTGAAAAAAAAAAAATAAAAATCCCTCTTCACTCCATAATGCAGCTTTTATGCCTGTGCTTCACACTGCAATCATTAAGCATATGCCCACATAATAATACTGACTTCCTAAAAATAAACGTCCTCGGAAACAGGAAATGAATCAGGAGAGGGGGAATAACAGCACGGCCATTACAGAGCTTCAGCGTTTAAAAAAAAAAAAAAAAACACTCTTCAATAGCCCCCCCACCCATTAACATTACCTATCTAAAGAGACACTTCAATCCTCTCTCTCTTCTCTGCTCTACGCTTTTCAGAGACAATGTCCTTCATGGAAGAGGAACACTTCTGTTTTTTTTGGATTTGTTATCCCTAAACAGTGTGGTGATATCTCTTTCACCAGGAGGCATGGCTATTAGAGTTGGCTTTGCAGTATGCCACAGCCGGAGAGGAATGTGGCAGCCGTAATTGTTCGGGCTGTCATCAGGAGTCATGTGACCCACTGGGGTCAGGGTCAGACCCTGCTGAGGAACGTCAACCAAATTGGCCTCTGTTTGCCTATGGGGCGCCTTCGCCCTGCTGACACTTCCCACACGATATAATGCATCGTAATCACAACAAAATGAGGTTCTACAGGTTCTAATTACATTCCTAATATGGGGTGAGGAGAAATATTTCACCCAGCTCCAATTCAGTGCCCAATCACATATGAGTAAGTCCTTTAAGTCAATTAAGCAGCCTCTGCTTCCTTGAGGGAGAGACCGGGAGAGAGATTGACGTGTGGCCAGAAGAGCAGGCGGGCAAGGCAAGCCCTGTGGACATTTCCATTAAAAGACGGAGCAGATGAAACTGCAATTGGCAGGAGACTTCGGATCAACTTACTAAAAATATGTGTGAGCAAGACAGCGAGTGAACTACACCATTCCTGCCACATTTTCCTGAAACAGACCCCTCTACGCTGGCCGCTGCTCTCTAATGTACTGGAACCTTCTCAAAACCATCGGACAGCCCTCTCAAATGCCAAGGCTCTGGAAGCCACGTTACTTTTCTCTGTAAAGTTAATGGTTAGGCTAAACGCGGGAGATTTTCCACCAAGTAACCTTCACTCTGGGCATGAAAACCGCTCCATATTTTCATTTCTTCCTTGTCCCCTATGATTTTTCTCATCTCGCTCTCTCTGATGTGCTTCAGAACAGCCGAAATCAAATCTATGCCTTTGCATGAGCGATGACTTCACACGCGTGAGTTCAGAGCTTAATAAATAACACATCCTTAAGTTTACTAAAATGATGGCTTGTTACAATGTGCCTGAGTTCTGTTTAAAGCCTGGCCAGGAAGAAAGGCGCTTTGATCAAAGTGCGCTGGCGTTATCTACAAGCTGTCAGGTTCTACAACAATCTCTGAATACATGCTTACCAAAAAGTGTTGTTTATTACAAAACCCAGATTGTGTATTTGATATTTTCCAGTAATTCACAGCCAACTCGTGTCCTTTATGTACAAGAGATAAACCATTAAGTACATTGTGAGCCATTTAAGCAAAGCTGCTGCTGTTCTAAGTTATTACATAAACGGCCCTAGAGCGAGTAAAAAACTGCTTGCCTCGTCACCCATGAGCTGAATTTTTTGGCAGGGTCACAGAACTGAAAGCAGATTCTGCTTGGACATAAATCCAAAGAAATAATCAAGTACAGTAACCTTTCGAAGGCAGAGTATGCAGTACGAGAAAAAATAAATGTGATCATTGATGATGTAGGCATGTAGAATTCAGGATGAATTTAATAATCCCCGTTTTAATGTTGGCAGCCGAGGCAAGAGCTACTAATTGATATTTGCCACATTGTTGTTGATTCTCAAAAGTAATACTTCCTCCTCACTCGTATTTGTAAAAAAAAATGATATGTCTGGGTGTAATAATAGAACCAGCTATTAAAGGACATTGATACACAAAAAGCTCATCTGCTATTCGCAGACTCAACGACACAAACATTAGTCATTGATTTTAACATACAGTAGTTTTTGTCAAAGGAATAAAAAACAACATGGTGTGATTTTATGGGAAAATAATTAATAAGGGGGTGGATTATTTCCCAATAACAGGACACCCTGAAGTGTTTTATTCCTCTTACACCACAGCGATTTGCCAATGATTGGAATTTTTTAATTATTAATGAATTCTTAACTGTTTATAGTTGTCGTGCAATCCGCGATAAAGGCTAGCTCCTTTTATCACTTACATTATAGCAGCTACAAACAGTCCTTTTCACTCACCTGGCTTTCTTACTTTCCTTCTCTCAATCTTAATAAGACAAACAAACACAGCTTGCTACGTTACTGAGAAACCAGAATGCACAAAGTCCTGAAAACTTTCCTGTGGTGGAAAACTTACTGACTGTTACAAAGCGCTGGCACTGGAGGCTCCTTCCATAAATGTTCCTTAAAGGAACTTCACCGGGTCCATGGAAATATGTTTGTTAAACAACAAGATGTTTTCTTAATCTGCTTATTATCAGCCTTAGATTATGTGGAGCGTCTGCAATACAAGTCCCTGTGAATGAGTTGTTACTTTAGAAACAATAACGCATTAATATAAGCTGTGATTTGAATTACAGCCGGCACTATTGTCGCAGCTGCTGTTACAGAAAATGTATCAACACCTTTAGATGTGAGAATTCAAAAGCTCTGTGGTATAACTAACATCAAATAGCAGTAGTAGATTTGCATTCATGTTAAGTGGTGACGTCTGACACTACTGGTTAAGATAAGAACATTTTTTCTTTGCTGCCTCCTACTACACTGTTCGAACAACTTGTGCAACCAGCTGTTAGTCACTAATATGTCTCTTACAAGCAAAACAAAATATTAGCAAGTCCAGCTTGTCACGTAAAAAAGTGTTTTGAGAACCACTTCAAGCTGCAAACAAGAGCTCCTTTAGTGTGCCAGTGGCTGTATCGCTGTTAAAAGCAGCGCTGACAGCGAGCAACAACACAACGCTCGAACGATCAAACCAAGAGGAAGACAGACATCTTCATGAAGCCCATGAAGACGACTTCTTCATAGCTGTGGCAGAGACTGACAGACCTTAAAGCCCGGCTCTGGCCTCAGGGGTAAAAGCTCACTGCTCTATCACGGGGAATGGCCGTCTCATTCATCTATCGTTCTCTTGTTCTAGCTGCGGCTGGAAGGCTGGCCAGGCTAGAAACCAACTGTGTGTCTGCTTTAATTAGCACCTGTGTGATCAAACTTGGCTACAAGTCATTTATGCCTGCTGATGTGCCAGCTCCAGTGCCCACTGCCTCGCCAAAGCCTCTCCCGAGACACTTTAACAGCCGTCATATGATTAACATCAAACGGCAAAACCTTCACGGAGAGGCTGGTTTGATCAGAGCACTGTGGATGTTTATTCATCAGAAGCTTATGTAGGTGGTTACATTCATTCTCCCACCTATCCACCCATCCATCTATTCATCTACCCATCTGTTTATCTACCCAGGCATCTATTCATGTACCATATCAACCATCCTTTCATTCTGTCCATCAGGCTATTCATCCATCCCTCCATTAATTCATTCACCCAATCATCCACCCATCTACTCATCCATCTACCTATCTATCCCTCCACTCATCTATCATCCCATTTGTCGATCCATCAATCTATCCATCTCTCCATTCATTTTTCCATTTGTCTATTCATGCACCACATCAGTCTTCTGCCCATCAGTCTATATATCCATCTACTTGTTTATCCATCCCTCAATGCATTAGTTTTCCTATCTATCCATGCTTCATTCATCCCTGCATCCATTTATCCATTCCTCCATTCATCCATCCATTTATTCCTCCATCCATCCATCCATCCATCCATTTATTCTTCAATTGAATATCCATCCATCCATCCATCCATCCATCCATCCATCCGTCCATCTGTCCACCAATTTTACATGTCTTATTGTTGTTTGATCGGACATCTCAGAGCCATCCATCTATTCTGCCAATACATTCATCCTTTCACCAATCTGCCCTCTCATCCATCCATTTATTCACCAGTCCACCTGTCCAGACATCAATTCAACTATACTTTTATCATTCACTTATTCAGCCCAGTTCACACTTCCTCAGAGACCACTTGAGATCTTGCCAACTCTGCCAATCACCAGTAATTTCACCAGCCGACTTTTATTTTTAAAGAAGATACATACACCAATTGATACTGTCAATTCCCAATCAGAGAGAAGTTTCAAATCAACTGTCTTATAGAGTGAAGGTTGCTTACCAAATTCGTCGCAGATGCTGTCATTCTCCAGCAGTGTGGGGTGCTCAAATGTGTCCCTGCAGTAGAGAATCTGAGTGTTGCTTGTGAGCGTAGCAATACCCCCCAGAGCTAGTACCACCTGGTCCGTCAGGAGTGAGGCAGGCCGCTCACGGAGCCGTGCGATGATGGAGCGGTAGCGACAGTACTGTGGATAGCTTAGCACCAGGACCCTCTTGTCCTCGCCATCATCACCTGCAGGCACACAGGGAAAGAAAGAACATCAGAAATGTACTATCTGTTGCTGACAAGGCTAACGTGCCATAGAACCACTCTACAGTTACACTTGTTCTAGGGTCGAGTGATATTTTTGTGTTGCTTCTTACAACTGTGGCGTAAATTAACTGCAAACTGCTAAGTCAGCTTGCGCAGTGCAAAAAGGTCACTGCTGATTCTTGCCTTCTTCTCCTACAGTCTCCATATATCTTACTAGGCCTGAGGTACTTCGGAAGCCAGAGGAGGCAGAACCTAAACTCATGTAGCTTATCTAACAAGATAGTGATGGGTGAAGGTCTTCTTGAGTTGAAGCACAGACATGTGAGATATAACATTTTACAACCCAAACCGCTGTTTTAACATGACAGCTGTCTGTTAGGATTGGCAATAAAAAAAAAAAAAGTAGACTGCTGGCAGGGTGCCACATCATTCACTCCTGCACAATCAGAGCTCTTAGGCAAGATAGTGCATAGCTCCTTCTTCCCCGTCATGAGATCCCTCAGTTGTGTCAAAAACCTAAACATAGAGTAAATAAACAATCGTACCCCTGGTAAAACCCAAGCTCAGAATATGGGCTCTTATAATATGGCACTAAAAACCCAGATGCTTGCAGCTTTCAATAGACTGGAGCGCTTCAGACATGTCAGCAGCTTAGGAGGAGCTGCCAAGGAACTGTAAAACACAATCCACTGGACACAGAAAAAGTGAGTTTACATCTGTCACCATGGTCAAAAGACGCATTTTCCTGGGAAGTATTTGGAATCTTGAAAAACAGCCAGGTGCATGGAGGACAGTTCTTTTCAGGGCTACGAGTTCATTAGCAAATACCAGGCAAATACTGGAGCTTTTTCAAAAAAATACTTTACGGTTTTTCATATTGTTTGTAGAGAGAAATCCATCAACAAGAGGCTCTGGTGCGTGAGCCCCTGGCTAGAGGAACTCGGGTAACTTTAAATGAACTCGAGAGGCTCTGGACGGAAAAGGCAACATGATGCTCTTTGATTTACCCTGTTTATCTTTTTATAGGACGTTTATTGCATGTCTTAGAGCCACTTAAGGCAGATGCAGAGATGCGGTGCACATATTCTCTTCCTCTGAGTGGTGAGTGGAATTGGCCCATTCACTTAGCACTGTATATAGTATAGTGGCTTTCACTTTGTGGAAACTGTCCCTTTGCACCAACCATAGACCTTAATGCATCAATAGAAAAAGAATTCATTTACTTCTTTCACTTTTTCTCTTGCCCTCTTTTAAGGGTGGATTATACTTTCTTTTATATGTACGCGAGCCAGATTTGGCACGTGCCTTGCTGTAATTTAGAGTGTCACTTATGCACGTTCTTAAGAGATTAATGCTACATGTCTGCGTGGTGCAATACCAATGTAAATAGTGGGGGGCAATGCGAAGTCATAGTTTTTGATTTGAGAACACATATAATGACAACAATCATGACGAGTTAAAGAAAGTTTTAAGAAAGGCATGTTGCTTTTAATCTCTCAGATGTGCATAAAGTACGCAGGCGAGTATGTTAACAATGCCGCTCGCGTTGCCACTGATTCTACAGTCGTGCGTCAAGTATGAACCAGGTCATACTCTGCTTTCTATTCACAATCTGGTCTCAGAGTCCTGTGTTAATCGTCTGGCAGTCTGCATACATTTTCCTGATTAGATTTTGCCTCAGGC
>CM040986.1:7393003-7405981 GCA_022985145.1 Pangasius djambal | reverse complement strand
AACAGACGGCTTTTACTACAGCAGGACACCACCGAAATCATTTGTAATTGAATTTATGCTATTTTACGAACGCAGCTGGTAAATAATTGCCTGTTACTAACCATCAAGCAGCTATTTTTCTCGGACCTATCCTATGTTCATGTTATAGAAGGTTATAGAGGTCCTCATCATCGTTGAACGAATGTAATGCACTGATGTCTGTGCTTGCACAGTATTAAAGGTCAAAATTGTCAAGGGCTGGTCACTGATTCATCACCAGCACTGGCGAGAGAGTGGATAAATGTGGAATAGAGAGCTTCCTGGGCAGTGTGACGTCAGGTGACGCGGGCACAGTGGGAAGTTTGTCACACACATCGCTCACTGCAAAAACTGATTTCATCCCTGCAACAGGCTACAAATCAGCCAGGCGCCTCTTCAATGGTGGGGGGAGGGTGAACACACACACACACATGCGCGCGCGTGTTTGTCTTACTATCCTTGCAAGGACCTTCCACTGCCATAATTATTAATGTCATTAATTTATAACCCAAACCTCAACCTCAGTAATCTAAAGGAAACTTTTTGGCTCCTTCAGTCTTATGAATAAAATCTATAATTTTTCTAAAAAAATAAATAAATAAAAAACCACACACACACATAAAAGAAACAACTACAACCTAAACTTGTCAAACAATAACTACATCTTAAACTACATCTTTACACACTCTGACTGCTTTCTCGATATTAATCAGAGCCAAACTGAATTGGATTTGAGCATAATTAAACGGTTACACGATATTAAACAGTGAACAATATTTTTGCTGCATACAGCACTCTGTGACTCGAGAAAAGTTAACCAGTGTGCTGAATGCTGTGAGGAATCCTCTGGCAAATAAGGGGATTAATTAGACCTGAGATATAGAGTGTGTAAAAAAAAACCAAGCGTGTTTAATATTTAAGAAAGAAAGGCTTCTTGAGTTTCGCAACCCCCACCCCTGCTGCTTGCCCGATGTGAAATGATTGGCTGGCGATAATAACAGATTAGTCATCCTGACTGAATGGGGCTTGGCACCGCACAGACCATAAAAAGCCACATTGTGCTTTTCTGACACACTCAGCCTCCTCAGGTATAAATGGATGATTCCACAATGCCTCGAGGTGAAAGGCTTACTAATGTAGCAAGACAATCATTTTTAATAGAATTTCTGATATTTAAGAATGCGGCCGATTTTCCTGGTTGATACATTTCTGTTGATTTGTTGTTGTTGTTTTTTTCCCATGCTAAAGACACATCAATAACTGACGCGTCCGAATGTTGTTTCAGAGACACAATAAAACGATTCGCTTCCTGAAAGGTCAAGCCCGAGAGACATGCACGTTGCCCCATAAGCCGAGCTGCCATTACCACTATCTCCCTGGCTCATGTACCTAATCTGCTGGTAGCAACGGAAATGGAGCAAAGCGACGAAAAACAAACAGGACTGAAAAAGTTTACTGCGTGTACTATTTCAACTAACCACCCCTCCTGTCTCTTTTCCTCTCATACAATAAAAAAAAAAAAAAAAAAACCCACAGAAAACCTGCGTCACTGTTATTAGCAAACTAACAGACTTTTTCCACATCAATACCCGGCTTGTGGATTTAGAAAAAAACTGGCACTGCTCCATGCTTTAGTCATAGGGGGAATAACGATATGAGCAGATTAGTGGACAATACGCCCTGTAAACTTCCAGATGGGCCTGCCAATAATCAAAACATGATGACTATAAAAAAAAAAAAAAGCAAATAGGCAGAGCCACAGAGCTCCACTGTATGGGCACAGAGAGCCTGGTGCCATTTTTAAAGGAAAATCAAATGATCATTTTGCAAAATAATCGCTGTTTGGGTTGGTTACTCACTGTAAACACACGTCTCTAAGTGTCTTTTTCATCTGCTTTAACCGAGCAGCAGCGCTGTCTTTAAAATGAATGCACACAATCTGTTTCCTCGCACAAACTGAAAAAAAGCCGGCATAGCCTCTGAAATATGATCATTTGAAACATAAAGAAATACTCAAAGCATCTGAATAATCATGTTTTTTTTTTTTGTTTTGTTTTTTTGTTCTACGCAGCCGGAATATAGGCCACAATTTCCCGCTCGCTATCCCGGTGTAGCAGTATAATTTGTATTTAGTGTGGAATACATTACCTTGGCCAGGAGAGTTAGCGCCTCATCTGTTTTTCTCTCTTTTCACCCTATTCTGCATCAGCCTCCTGCCTGTGTCAGCACAAACGCTTCACCAAATGCCATTTCTACGACATATGAAAATGAAACCCGTACAGATTCTCTGTGCCAGATCAAATGGCACACTGAGGCTTTTTGACATGGATGGTGTGGCATTCCTCTGAAAACTTCAATACATCCAGTGACTCCGCACCCAATACAGTTAGCTCAGATGAATTACTGCTGTCTGTTTAGCTGCTGATGGGCGACCAGCTAGCTGAATGTAAATAAGGGCTTCTCTGCAACTCAGAGCAGGACGTGGAGATGAAACGGAATGGGATACACATGCTGGGTCACCTGCACTCAACGCTAAAGCTTCAGGAGCTGCAAAATGCACCATCCATCTCTGTTTACTGCTACAGATGTGAGCCATGGGTCATAAGAAGAGGGGATGAGATTGTCTGTGAGGAATGGATGGAAGAATGAAGTGACAGATCCGAGCAGAAGCATGGAATTCAGGCGGCAGCTTGGCAAATGTTATAATGTTATACGTTTTTTTACTACTAGCAGTATAACACCATTATATTGTTAATGGGACACAATATATCATGACATAAAAACATTCAATATGTCAATTATGTTTCTATGTAACGTCAGCTACATTTTAACATCCAGTCAGTTATTTCAGTATGATATCATACTAATGATGCCAAAAAAAGTCAAAAAAAAGTCACATACTTTATACGGATATTGATATATATTTATTGTCATATAATATCACCCAAATCTGAGGTCTGATTTTCCACTAGTAGGAGAAAAGCCCTCACAGTTATAACAAAGGCTAGCATATTAATATTTCACTTTAATTCCTTGCATACACAAGAAATTCGGTATACATGAAAATCCTGTAAATTCAGAAAAACGTTCGTATCCCACTCGTGCTCTTTAGTGTTTGTAAATTTATGCATAAGAAGACTTTATGCATAAATCTCAACTTCATCAACTTCAAATCATACCATTTGCATGGATTACTGCACTTTTATATCTGGAATATACTGTCGAGTTTAGCTTAGTTTTTATTACGTTTTCACCGTTTAGCAGACGCCCAGAGCTACTTACAGAAGTGTTTAGTCTCTATCAAAAACACACACTCATGCTAGTTCACTAGGTCAGTTATTAAGAGTACCATCGAGAACATTTTGTGAAAGCCATTTTATCGGCATTAAGTAAAGGATATAAAAATAAAGAAAGACATTGAGCAACCACAAACCCATAAATTAAGGCAAAAAAAAAAACCCCAAACAAATTGATTAAAACAAAAGAAATGGTGCTGTATAAACAGAGGATGGGCCGGCCTGTCTGCGCAGAGCCATACGCTGTAAACAAATGCCTCAGCTCATAGAGGATTTAGTGCTTGCGTATTATTATTATTATTATTATTATTATATATTATTAAATAGTTTTATTGGTATAGAAGCGAGTCAAAATAACTTCCACTTCGGAGTTTTCAGCCTTTACCCCGACTGTTCATTTTGTGTGACCCGCTGTCTGTACTCTTGACCTTTTATGAAGTTTTGTGGGCGTCACTAAATCAAAATGAGCTGTGGCAGGAAAGCACTGTGTATACGCACATGAGAACTATGTAAGTCAGCGTTTTTGAAACTTTTGTAAATCTGGCGGATTTTTTTTTTTAGTCTGGCTTACACAAACATTTACACACAACTATACAGACAAATTGATAAATGAGGACCAGTAATTGCGCACTGAATAATAATTCTTTGGTCATGAGTCGAGATGTGCTGATTTAGTACCATTGCAACCCAAGACAGCGGGCGAGAAAAGTTCTGGAAGTGTTTGAAATTTTTTTTTTTTTAAATCTGTTGCCGCTGCCACGACTCTCGTCTAAAAGCCACCAATAGGAGGACGGCATAAGATTATGCAATAGTGGTAATAGCAGAATGTAATAATGGACAAGAAAATTCTTATTACCTCAAGCTCACGTGAAGGTTAGAATGTTTCTGTTTCTGCAACACATTTTCTGCGTGAGCCTGGATCACGCTGATGGATGACGCAAGCAGAATGCAGAAATAGTCTTTATTCGCAAGTCTATCGTTAGAGGATCTTCAATACATCATCTGAACACATCGCACAGTCTGTTAAAGAATTCAGCCAATATATTATTGGGATCATCTCCTCCAGTGTGACAAGTAGTAATCTTTAAAGACAGACAATTAAGTGCTATTGTTCAGCTGCTGGAGTAATTATGTCCAATCTTCTTTAAAAAAAAAAAAAAAAAAAAAGAAAGGAAGGAAGGCTTGTCAGATATACTGCTCTACTGCTTTACTTAAAGACCTCCATAAACCATCTAAACGATGCAACTACTTCATCAAATAACCCTCGGTAAGCTCTAAAATCCTTCCCTTGATGTTGGATTACACCTCGGGCATAGGCTATCCCACGCGTGATAGAATCTTCTTTTGATTGGTTAAGTCATCTATACATTGCACGGCAATATGGATCTATAGTCCACATCTATAACCTACTTTCATACTTCCAAAAACAATTTGCTTTAAGTCATGTGAGAGCAAACACACATCACAGGCGTGATGCTGATATCAATGTGGGGAGATGTGTTTTCTTTAAAAGCAGCCTCAGACAGACAGACAGACAGACAGACAGACAGACAGACGCTTCCTCTTGTTAGAATTGTGACCTGAATCCCATGCGGATGCACAATAATGAGCTGAACGAGTCTGTTATCGTCTGGGGATTTAATGAGAAAAAATACATCCTTAAGACACTAAATCAGACTTCATCGGAATATAACGAGGCCAGAAGGGAGATACGTTAATTACAATATCGAGAATGCATCAATTTTCCAAGTTGCCCCCCTCCCAAAGCCTTTGTGTTCTGCCTCGGTGAAAGTCATTAAAGTTTTTTTATTTTTTTATCCGATGAATTAAAAAAAAAACAAAAAAACAAGCATCTCTTTACTGTATATGTGAGTACTCGACTCTTTATATGTACCAGATTATATCTGATGCTATACTGGGAGCGTTCAGTCAAATAACTGAATATTTTTATTCGCGCATCAATCAAAGCACTGGAGATGTGGAATTAGAATTAGGCAAGGTAAAGGGAAATTTATCAGGAGATTTCTCAAGGTCTTGAATTAACATTGGATTGAAACTGGACATCTTTAATGATACATCCAAGGACGGTCTAAAGCACTTATCACAAAGTGTGCTGATGCTGTGGCCAAATCTGTTTAGCTGTCCTTCTGTCCCTCATTAAGATAAGGCTCAAATCATCTGCTGTAAAAACCAGTGATGTAGCTGTCTAAAGGTTTCGCTCTGTTGTAGGAAGAACACACATGTGGAATCCTGATAAAGCCTTAGCCAAAGAAAAATGTCTTATCCTGATATTGATGTTATATAAGGAATAAAAGACTGCATTGTGTGATGATATGACGGGGGAGATGTGATGCGGCCCGACGCCTTGTGGAGTTACTGTTACCACCCTGAAGTAGATTAACATTCCTGAAATGTTTTATTTCTCTTATCCACAGCAGTTTGCAAACGCTGACCATTTTTAAGGTATTAAAGAACGACACATCGTACTTCGTCATCGGGTATAATTACGCAAAAACAAGTTCCTGGTATAGCAGCTATAAACAGTCATTCTCTCTCCAGCTTCCCTTTTGTTCTCTCTTGAAGGGAATAAATATAATGCAGCTTCTTACAGTCATGTTACCGAGAAACCGCAAAGCTCTCTGTTCTGAAGACTTTCCTGCGTCGGGAAACTTAGTTACAGCTTTACCTCCGACTGTTACAAAGCGCTAAACATCACCTTACAGAAAATGTCACCACATCAATGAATACTCATGGATTTTAAATCTGTTTAGATGGAGAGTACGTCATACAAGTCCCTGGGAATTAGCTGTTACTATAGAAACCAACAAATGCATTAATATAATCAATCCTGCGATTTGCCTTCGCCTTGCAGCTGGAACTATCGCCAGAGCTGCTGTTATAGAAAATATTCAACACCTTCTGACCAATCAGAATTGAGAATTCAGCTGCGATGTGGTACAGCCTGAATGATCACATTACACAAAACGCAAGAAGGCTCCTTATAACCAGTGTGAGCAAATTAATATTTCTGCTTATTCCTCTGCAGTATTGTCAGGCCAAACAAAAAAACAAAACAAAAAAAAAACACTCCTTCAAGTGTGTTCAGCTGTCTGGTGAGCAGAAGCCAGAAAAAAAGACGAGTTGTCCCCTCAGGAGTCTTACAATTGTCTCACTTACTTTTTTTGGAATCTGGCGTGAGATTGGGGTATCACTAGATAATCGAGTGGGAGTTGGCAACTACTAAACTGCAGCAAAAATGAGTTTAAAAAAAATAACGGGCACGACACAACATTTTTAAAAAAACCTAACTTATATAAGGAAACAACTTTTAGCACAGTATCTACAAGACAGCTAAGCAAAACCGGATGAAGACAACAAGCATGGAGGAAAAACTGATTGTGAACACAAATGAGCTCTCTTGCCAAATATTACAGAGCGTTTTCTTTAATGGAGCGCTCTCACATTCACCTTCTGGCACAGACTTCCGCTAGCTGTCATCCGTGAACAAGGCTGCGAGCTGAAGAAAAAAAAAAAAGGGCCTCTCTTAATTATTTAAACACTCCCCATTTCTTTGGGTGAACAATTGCTTTTTTATTCCTTCAGTTATAGTCAAAAGTTTTTTCCTCTCTCTCCTTCTGTGCCTATGCAAGCGACGCGCTATTTCACTTATGATCGAGGCAATTTCCACATCAATTGCCGACAGCTCCCTTTCTTCCTCTACCTGCGTTAAGCGCCGTTAACAGGCTCCGGCCAAGAAAACAGATGGAAGAGCCATCGTCTTGAAGGTGCCTCGTTGCCGCCTGCAATTTCCAAATTAAAAGGCGAACAGGTTTATTCTGTGCCGCTTACAATTTGTTGCTAATTCAATACGCCCTTCAAAAAGATAAATGGACTTTCTGATAAAAGCAGTACTTATTCTGACTGAACAGGATCCGGTACATGCATTCTAGTGGATCTTGCACATCCGCAACACAATTTTTAAAAAAAACCTGAAATAAATATAATAAGAATAAATGACAAATCTAATTAGCAAGGCAGTGACAGTTCTTTAAGTGCCTGCTCCCTTTCAGAAATACCTATGGTGTAACAGCATGGTTCAGATAGTTCAAATAGTAATGATGGTGTAATTAAGTTGTCACTCACATGCTATATGTTGTCACACATCAGCATTTCAAAATGGCAAAATAAAATAAAAAAGACGGAATTTTAAAAAGTGAGCAAAAGACGCCAACTCGGCATTAGTAGTATAACTAAAAAAGCTAAGAAAACAGAAATATGAAAAAGGATTCAGGCTGTATAAATGAATAAATGTATTTCACTTGGGATCCTACACATGCAGTGATGATGCTGTTGCCAATTCAGTGCCAACAACAGCTAGCCTGCAGGTGTGACTAACAGAAGTAGACGAACAGCAAAGATTTTGGAGGAGAAAACATTGTGACACTGATATGGAAATTCTGTTGTTAAAATGTTGAATGTATTTGTGTAAGACTTAGTATTTTTTGGGCAAAATGTGCACACTGTACACATACAGTGAAGATAAGCCAGAGATGTATCTCTGGTGCTGTTTTTTTTTTTTTTTTGAATGCAACTGATGTAACGCACAGTGGACACCCTCAGCCCTCCCACGGTTTTAGTGAACACCAGCGGTACTGAAGTGATCCCTCAGGGGTCACCTTACTAAATGTATAGGCCTTTATTCTATATCGAGGGGATTCAAACAAAAATCGTAAAGGTCCATTTATATAAAATCAATTGTTTACAAAAGCAACTAACGTGACTGAATGGCAACAGTTTTAACGTTTTAACGTTTAACCATTATTCAGATATCTAAATAATGCTATTTGAAGTGGTTATGTTCCATAGTGGCAGGTTACCATGTTTGATTAGCGCCACAGAATCTGAACAAATGATTAAATGAATGATAACATAAACACATGCTTCTATGTTTATTCATTTTTTCAAAATTCTGTACTGATCGTCGACTTTTCTTCAAACAACCCTTGCTGCTTATCAGATCAGAGAGTCTAACACCTGTGAAAATCTGTCTTCTGCGACGGATTTTCTGCGTTTGGAAATGCTGGAAAACACAGAGCTGGAGCCGCTAAACTACAGTTTTCCTACACTCATCTGATCTGCTGTGGTATTTTTTCAAGCACTTGGCTCCAGGATCTTTTCCATCCATCCCTCAGGACTCTCTGGATCACTGGTCTCTTGCTTGCTCCTGTACCTCATGATTTACAAAATCATGAAGAGCAAACCCACTCTAAGGATAAACCTGAGCCCATTTCATGCGTCAGTCTCAATGACAGGTTTATTTCCCATAAGCAGAGGCGCTTTTTAAGGCTGCGTTCTGCAACTGAAAAGGGCTGCCCTGCTGAATGATCCCTTTCTTTCTGTGGGTAACAAAGAAAAGTGAGAGAGAGAGAGAGAGAGAGAGAGAGAGAGAGAGTGAGACAGAAAGACAGAACGAGAGAGATGGCCCCTGGTTCACTGCCAGAATATTCTGCTTACCAAGCGAATCTGGAGGCGTTCTGACTAACTGCATTTAGAATCCTGACAGCATAAACAGGCTAATATAGTCATTAAAAAGCCACTTATTAACAGTAGAGAAATGTACGCTCACAAGCTGCACAAAGTAATAAGGTTAGACGAGTGACAGTAAATAAATCGCAGATCTTTTTTTGTTGCCCTCCTATTGATTCACGTTCACAGCTGTAGCCTTCGTGTAAGCTTAAGCGACAAAGCGTCCATTATTGATTCTCCTATCTAATCTCAGCGCAGGCGTCTAATATATCAGCCGATTCAAGGGCAATTTAACATTTGCTTCCATGGACTGAGAAAAAGGCGAAGCGTATGCAAATTCCTGCAACTGGCAACGAAAAAAAAAAAAAAAGCAACGTCTGCTGTCTAATTACCCCCTCTGCTAAATAGGGAAATATGTAAGTATAGCTCTCTTAGATGTCTTTTCAATCTGCCTGAAACCTAAATGTTCTGGACGCCAAATGGACATTTCTCCTCACCAGACCCTGAGCTAAAATAAGACTCTTTGCAAAAAAAAATAAAAAGAAGAAGAAAAAGAAAAAAAAGACCTGGGTATTCTTGTTGGGCTGTTTCTTGGCTTCCAGCAGGTATCTGCTGCCCAGGAATGCGGCCAAAATGACATTTATAAGGCCATAAAGCTTGTGCTGCGGCATTTATACTCGACAGCGGAGGACTGTGCGATAACTGAGGCATGTTACAAATGTATAAATGCATGTCCGAGCAGTTACAATAACATAAATACAGCAGGAACCTTTCGTTTGGGATTTTTTTTTCTTTTGTTTGTTTTCCTGCTTCTCGGAATGATTACTCTGGGAATAGTGTGCTCCTAAATTAATTAACACTTCGGATATTGTTCAGACAGAATGAAAGCACAAATGGAGGGAATGCTAATGAGAGGGTGGCATTGTGTCTGATTTAAAAGGCACATTCCAAATACAAATTAAATGCTATTTTTTTTCCCCCAAGGTATCTTCTAGTACACCGTTTTGAGTGAATGTGCCATTCTGTCTGGTTGTTGCATTTGAATCGTAAACACCATTGAAAATCCTCACCACAATCTAACATCACTTATACCACTAGCAATAGTGGTTCAGTTCGATTCAAATTATTTGTATAGCGCTTTTAACAATAGACACAATAGACACAAGGCGGCTTTACAGAAATCTGCAGCGAGCCAGAGGCGACAGGGGAAAGAAAAAAACCTCTCTGAGACGACATAAGGAATAAACTTTGAGAGGAACCAGACTCAAAAGAGAGCCCATCCTCTTCTTCTGTGTGACAAATCATTACAGCTGTACAAGACTAAAGGCAAAGAGTACTGTGTGTTAAAAAGATGTTTAGTATGAGTGCTTTGTGCATCAGAGTCCTGGGATGAGCACGGGAAAGCCTTTATGAATATAGCAGCAGTTCTTAGGCACAAAACCACAGAATTGAGCTTATCCAGCTAACCACAGAATCCAGCTAATCCAGCTAACCACAGAATCCAGCTAATCCAGCTAACCCTAGCCCTGAGACTTGGAAATAAACTGGTTGGGAAGTGTAACTCTTTAGAGAATCCATGTAAGCAAAAGGTACCATCCACATCAGCAAAAGGTAAAAGAAAATTGCATCTATAGGAAAGTATGCTAATATGCTACTAAAAACAGCGTCTTGCCAGAGGACTATAAGAAAAAGATTCCAGAAAGACAAGTACTTTGCACTCCCAGTCTCACGGGCCTTCAAACTCACGTAAAGCAGTTAGCTAACATTACTATGTCATGTTCCAAGTTACATGCTTTTCTGAAGGTTTTGCTAGTCTAAAGAGTAAACGTGAAAATATGGCTGTTGTCTTTTTCCCAAGACAACGGCTATGAAAGACTCCTGCGCCAAGGCTGTAAAAGACCAGTGGACATGTTTACAAAAAAGATACCACTCACAGGTGCTTTCTTGCTACCTTTCACATGAAAAGCGCTCCTAATCTTCGGCTAACTACAAACACAACTTCTTGGGTTAACTGCCCACTTGAAACAGGCTGCAAATATTTGAGGGATTAAGAGATCCCCGTCTACTCTATAGATCCTGATTACTGCGTCATTTTTCCACCGCTGGAAGGTAAACAGTGACTAAAGCGTCGCCTTGCAGGCGGCCCTTCCTTTGAATCCGTGACACACTTATGAATGAAAATCACAATCATAAAGCCAATGGAGCTGAGTCTTCTTTTTAGAAAAGAGCCTTGAGGGGAATGAGATAAAATAACTCAATAACCGACACAGCCATATCATCATCCCAGCAAGAGAACCATTTACAACGGTACATGATGGACGTATTGTGCCTTATGGTTCACTTTAACACACAATAAGCCAATGCGCCCTGCATATAAGCAAGTTTCAAAAAAACAGACATACCCAGTTCAGCCTTCTCCCTCAAGACGTCCTTGAAGTTGAGGCCGCTGTTGAGCGTGGACTCTCTGTAGCGGTAGAGGCTTTCCCTCTGGCCGTTCTTGCCCAGCTCTTTGAGCATCGAGGGCTTTAGGGGCAACGCATGCAGGCCCTTCTTCCAGCATGATGAATCCCACACTGTCCATTTCACCAAGTCTTCCAACTTCACGATGACCTTCTCCGACACGGCGATCACCTCGTCCTGCCCGGGCACAGAGACAGCATTAGAGAGGTAGACATGTGGCCAGAGCGCGCAAGATATTGTGTGGGTTTGTTTCTGTACACCAAAGAATCCTTTCTCATAAATTTTGATTCAAATGGATACTCTGCTAGGAAAAGGGACTGTGTGGATTCTTCAGCCAGGGAGAACACTGCAGGCAGCAAGGCTGAGCTCACAAAGCGACGTAATTACAAGAACAACATGCAGCAGTTTATTTGACAGAAGGCTGAGGCAAAGAAACAATCAGATCACAATAATAATAAAAAAAAAAAAGGACCAGAAACTTGTTTTTGTAAGATGCCCTAATTTGGAGTGCAAAAACTACCACAGCATTGCTAATTGCTCACTACACTGCTGGACTAACTGGTGGCATTATACATGTTTATATAAAGAGAAGTCTTGGATAAAGAAAATACATAATCTCATAAATTTCTACGACATACCACAACCTGCCAAATTCTCAAATCTGATTGGGCAGAAGAGGTTGATTAATCTAAAGCTAATAATAAACGGACTCAAAAGCGTGTTGATATTTAACAAAGTAGAACTGGTGATATAGTGAAGCTTTCCGTGTAATGGAAGGAGTCTCCAGTGTCAGCATTATCTTCATTATCTTCAAGGCAGCGTGAAGGAAAAACTGTTTCTGGCTGCTATAATGTAAGCAATAACAGTAAACTATCTTGTCTTGCTGACATTCCACAACATTAAATGTAACCATAAATGTATAACATCCTTTCGCTGATTATTTTTCTATCACAGCATGACACTGTGGTTTATTCCTTAGACAAATCTGTAGGAACATCACACACCTCCTTCTTGCTTTACGCAATCCTATCATTCTGTTTACGCCAGTTTCAATGATCGACAAGAATTGTCATGTCAACAGTATTATGAAACTGTGTATAGTACTGTGATATCATAAAATGTGATAAACATGGCATTTCTTGTGATTTTAAAATATAATATCCATATATGTGTACTATCGACAAGCTCTGAAGAACAGATGTGTCTATATTTTTCTGAACCGTGATCGTTTTCATAGCCTTCTCTTATGCAGGAGTTACGCTGTGCAGTCTCTCACTTCTTTCTGCCCGTGTGATATTTTCGAGCCATGACCCAATAATAGCAGACACACATCACAGAGAATGGCTGCTTTCTAGCCTAGCTTTCTCTTGGCACTAACATCTGATTAAACCATATGCATTTAGCATTGTTGAATCATCACACCGGTGTAACATCTTTTCCCCTCCAACAGTAGAGCCCATTGTCCTAGTAAAATGAATAAAATGCTTATGAATAAAGCTGAGTCATATGGACAGTCTGGCTGTCATTATATAAAACGCCCTATAAAACAATGCAATTAGTGATGCAAATAGCTCTCTATTACAATGCCATGCTCATATTCTGTCCAGAATCCTGGAGACTAATTTTAACAAAAACTCAAAAAAAAAAAAAAAAAAAAAAAAAAAAAAAAAAAAAAAAA
>CM040986.1:7364011-7377008 GCA_022985145.1 Pangasius djambal | reverse complement strand
TGATCAGTGACTGGTCATGTGGAACAATGGTGATCAGTGATTAGTCATCAGGACCAATGGTGATCAGTAATTAGTCATGTGGAACAATGGTGATCAGTAATTGGTTGATGGGAACAATGGTGATCAGTGATTAGTCATGTGGAACAGTGGTGATCAGTGATTAGTCATCGGGAACAATGGTGATCAGTGATTAGTCATGTGGAACAATGGTGATCAGTGATTAGTCATGTGGAACAATGGTGATCAGTGATTGGTCATCAGGAACAATGGTGATCAGTGATTGGTCATGTGGAACAATGGTGATCAGTGATTGGTTGATGGGAACAATGGTGATCAGTGATTAGTCATGTGGAACAGTGGTGATCAGTGATTAGTCATCGGGAACAGTGGTGATCAGTGATTAGTCATCGGGAACAATGGTGATCAGTGATTAGTCATGTGGAACAATGGTGATCAGTGATTAGTCATGTGGAACAATGGTGATCAGTGATTGGTCATCAGGAACAATGGTGATCAGTGATTGGCTTTTTTGGACAGTCACTAACGTCTGCTCAAAAAACTGCTAGATTTTTTGCCAATCTAGCAACAAATTCTCTATATTCTTTTAATCTAATAACAGGTGTCTAATAAGTGTCTAAGATGGCAACACTGTTTGCAGTAGATCTGCTTGATTGAAATAGCATGACTTAATTCAAATGACATCGTGTAAGGGGGCGTGGTCAGCATCAAAAAGGAAGTAGACCCCAAAAAGCTTGAGGTTGGAAAAATGGCATATGCTTTGGCTATTATTATTATTATTATTTTTTAAACAAGGTTATAAAAGTATCATGACTAATATATTACACATATTTATGATGCATATTCATAAGATGTACTATTATAACAAAATATACATAAATTTAGATATGTTTATAGTTTAATCATTTTCAAAATGTCCCAAATTACCAAACATGGTACCAGAATGGCAGGGAGGAAACGTAAAGGCGTATAATAGATGCATGAATGGATGCATGAAACACACCACAATGATAGATTTTAGGAGCATTAAATGATGTTTTTATGAAGCAAGGGAATAAGATAGACATATAGAAAAGTCTACTACTGTGTATGCAAAGATTTTTACTTAGTGTACTGTGTTCATATCATTTTGGAGATTTATACTGATGTTTCTTTTAATCTTGTGTTATGGTACTACTGCAAGAAATGATTTATAAAATGTTACTTACCTTTTAGTGGTGTTATTACTTAATCTCTTCATACTGAATTTGAGAACAGATTGATTATGAATTTGGCAAATACTGCAGATTTTCTAAGTCCTGTTATTGTTGTAATTGGTGTAAGAACTTAGTTATAGAATGTTACATTCTACAACATCTTAATATGTACTCAATTTTACTGAGTCTACTATGTTCATCCAATATTATAATATCTTAATTATGTTAATATTTGGAGTAGATTCTTTCAAGCCCTGTTAATAAAATTTGATTTACTGACACCAGATAAGTATGATGGTAGTTATTTCTTTTAAATGTGTCACTGAGAATGAAATTAGAGGCCTAAAACCAATGAAAAAATGTGTCCCAAATTCCCTAACATGCTAAACCAAATGTCATTACAAAATAGTCTTCAGTCAGCATTGACAAAATAGTGAGCCATGCTTCATTGGAATATGATATAAACATTTATCTTTCACATGTAGATAGTCAACAGGATAAGGATTTCAGAAATTGTTTTATTAATGGCATGAAAGTTTAGATAATATAAAAATGTTAGGACAATAGGTCCCAACATATCTTAATCTGAATGCAATATGATTATCCTGTCTTTTACAACCTTATTGTAATGAGGAATTCTTCTATCACACTCTGTACTGTGACTCAGAAGGACCATGTTGTTTCTAATCACGGGACAAAGAAAGTTACAGTCTGGCTTTGTCTTTAATGACCTTTTTATGGGCTTCTGGTTTATGGACAGGAAGCATAAAGTGCTCAGTGTAAACTCTCAGCTTGAATAAATGTAACATCTATTGGATGCTTTGAAACGCAATGGGTAATTTTATCTTATCAGTGTAATCGAGTGCTGCTTGCAAGAATCTGACCTCAAAAACTCTAACCTTTGTGGTAATGTATGAGCAGCCAGAGGTGTATTGAGTCATTCACTTTCAAAGTGACAGGGGATGTGGCAATTTCAACAGGTACAAACACATTTCTCTGCATTCCTTCCATTGTATTTGAAAAAATAAACTAGACTGCCTATAAAAATGAGGAAATAAGGGCACAGGGTGGAGGAATTAGTAACACACACATAAGTAAAAATGTATTATGTAATGGCACTGAACAAGGCTTGAAAAGAATCTGAAGTGTAACAACAGATAATGAGGCTGAACTATAGGTCGCGCTCTGCGCTGAAACACACAGGAAGCATGCTGTTAGTGTTCAAGTGTCAAGTTTCTAAAGAGGAAGTATTTTCATGTAAATGATATAGGGAGCAACGGTTAAAAATGACACGAGTACCATGGAAACAAAGCAAAGTGTAGCATTTGCATGGATATGAGGCCAGTGCAATAAGCGAGGCAAAACGCTAAACTTGTTCTCTTTAAAAGGGTTCATATCAGATTGCGACTGATTCTACTTTATCATTATGAGCTCAGAAGGGCAAATTTGTCGGCTTCCCTCCAAACACTACAAACATTATTTCTGTGTCTGTAACAGCACTGTAACTGCGGCAGTTTGACTGTGGCTCTCCAGTGAAAACAGGCTCTTATATTACATGGTAATTTAGGAATGTGTGGAAAGCCGAGCGACTACCAGTGAAGCACTCTGGATTCCCCTCCTAACTTTCCTCTGCTCAAGGAAAATCTAACATCTGGTCCCGGGACCAAGACCAATGTTGGATTTTCAAACCCTTTCCATCCTGAGCTTATCCTTTAAGCGTGTTAAATGTTACACTTTGTTATAATTTAGGCGTAACGCTGTTGAAGTAATTTATGTCGACAGCAGGCAATCATGAAAGAGCTGTAAAAACTTTGTTATGCTTTCTCATTTGTTTGCTGACGCCAACGCTGGAGATTCTTTCATCAACAGGAAGGGGAATTATCACAATTCGGTATTCTGGCCTTCATTGTGTTGAGACTGCCAGATGCCTGGAGTCATTCAGCAACCACAAAAGGCCTGTGACTCCCAGTTTGAATCAAAGAGGTATTTTGAGAAATATCTCACTCATTTGTTTAAAAGGAGAGCGTGTAAATTTCTTTCTAAACTGCTTTTCTGACTTGTTATCATGGTTGAACCCGGAGGCAAAAACACATGTTACATACACCAGGCATCTCGATTTGAATGTGGTATTATTCCGCAGGCCTTCAGAAATGAGCGGATTGGGTTTCGCAGGGCAGCACAGATCCACGCTCATGTGCAGAAGGAAGTACTCACAAAGGCATTTGATGGCAATTAATAACATTGAGAATGAGATTGGAAGTAGAGTGGGGGAAGGAGGGAGGTCTGCACTGGTGCAGAAACAAGGAAACAGTCTGAATTTCAATGCTGATGCATTACAAGATAAACAGCACACTGCTCTCAGCAAATTTGACCTTCTTTTTCTTTTCCACCCTGTTCTATTGCATAACACACTGAAACACTTCACATGATAGATTAAGTCTCGCAGTGTCACTACCCAAAAGCCGCTGTTGTTTCAAGTGAGCTGGTTGTGAAATATTTTACATGGAAATCTTTTTGATTCATGCTGCTTTATTGACAGGAAGCACTGTTTTTCATTAAACCCATAAATCGAATTTGGCGTGCTTGAGTAAGACGTGCAAAACTTAAACAGAAATACCATCAATTTTGAATTTGTTTGACAGCTAACTGTGTCTTTTACAAAAAACATAAACAAAGCTTTCTTTTTGACTTGTAGCTCCAGGGCAAACACTTAGTGGCACAGATTGAGGCAAGACTGTACCGAGTGAAATGTAAACACGTCCCATAAAGCACATGTTTACGCCACCACAAAAGAGAGAGCAATTAAAGACTGAGATTGTGCACTGGACTGAGAGGGACTCCCCGAGGAACACGAGCCAGGCTTGTTTCATTAAGCCTTGAACTCGCTGCTTGTAAGACGATGACGGCAAAGCTGAAACCTCCCTGTAGTAATCCATTATCAGCATGAGGGGCAGGTGAACACTCACCACAGTGTGTTAAGTGATATATCTGTAGTGTGTTTATGTGGCCAGCAGAGGGACTTTTTTTTATTTAAAAAAAATTTTTTTTTAATTGCTCTATGAACTGAGGAAAAGGTCACTGAGCTCTTGGCTCGGAAATGACTCTATCAGTCAGTGGGGGAAGAAGAAAAGAGCGATTCCAAACAACAGGCTGCACGAACATGTTCGTCAGGAATTCAGCCTAAGTATCTCAGTTTACCCCACTGTGTCAACACAAAGAGCCGCAGGCTAATGAAGAACTAAATCAACCGGGTAGGAAAAAGCAGCACAACGCAGGCATGGGCGAATATTAATGTAATCTGATACTGTGCTGACTGAACACACATGTTAAAGTTTATTCACTCTATAAATTATGAGAGACAAAATTAGATGGATCTCCTGTTTCTAATACAAACTGCGGTGCGTATTTATAGATATAAGTCTTTTTTTTTTTTTCTTTTTCAAATGCAGTGGAAAACTCACTATTCAGCTTTAATAATACATCACTTTATATGGCAACTCAGCTATTTAGGCCATGAGTTACGCTGCGTTGCCATAGAGCTGGGCTACTTTCACACAGCTAACGACTTGTGGGAAAAGCTCCTTACAAACATTATACAAACCACTCAATTACATATTCCTTTTGCTCACGAGCTGTTAACGGATATCATAACCGGCTGTTTACACTAATAAATCCAGAGCGAACGTCATTCTGAAAGCAATGCCTTCAAATCTACTGTCAACATCAAACATTGAGAATAATCATAACTCAAATGTAGCAAAGGTGAAAAACCCACATTCTCAGTAAATCAAGATCACACTCTTCATGACTGAGTAAGTCCACAGGAATGCTTAGCACCGTAATGCTACATTCCATTGCTTGGTAAACAACATGACTGAATTTGCATTAATTAGCAAAATGCTTGTTAGATATGTTCCAGCTAAACCGCTTAGCAATTGGTTGCTCATTCCAGAAACCAGCAGAAACCTTACTGCACAAAGTTAGGTGTATTGCATTCATTTTGTCGTTTATTCTCTCTGTTGTATTTTAATTTGTTTCATACCACAGCACAGCTGAATTCTCAAATCCGATTGGTCAGAAGGTGTTGATTAATTTTCTCTAACTGCAGCTTTTTCAATAGTTCCGGCTGTAATTCAAAGTACAGGCTTATATTAATGCGCTCAATCAAATACATTAGCGTTTCTATAGTAACAGCTTGTATACGAGGACTTATACAGCTAATGCTCTACGTAATCGAAACCTAATAATAAATGTGAATGTGATTAAATATGTGTCATCATGGGGGCCTGGTGGCTTAGTGGTTAGCACATTTGCCTCGCACCTCCGGGGTTGGTGTTGGGGTTTCGTTTTCCGCCTTCGCCCTGTGTGAGCGGAGTTTGCATGTTCTCCCCATGCTCTGGGGGTTCCTCTGGGTACTCCGGTTTCCTCCCCCAGTCCAAATACATACGTTGTAGGCTGATTGGTAGCTCTAAAAATTGTCCGTAGTGTGTGAATTAGTGTGTGTGCGAATGTGCCCTGCGATGGGTTGGCACCCCGTCGAGGGTGTCCCCCGCCTTGTGCCCCGAGTCCCCTGGGACAGGATAAGCGGTACAGAAAATGGATGGATGTGTCATCATACGATAAAGAAAAACATCTAATCATTGATATGGTGAAGTTTTCTGTGAAGCGGCTTTTACTTAACATGGAATATGGAAAGAGATGACAAGCATCTTTTTTTTTTTTTGTCTTATTAACTTCTAGAAAGAAAGAAAAATAGAAGCTGGTGAATGGATGGCTGTTTATAGCTGCTGTAAGTAGAAACAGAAAATCAACTTGTTTCCCGGACATTCCACAACATTAAATGTAACTATAAATGGATAAAAATAAGATGTCGTTTATTAATAAATTATAAAGGAGGTGCTCTTATTGGAAACTATTTTCCTCTAACAGCACACACTGTCATGTTTTATTCTTTACTTAAGACTTCTTTAAAGCTTCTTAAGCTTATTAGTATTTGTATTGTTTTTGGTGTCATATAACACTTTTTGTCTACATAAGAAAAAAACGGTAGATGTTTCCCCTTTCTTCAGCAGCATTATTTGGACGTCAGTCTCTTGAGACTCTCTAACCTGGCCGTGTAGGTCTTTTCCTGGATGCGCAGCTTCTCTGTGAAATCTGCCTGTTGGACATAAAAAATGCATACATCCATAAAACTCAACATCTATAACACTGTCACAAATGATCTATGTGATGTAAAACAGTACATGCGGCATATTTCTTCTTAAACAACTTGTTTAGAAACAACTCTGCTACAAGAAAAAGTTGAACACCCTGCAGTAAAGATCTAATGTTTTAATAGCGAGGGTGAAGTTTCTTTTCCCGGATTCTCATTGTACACACAGGCCTATTAAATGCCTCCAGCGCACATCTGTAATGGTAACAATATGGTTGGGAAGTCACCCACAGCATTTCCAGCATTTGCCTTTTTCAGAGTTTCTACCATATAAGGCATGATGAGATCCACATGAGTTATGACACTCCTGGGAACTTTCGCAACTAAAATATCCCAGAGAGGGGGGGGAAAAAAACGGATGTTATTAAACTTCACTCAATGGGGAAAGAAGAACAGTTTTAGTGGCAGATTTAATCCACATCAAAATCAAACGCTTCAAACTAGCTGGAGCAGGCTGTGATGCTAAGCATATACTCAACAGCTTAACCCGATCCCGAGAGAAAAGCCTCAAAGGAGAACAGAAGAAAAAAACCCAAAAAAAAAAAACCAACGGATGGTCAATGCAGGCTGCTTAAGCTGGGAGAGGTTTTTGTTTTGCACAAAGCTAAATATAGCTTGGAGTGAAATATGTAATTGACCATGAGCAGATGTTACAGCGGGGGTAAACAGAAAAATTGATGGAAATAGGACCAATTTTACAGCAGCTCATTCATACATAAGCCTACAAACAGCCTCTCAATTTACACAGTGTCCACCAAATCATATAAATCATCACAGGAACAGAAACGTCTTTATGGAAGTCGAGTCAAGTGTGTGTAAAATCATTTATCCCGTCTAAATGAAAATCCTCTTTTACCCGCATGCTGCTGTTTGTTAAGCCTGTGAAAATGTACGATAGGGATGACACAATACAGCAATCTGCGAGGGCAGATTGTTTTCTGCAACCGCAGCACACCCAGTAATTCGATTCCACCTTAAGTCTACCGTAAAATTAATCAGAATATCTGCCAGGAGCTGTCTAATGTGTTCCGTGTTATGTGCAGAATACCAACGATATTAAGCTGGGGAACATTACTCAAGTTTTAATATTAGATCTTTTTTTTTTTATTTTGGCAAGATCACTTGGGTAGAGGAGGCCTGTGGGACAGTATGAGCTCAGACCTGATATTTTCACTAATATCATTCCTTCCAGGACCCTGCGGCTTCTCCCTTTAGTCGTCTTCGCCTCACAACTTTTCTTCCCTAATATATGAAGGTTCCATTTATTTGCATATTTTACAGGAGGAAACCTGTAAGTGAGAGGATAAACATGCGGATAATGGCCCTCGTTTATCAAGCTGGATACGAATGAATTTATTTGTAAATCTTTCGCAGGAGCATTTACACAAGAAATGTGGTATTCATGAAAATCCAGTTAGTTTGTGGGGGAAAAAAACGTTCATATCCTACTGTGTTTGCATAAATTTTGGTATAAGGATGTGAATCTCGATTGATAGGCTTCAAATTGTGGCACTGGCATGAGCTAAATTTATTTGAAATGAAACTCACTTTATTCTAATGACAAATAAGACTAGCGATACGATTAGGACAAAAGTAATGTCTGTGTATAAACTTAGGAAGAGTTAGTGTGTGGTTATATGAATATATATAAAAGTTAGTGTGTGGTTATATGAATATATATAAGAGTTAGTGTGTGGTTATATGAATATATATAAAAATCACAGTTACCAAAACTTTTTTAATTCTGGCAAGGATTTTTATTATTTTTTTAGTCTGTTAAGTTAGTTTGTGAAGTTTTTTTATCAGTTCATTTTGGTCTGTGAAAACATTTACACACAACTTTACTAAAACAGACCCAAAGTTTTTTTTTTTTTTACTTTACACTCATTATTTAGTGCTGACTTCGTTCACACACTTGAAATGTGCGTCATACCTGCAGCTTTACCAGCATCTCTCTGGTCATTTCCCCAAGCACTTCTCGCACATCATCCACGCTGAAGCCCTCCAGGCTTTCGAGTGTCTCTCCCTGTTCACATTCAGCAGACCCTTCATCACTCTTCTCCGTGTACGTGTCCAAATCCTGAGAGAATATAAATGCATTATTTAACATAAATCTAGTCCTGCCAGACAGCCATAAACAAAGTGTAACTAACATTCAAATGCGCAGGATTACATAAATGTGCCAGATGTATTTACTGGTGTGAGCTGTTCCCGCTAATGCTGCTGTAAGACGGGAAAGCTTGTTACATTCTTGGACGCTGCATAATAGAAAAATATTGCAATTTCTGATGGGAACCTGAATTGTTAATAATGGGGAAAAGATGTTTTCGTGTAAGTGGCGTAACCGTTTACAGATGAGATATGAGACATGATTCTGAATAACCATTAAAACTGAGGCGTTAATGCAGAAACAATATTGACACACAGGAAAGTCCTTCTAAGAAAGCTATTAAAGGAGGCAGAGCACCTACATGTGGTCTTGCTTTGAACTGCATGTACAGTATTTTTTTTTTTAACTTCAGGTGTCCTACTTGTTTCAGAAGAAATCGCTTATGTGGTGTATACTATGTCTAAACTGAAGGCCATATGTTTTAACATACAAAAAAAAAACATTTTAAATAGTATTAAAGCTTTTTTTTCCTAAAATAAAGAGGCTTCGAGTGGAATTTTGGCCTGTGGACAGAGAGCAGATTGTTTGCGAATTACAGTCCCTCTCCTCCCTCACCATGGAGCACTGCCTGCATATTCCAGCTGGAGTGCAGCGCGGTGTGAGCGAAAAGGAAAAATGTTACTCATACTTGGAACTAGATTCATGTTTCCTCTTCGAAATGATTCACATGTGAAACACATTTTCTCACTCACTGGTCATATCACAAGGCCAAAAACTGAATCACTACATGCACCACACGAACAACTGGACTGTTTAAACCTAATTTCTTGGGTTTCTTTGTGGAAGTTTGGCGATTTGTGAGTGTTGTTTGGCAGCAACTTTCTTTACCTGATCAGGCAGCACGGCAGGGGAGGGAGCTATGTGATAGAGGTCATCAGTTGGCGTTCCCTCCTCCAGCGGAGCGATGAAGTCAGCTGAATTAACTACTTCGATGTTTCTCTGGAACATCACACAACACCAGTGAATATGTCAATAACAGTGCATATCTTATCCACATGCCTGCCTTGTTTACTTAGAAATGAAGTATAAAAACAGTGATGCACAAGTTGATTTTTAAAAAATGTTTATGCCTGAAGGTATTTAATCTTTGCATTAAGGCTGTGAGATACGTTTTCTTGTCATTTAGCTGGAATGCTTTTACAGTTCACTTGGCAGAAAGCCCCGCACACAGAACCCAAACTCGGCTCTGTAAGAAAAACAAAGGCTCTGTGGTTTACATATTTGAGATAATTACAATGTCAAATGGAGGGTGAGGGGAAGAACAATGGTCCTTCATTACTCAATTGCTCTGCATTACTCCCCTGCACATGATTCATGCTTTTTCATCTCCCGATAAACGAATTAACGTCACTTTAATGGCTGCAAAAAAAAAAGAGAAGGCATTTCTGCTTTCCTTTGTGTAACTTGTTAAACATGTTGGTTTACTAAAATTTTTCCAATGTATAATGAAATCGAGAAACAAAGGAGGGGTGGAAATGAGGATATTAATATTCAAACAGTGCTTTGAACCCTCCATCAAAACAAATAGAAAATGCTTGTGTTATATGACATTCGGGACCCATTATGTCTGTGGCACAGTGCTTGACCCAGATTTGTTCACTGATCCCCACGATGCTCCACAGCAAATATAACTATTCACTTGCAGCAGCTTAAAGCACCATTCAGGCACTAAACAAATCTGCTGCTTGTCTTCCGCTTCTGATGTAATGAGTTTTCCCATTTTAGGGACTTTACACTTTTATAGTTCGGAGACAGACTGGCACTGTGCGACAAGTCATGAATATTAATGGCCACTTGGACGAAAAAATATTAGCAATACGCTTTTCCTGCTGTCTGACATTTTGAAAGTGTGTATGGAACATAATCATTACACGTTAATAATGGATGAGCAAATCAGCTGAGAGGCAGGCTCGGATCCGCCCGAGCTGAATTTCAAACGGAGAGATGACAGCTCTCATTAATGCTGTTCACCACCTGCAAAATGGAGAGGCGAGAGAGACAAGGGGCAGGCGCGCTGCAAAGCCAAGACAAGATGTGGAGACAATTTACTGACGCTTAATTTGCTACAGCATCTGGGTTGTCTTATTTTAGAAGGAACCGGTGGTCAAATAGCTTTCATATGTTAAAAAAAAAAAAAAAAAAGGTCTGATTGCTGAATGTTTGCGTGGTAATTAAGATGATGATAAATGAATTTGAACAAGCTGTTATATCTGCTGCTGGTGAGTCACCACATATCTGCCATATCTGTGTCCTGAAATAGGAAAAGCACATGCTAGTCAGCTTCAATTACATTTCAGAGTAAAGCAATTAAAAAGAAGATTGTGCCAAATTGCACTGTGACTCTTGCAAATCCTGTAAAATGTCAATGTAGGCAGTTAATCCCTGCTTTTTTACTTCTATCTGAAATGACGGTCTTTGTGCAAAGCTGAAGTGCATTGAAAACACTGTAATAAAAACAATGAACCTGGGCTGTAAGAAAAAGAATGTATATATATATATATATATATATATCTCGAGTCTTTCTGTGTGTTTGATTGTGTTTGATTAGAGATAGCTTATCAGTATGAGAACAAAGATAGGAAAAGCTGGCTGATCGCCACACACGTCACTGCCCTTCCTTCTAACTCTGTTTAGAGTTCCCGTCACAAGACTCTTCCTCATACTAGTATAATGACAACCTCTATCTAGAAATGATTACACTTCTTTCCTGATTTCATCACAGAATCCTTGGTATGGCTGATAACCTCAGCATCCTTGAAATTAATCTGAATGATCTGAATGCGCTATCCAGACCTCATGTGGCCTATGTATATGTGATGTAAATATATGATAGGATTATAATTACCTCCATTCCTTGCAGCATGTTGTCTCTAGGATGAGTGAAGAGGAATTCGTAGAGGCTGTAATGCTGGAAAAGACTGAAGTGCATCACACAGTTAAATGTGTGTAATGAAAAGAATTTCAATTTGTTTAAAACAATGACATGTAGGTGTTTGGTCAGGGTTCCTGAGGAAAAACGTACGGGAATGACCCGTTTTTGACAACTAGGTGGCAGGCTTTCTCTTTACAAAAACGTAAATGCCTGACTACAATATTTAAAACAATATTTTGGAAATTAATAAATAGCGATTTAATTAATCTATTCATCTGATTCATTTTAAAATGGGAACTTTCAGCCCTGACAAATATAATAACAATATTTTATATTCATTTAAATATACAGTAATTAATATTAATATACATATTAATATACAGTAAATTACAATAATTATTTTATAGTAATAACAATAAAATAAGCTTTCATATTCAAATGGCACATATTCACTCACTGGTCACTTTAATAGGAACACCTTTACATTTGCTCATTCATGCAATTATGAAGCACAATATCATGCAGATACAGATACAAGAGCATCAGATAATGTTCATATCAAACATCAGAATAGAGAAAAACAAGTGATCTCTGTGCCTCTGACTTTAGTACGTTTGTTGGTGTAAGACAGGCTTGTCTGAGTATTTTAGAATCCCCTGGGAATTTCACGCACGGCCGTCTATACAGTTTACAATTTACATTTATGCACACTGGTTCAAGCTGACAGGAGGGCTACTGTAACACAAGGTTGGATGTGTTGTTTGTTCTGCGATGAGTTACTGAACCGATCTGAAGATTCTCCTCTCTCATAAACAAGATGTTTACACCTACAGAAACTCTGGAGTCTGTAATGTGTGAAAATCTCAGGAGACCAGCAGTTACTGAAATACTCTAATGTCACTCAAACGTGACGTGAACATTACCTGAAGCTCTTGACTTGTATCTGCATGTTTTATACATTGTGCTGCTGCCACATGACTGGCTGACTGGATATTTGCATAAATGTGGAGGGGTGCAAAAGTCTTAGGCACATGCAAAGAAATGCTGTAGAGCAAAGTTGCCTTCAAAAATAATGAAATTAAATGTTTCTACAGTAAAAAATACTATAAAGAGCAGTAAACAGTAATAAATGAAACAAAGTCAATATTTGGTGTGACGATCCTTCGCTTTAAAAAAAAAAAAAAAAAAGTCCCAGGTACAGTGTGTGCAGTTTTATAAGGAAATGAGCTGTAAGTGTTACTGAGCATCTTGAGTTCTTCTGGAGACTTTGACTGTCACACTCGCTTCTTATTTCTGCAGCAAAACCCAGCAGCCTTCATTATGTTTTTGTCTGAAAAGTGTCTCTTATGTAATATTCTGCTTTCTTTAATGCCATACAAACATTCTTCTGTAACATTTAATTTTGTGCTGGAAAACTAATGTTTGGAAATCTAAAATGTTTTTGTACTGAAACAATAATGTAGAAGTCATAAAATAAAAATCTATAACAAAGTTTGTAAAAAAAAAAAAAAAGGGTGTCTAAGACTTTT
>CM040986.1:7343367-7363911 GCA_022985145.1 Pangasius djambal | reverse complement strand
GAGTATGTAGAGCTGTAATAGCTGCTAATGGGGATTTCTTTGATGAATCCAAAATTTGAGTGTTTTTCAATGTTATGTTCATGTTTATGTTCATAAACTTTTTATTTAATAAAATATGTTTTCATAGTTTGTGTTGTCCCTTATTATCAATGCAAAATGGTCACTAACTAAAGAGGATTTATGCTGATATTGCCCAAAAACCCTATTTTGTTCAGGCGTTTCCAAACTTTTGGAGGGCAGTGTATATATATATAGTAACTTTATGGGTCATCCTTTAGTTTATCATCACTACTAAAAAAGAAAAAAACATGCTAGTTATCAAGAACAATTTCAAGCTAATACTAACTACCCAGCTAGCTACCTAACTAGCCAAAAAGCTACTTTATGGATAGTTATGGATATGCTGTTTTCTGAGCAGTTTAACAGTTTAATGAAACTAATAGAAAACAAACAAGCAAGTTCACATTCTGCTAACATTATCTTTTTTCACAGTGCATCCATGTTAAAAACACTTACAAATTAGCACAAATTTTGGCAAGCAGTCAAGCTAGCAAACAGCACTCCAAAACTGTCACTAGCTAAACCACCAGCAAATAACAGAGGGATAAAATGGACATGCTTTCTTGAAAATGTGGATTACTGCTATCAAAGCTTTAACCTGTTTATAACATCCCCTTGCACTGTTTTGTTCTCCTTATTCCTCCCCCAGTTATAAGATGGATAGCCATCTAACTTAGAGGGTACAATTTTAGAAGATTTGTGAGGGCAAGATACAAATGCAATGTTTTAAAGAACCATTGCCAGCAACTGTGCACAGTAATTAGAGTTGCTTTTAAAGCTGCCATAATCAATGCTGGCAAGCTTGCTAACTTCCTCCAAAATTCCACAGAAAGAGTCCTCCCCCTTCCTTCAATCCCACATCCTCAATTCAAACTTCTCCAAATACCCTTCCTCCAAAGACATGCGAAAAAAAAATAAAATTATGCAATAGCATCATGTTCCAGAAAGTTATTCAAACTCAAACTTACATTCCTGATTCCTGAACAAAAAAAATGCCAATACTCTACTGATTGACTTTATAGAATTATCAAGGTGGGTCAAACATCAACAATGACCCTTTTGTAACCTACATTCAACAAAAAAAACAACATTCACAGTTAAGCACTAGTGAACATACAGTACAGTACTTTTTTCATCTAGCTACCGTTGGATGTTATATATACTGTACTGCAACAGTTTGTGAAGAAAACCATAACAGGTTACACCGTACCCCATGAGCAAAAGTAATTAGTTCAAGCCAAATTATGATTACGTAAGGAATTTTGGATTTGGTTAAGCTTGATAGGGTGGCATGGTGGTGGTGCAGCGGGTCATATTGCTGCCTCACAGCTCAAGGACCTTGAGTTTGGGTTACTGTGTTACAATTATTTTCATTGTTAATAAGAGCACATTTATATCTGGCTATACATCCACAGAACAGTACATTACTGCCAAACATAAACCAAGCATTAACTATTAATGCTAAAGTAAAACTATTAAAAAAACAAACTGTTTATGTCCCTTTGTAAACTACAGCAATTACAGTATATCAGATAAGAAAGATTAATGGTGTTATTAAATGTAAGTCAGTGCTCTTACACTACATCTATAATCAATCTATAGCTTGCTGGTGGCCATTTTATGGATGACACTGAAGCTATTAAGAGGCTAAAGAAATGACCTGATAAGACTACACCACTAGTGAGTGCTTTATCCAAACACCTGAATAAAGCAGCAGATTTAAAATGCTCACAATTTGCTTGCTTAAAATACTAAAGATTTTAAATCAGTGCAAATATAACTGTTTTGCTTGTGTTTTTCACATCGATGAAATTTTTTTTTTCACAGCTGTGCAACTTGTTATGCACCACAGAAGTCTACATGCTTCACAATCCATTGGTTTATGAATTATGCATAGTATTAATTATAGAGGATATAAAAAGGGATCCAATTTGCGTATTGCTAGTAGGCAAAGGAGTGAATATCTCACAGTCGTTATTAATGAAAAACGGGAAAAGAATGATCTCGTTTTTATTCATCCTACTAGCTCATAATTTGAAGATAATTACAGCATGTTAAGGAGAATGTTATATATATAAAGCAATGTGATTTTATATATATATATATATATATATATATATATATACATACATACATATGTATATACACTGCTCAAAAAAAATTAAAGGAACACTTTGAAAACACATCAGATCTAAATGGGGAAAAATATCATGCTGGATATCTATACTGATATAGACTGGGTAATGTGTTAGGAACGAAAGGATGCGACATCGTTTGATGGAAATGAAAATTATCAACCTACAGAAGGCTGAATTCAAAGACACCCTGAAAATCAAAGTGAAAAAATGATGCAGCAGGCTAATCCATTTTGCTGAAATTTCATTGCAGCAACTCAAAAATGGTACTCAGTAGTTTGTACGGCCCCCACGTGCTTGTATGCCTGCCTGACAACATCGGGGCATGCTCCTAATGAGACGACGGATTTTGTCCTGGGCTATTTCCTCCCAGACCTGGACCAGGGCATCACTGAGCTCCTGGACAGTCTGAGGTGCAACCTGGCGGCGTCGG
The DNA here is from genome assembly GCA_022985145.1 of Pangasius djambal. NCBI lineage: Eukaryota > Metazoa > Chordata > Actinopteri > Siluriformes > Pangasiidae > Pangasius > Pangasius djambal. The sequence continues at coordinate 7,361,283 of CM040986.1, read as the reverse complement.
ATGGACTGAAACATAATAGGGCCTTTCCAGAACTAAATTTACAGTACTAAAGTACTGGCCGATTTTGCGCGAACTATTTCCCAGTACCATTTAAAGGGTTGCATTCGCACCGACAGTGGGCACTAGGAAGTGATGTAAGCTGGTCGACAGCGACGTCATTTGTGCGCGGCGTTCAACCATGGAAACAAAGAAGAACAGCGTAAACAACCGGAGGATGGAGGATGCTGTGATCGGAGCTGTGTTGCACTTCAGCGTCCGTCCATGTATCGCTGTTCTCCATACTTGCGAAACAAGTTGACACTACAGTATGTTTACACGGCATTTTAAATCATGGCGGGTGAGGGCGTTTTCGTACGCGTTTGGCCAATCAATGTCTACTTACGTCACGGACAGTACCAGTTGTGCTGGTTAGACCCTGCTCCGGAGCTAATTTGGTTCTCGAAAAAGCCAGTCCGGTACTAAAATCGCACCCAGTTCCGGAGGTGCGAAAACTCCAAAAAGTGGGTAGTTCCACAATTAGTTCAGGTACTATGAAAAGGTTCCCGCGGTGCAAAAGGCCCTAATGTCCCAGAGGTGTTCTATTGGATTTAGGTCAGGCGAGCGTGGGGGCCATTCAATTCCTTCATCCTCCAGGAACTGCCTGCATACTCTCGCCACATGAGGCCGGGCATTGTCGTGCACCAGGAGGAACCCAGGACCCACTGCACCAGCGTAGCGTCTGACAATGCATCCAAGGATTTCATCCCGATACCTAATGGCAGTCAGGGTGCCATTGTCTAGCCTGTAGAAGTCTGTGCATCCCTCCATGGATATGCCTCCCCAGACCATCACTGACCCACCACCAAACCGGTCATGCTGAACGATGTTACAGGCAGCATAACGTTCTCCACGGCTTCTCCAGACCCTTTCACGTCTGTCACATGTGCTCAGGGTGAACCTGCTCTCATCTGTGAAAAGCACAGGGTGCCAGTGGCGGACCTGCCAATTCTGGTGTTCAATGGCAAATGCCAATCGAGCTCCACGGTGCCAGGCAGTGAGCACAGGGCCCACTAGAGGATGTCGGGCCCTCAGGCCACCCTCATGAAGTCTGTTTCTGATTGTTTGGTCAGAGACATTCACACCAGTGGCCTGCTGTAGGTCATTTTGTAGGGCTCTGGCAGTGCTCATCCTGTTCCTCCTTGCACAAAGGAGAAGATACTGGTCCTGCTGATGGGTTAAGGACCTTCTTCTCTGCCCTGTCCAGCTCTCCTAGAGTAACTGCCTGTCTCCTGGAATCTTCTCCATGCTCTTGAGTCTGTGCAAACCTTCTGGCAATGGCACATATTGATGTGCCATCCTGGAGGAGTTGGACTGCCTGTGCAACCTCTGTAGGGTCCAGGTATCGCCTCATGCTACCAGTAGTGACACTGACCCTAGCCAAATGCAAAACTAGTGAAAAACAGTCAGAAAAGATGAGTAGGGAAAAAAAAAGTCAGTGGCCTCCACCTGTAAAACCATTCCTGTTTTGGGGGTCGTCTCATCTAGTGCACCTGTTGCTAATTTCATTAACACCAAAGCAGCTGAAACTGATTAACAACCCCCTCTGCTACTTAAATGACCAGATCAATATCCTAGGAGTTTAATTGACTTGATGCTATACTCTTATTAAAAAGTGTTCCTTTAATTTTTTTGAGGAGTGTATATACATATGTGTGTGTGTGTGTGTGTGTGTGTGTGTGAGAAATATTAACCTGCTCCTGAAGTAATCCGTAATGGATTTGATTTGATCCACATCAAACAGCGGATTAACAGTGGCACTTGCCGATGGTGATGACTGTCTAGTTGCGAGCAGCATCCGGGTGAACTCCTTAAAATTGTCAGCAAATGGCATGTGCTTGTCTGAAAATGACAAATCCAGGGCCAGCGTAGTCAGGAGATTATACTGCAAAACGATTCTCCCTAACTTGCTATTATAGGCTTCCCTTCAACAGTTCCTCTTTGGAAAACACTTGGTGCCAACTGAGGGGTTTTTCTAAAAGGTTAAGTTACACTATATAGCCAATGGTTTGTGGATGCCTTATCATAAGTGCATAAGTGCTTTTTGAATATTGCATTCCAGATTTAGTCCCCCTTTGTTGTTATAATAACCTCCACTCAGGCCACTGGAGTTTGGATTGTTGCCTGTGGGGATTTGACCATTCAGCCCTGTCGGCATTCTAATTCATCCCAAAGGTGTTCAGTGGGGTTGAGGTCAGGGCTCAGTACAGGACACTTGAGTTCTTCCACTCCAACCTTGACAAACCATGTCTTCATGGAGCTCTCTTTGTGCACAGGGGCATTGTCATGCTGGAACAGATTTGGGCCTCTTAGTTCCAGTGAAGAGAAACTGTAATGCTTCAGCATACAACGACATTATAGACAATTGTGTGCTCCCGACTTTGTGGCAAAAGTCTGGTGAAGAACCACATTTGAAGAACTACTTTTGGCCATACAGTGTATTAGTTCTAAAACAAAGACAAACCCCAAAAAGCAAATGCACTGACTGCATCTGTTGTGCAGTCAGCAGTTGTACTCATTCCTGTGACACACCCAAGAACCAGTATATACACTCACTGAACACTTTATTAGGAACACCTGTACACCTGCCCATTCATGCAATTATCTAATGAGCCAATCGTGTGGCAGCAGCGCAATGCATAAAATCATGCAGATACAGGCCAGCAGCTTCGGGTAATGTTCACATCAACCATCAGAATGGGGGGAAAAGTGATCTCAATGATGTTGATCATGGCATGGTTGCTGGGGCCAGAGGGACTGGTTTGAGTATTTCTGTAACTGCTGATCTCCTGGATTTTCACGCACAACAGCGTAGCCTAGTCTGATGAATCTCGAATTTCTGCTGAGGCACATAGATGGTAGGGTCAGAATTTGGTGCCAACAGCATGAATCCATGGACCCAACCTGCCTTGTGTCAACAGTCCAGGCTGGTGGAGGTGGTGTAATGGTGTGGGGAATGTTTTCTTGGCACACTTTCGACCCATTAATACCAATCAATCATCGCTTGAATGCCAATGCCTGTTTGAGTATTGTTGCTGACCACGTGCATCCCTTCATGGCTACAATTTACCTTCTAATGGCTATTTCCAGCATGATAATGCACCATGTCACAAAGCAAAAGGCATCTCAAACTGGTTTCATGAACCAGTGGCCTTCCCAGTCACCCGATCTGAATCCAAAAATCTGCAGAAACTGCGTGATGCAATCATGTCAACGTGAACCAGAATCTCAAAGGAATGTTTCCAACATCCTGTGGAATCCATGCCATGAAGAATTGAAGCTGTTTTAAGACCAAAGGGAGGCCCTACCCAGTAATAGTATAGTGTTCCTAATAAAGTGTTCAGTGAGTGTATAATGTTTCTGCCAAACATCTGCAAATAACATTTTTTGTGATGTCACCATTTCACCAAAATCACACACTGTTAACAGTGTCAGTAATTCAGCATTCCTTATCACATTTTGTTTTCATACCTATATTCACTATACGGCCAAAAGTATGTAGACACCTGGTCATCACACCAATATGTGGGTCTTGCCAAAAGGGTGAAAGCATACAATTGTACAGGATGTCTTTGTATGCTGTAGCATTACAATTTCCCTTCACTGGAACTAAGAGGCCCAAACCTCTTCCAGAATGATGATGCCCCTGTGTACAAAAACAAGGTCCATGAAGAAATGGTTTGCCAAGGCTAGAATGGAAGAACTCAAGAACTTTGTGGCCTTCACAAAGCCCTGATCTCAACCCCACTGAACACCTTTGGGATGAACTGGAACATAGATTGTCCACAAAATCTTGGCCATATAGTGTACATATCGTCCTACTCCTGCTACGTATTTACCTTTGATGTTGTCAAGCAGCAGCTGTAAGAGGGCCATAATAAATGAGATTTGCTGGCATGTGAAGCTCATCTCCTTGGCCCACCAAAATCCTGCAACAAAGTAATCCAACAGAGAGGCCTCCTTCACACAAGTTTGATGTTTCTTCAAATCAAGTACATCCACAAATTGCCTAAACAAGGGAGACAAGAAACACAGCGGAAAAAGATACAGTAAACTAGATGTACATTTACTGATGGAAAGTTAGATGAAGGTGTTAAGTATAAAATTCAACTGGAAGTCCATCATGCACTTTGCATTGTCATTTTTGTACAGGTCTGGGAAAAAACTGATAGACAAGACAAATAGATATATCACTTTATTCATCCTAGAGGGAAATTCACATATTACAGCAGCACAGAGAGTTAGAAGTACACAAAAATAATGTAACATTATAAATTGAATAAAATAAGAATAAATATATAAAAAGAATAAGAGTGAGATGTGGTAGTGCAGTGGGGTGTAAATAGTGTAGATATAAGCAGCAAACTTGATTGGGATTAAAGTGGCAGTGCAGTGCAAATACTGTCAACAGTGTAAACATTGTAAACAGCGATAAAATGAATAGGGATATACAGTATTGTATAGAGTGAATATGAGAAAAAGAAAAAAAGAAAACTGACTAGAAGTGGCAGCGCATATGGATATGAATAATGGATAGTAGTAAAGTTCAACTATTGTCCAATGAGCTTATCTTAAGACTGGCTCAGTGCAAAATAGTGTCCCAGCACAGTTGTACAGTGCGATCGCTGTTGGGACAAACAGCCTCTCATACCGTTCCTTTCTACAGCAGAGCTGAATAAGTCTCCTAATAAAGGAGCTCCGATGCTTAACCAGTAGGTCATGGAGGGGATGCTGTTTATTGTCCAGAATGGCTTTGAGTTTATTGAGTGTCCTCTTTTCCACCACCACCTCAAAACCGTCAAGAGAGCAGCTCATGACCAAGCCAGCCTTCTTGATCAGTTTGTTGAGGTTTTTTTTTTTTTTTCTCTGATGCCGCCTCCCCAGCATTCTGCTGCAAATAAGACCGCACTGGCTACCACAGACTGGTAGAAGATCTCTAACATCTTGCTGCAAACATTTAAGGATCTGAGCTTCCACAGAAAGTAGAGGCTGCTCATCCCTTTCCTGTACACAGTCTTTGAGTTGACCTTCCAGTCCAGCTTGTTGTTGAGATGGACACCAAGGTATCTGTAGGTGTCAACCAGACTGGGGGTTGGGAGTTGTGAGGCCTGCTTGCAAATATCAGTAGTCAACAACAAGAGGACCTCTGATTCTGTATCCAGAACATTAACAAACCTTTTCTGTCCATTTCTTTTATTAAGGCCTAAGAAGAATATGGACTGAGCATCTATTTCAGTTACCCAGTCCAGCCGGGGCAGAATCTCAAAATGTCCTTGATTACCTGATGCTTCCAGTTACACTGTTTAAAACTGTTAAAACTGTTTAGAAAAGCTGTTTTAAAAAACCCTTAAAATAGTGTACAGCTGACAGGATTTTATTTTGACATTTGCCTCTAATGTGGATGTCATTAAGAAGCTTCACATTATGTCTACCGACAGTACAATAAATACAGTAAATACAGACAGTATACAAGGCTTCCTGTAAACCAGTTTCCTGAGAAGGTTTCACACAAAATTTCTCTATCAGTAGCTCTGATGTTAGAGAGAATATGCTATATAGAAGCGCAACATTAAAAAAGAGAAGTCTTATGCAAGCCTGTCTGACTTTCTTGCCTAATCAGCACAGTTAGCTGTGTCACTGTGCTGTGCAAAGAATATCAGGCTACTTCTATACTATTACCTTCCTGCCAACAGTTGTGAATGCAATAATTTAATCTCCAAAAAAGATTTTGTCTACTGTTGTGCAGGTCTTTGCTCCCATACATATTTAACCTACTTGCTCATGTATATGCCTTGCTCATGCAGGAAACTGTGTGCACACATTCAATCCTGCTGCTTGTGAGAATGGGCTACTTGCATTCAGTGTTAAGACACATTCGCGTTTTGAAATAATGTAGCATTTCTGCCAGCATTGTTTACATTCATTAGTACCGTGAGACAGCAACTCTTCCTTCAGGTTCCTCTAACTATACTTATATAAGGTGTTTCTATGAGTTACAGTGGATATAAAAATTCTACATACCCCTGTGAAAATTGCAGGTTTTTGTGATTTTAAAAAATGAAACCAAGATAGCCTAAATCATGTCAGACCTTTTTCCACCTTTAATGTGACATAGCAACCAACAAATTTCAAGTGATAATCAAATAGAAATGTTTTAGGAAAAAAAGAAGAAAAAAATTACAAAAGCTTTGTTGCATGAGTGTGCACACCCTTTTATAATGGCGCATGTGACATTCAGAAGCTTCAAAACTAATTATCATACACCTGTCATCAAAGAAGTTATTCCCAAAATAAAGACCGGCTTGGTTTCTTGGTTTCATCCAACTTCTGAAGTCATGGACCACAAAGATCTTACAAAGCATGTATGGTATCTCTTTGTCAAAAGGAAGCAATCAGCAGAGGGGTACAAAAGATCTTCCAGAACATTAGATGTACCATAGAACACCATGAAGGCCATCATCGACAAGTGGAAAAAAATGGGGCACTGCAGTGACGTTACCAAGAACAGGATGTCCTTCCAAAATATGTGTTATGGTCTGATTAGACCAAGGTAGAACGTTTTGGGCATAATTCTAGGAGATATGTTTGGCAAAAAAAAAAAAAAACAGTTTACCACCCAAAGAATACCATCCCCACAGTGAAGCATGGTGATGGCAGCATCATGCTATGGCTGTGCTTCTCTTCAGCTGGGACTGGGGTTCTATTCAAGATAAAGGAATTTATGGATAGCTCAGGCATAAAACCTGCAGGCCTCTCTTAGATAGCTAAAGATGAAGAAAAATTTCACCTTCCAGCATAATAATGACCCAAAACACAAATCCAAGACAACAATGGAATGGCTAGAGAAAAAGTTGAAGATCAAAGTTTTGCAATGAACTGGTCAGAGCCCAATCCTATTGAAAACCCATGGAATGACTTGAAGAGGATTGTGTACAAGAGGTCCTTTTGCAATTAGAGATATTTGAAGCATTTTTGAAAAGAAAAGAGAAATAAAACTGCCAAACAAGAAGTTGGTACACTCTTACCCAAAAAGACTGAGTGCTGTACAAGCAAAGGGGTTTTAACAAAGTCTTAGTTAAGGGATCTGCACACACAGCCAGATTATGGTAGGGTTTTCTTTCTTAAAACGTTTCCATTTGTTTTCAATTGAATTTTGTTATATCACATTAAACGTGGAAAAAGATCTGACATGATTTATTTTGGTTTCAATTTTTACATCACAAAAACATACAGTTTTAACAAGGCTTTGTAGACATTTTACATCCACTGTAGGTTACGTTAGAATTTTACTTATCTACTGACTCACTCAGTAAGCATTTTATGCTTGTCAGAGGTGGCTACGCTACCTGTCTAGCACTTTTTATTTATTGTTGCCAGTTTTTTTGTCATTGTGTTCTGATTGTGTTTCTTGTTAGAAAAAACACTAGTGTTTGATAGAATGTGAGACATGTATGTGGTGTTGTGGTAACTGTAGTACATTTGGTTTGGTAGGTCTAGTATATTTTGTACTTAAAGTGAATTATTGTAACAAGCCTTCTGTCAGTGCAAAGATGTGTGAAGAGTTTGAAAAAGTCAGGTTGGTCATAAATAATGCTTGTTAGCAATTATTAAAAAAAAAAAAAAACTCTCACCAACATGATGCTTCATGTCCAAATTGCACTGTCATAAAATGTCTCACACTCTGTAAAACACTAGCACTAGTTCCCTTATTTGTCATTGAGCACAATGACCAAAGTATTTTATGTAAGTTTTATCTAAATAGTCAGATTTTTAGTAATATCAGGTATTTTTAATGCTCTACATTACAATCAGAATGAATGAAACATCTCTGCTGTATGAAATGACCATACAAGTGAAATTGTATTACAATGCTTTATGTTGTATGGACCGGTTTGGGATACGTTTCTACCACCTATTAAATGATACCTCTGTACATATACTGATGTTCATTACCGCTCTGACCCAGAACATTAATTGCCCTTTCCCTTACCTTCTATAACTACTGCAATTTTTAAGGTTTATAGTGCAGCTTACAAAGTATTTGTTACTTGGCAAAATTCTATCAATTTGGTTTTGGTTTGTGCTGAGTTTTGAAATAAACCTTGAGTCACTGGCATTACAATGGCTAAACAATTCCTCTGTATATTACAGGAAAATCTGGGTGCAAGAGATAGCTTTACTTGGCCACTTCTACTTCTGCTTTTACAAAAGTATGTCGTAAACTTCGCAATAACGATTTACCAGCCAGAGTTTAATGAGAAGGTCTCATACAAACAAAAGGCTGAGTTGAAGACCTATTCCAGGAACTGAAGCAAGGAAAAAAGAATTGTATCCCCTTTTTTATTTAAATGAATTTTGTTTGCTAATTTCTGATAAAATGGAAGTCATGTCTTTGATGGGTCTCACAACATTAAATACTATTCATAAATTTTGTTTTGTTTTGAAGGAAAATGGCATATTAAGTATATTGTTAGTTGTCCACTTGCAGTATATCAAGACACGGCCTTTTCTTTTCATCAGGCGTGTGTTCTATTATTTAATTTTTGTTTATTAAGCTAAAATGAGCTTAAAATGTCCCTCTGTCATTCAGATGAAAATCCACCTGCGATGGAGGACAGTTCTCACCCTTCTCCAAGCCCAAAAATGTTCCTTCACTGGATAACAGTCCTGTTCTGGCAGAAGAGAAGAGAAATGTCAGAATCACATTCAAATTCCTTCTTCATTGTGATGCCAAATACACCTCACACAAGATATGCCATCCAAGTATCTGTGACAAGTACTAATGTTTGTGTTAAGCTCACTTATTGACTATTATACTATAGCGCCGTTGAATTCTGGATTCTGAATGGCCAGAAAGAGTTGATTTTTCTATAACAGCAGCTCTGACACTAGTTCCAGATGCTAATCACAGGTTTATATTAATGCACTCATTCTAATATGTTATCATTACAATAGTAACAGCTCAATCATAGGGACTTGTATAGTGGATGGTCATTTTATTGCTGCATATAAAGTGGGAGAAAACATGGACACCTCCATGATATTGTTTGTTTTGTTAGCAACAAGCTAGCCAGCTTAAATTAGTGATCTGGAGTTTATGATCATTTTAAAAATGAAACCAAGATAGCCTAAAGCATGTCAGATCTTTTTCCACCTTTAATGTGACATAGCAACCAACAAATTTCAAGTGATAATCAAATAGAAATGTTTTAGAAAAAAAGGGGGGAAACAGTTGCACACCCTTTTAAAATGGGGCATGTGACATTCAGAAGGTTCAAAACTAATTATCATACACCTGTCATCAAAGAAGTTATTCCTAATATAAAGATCGGCTGTTCCTGTAGGATTTTCTTGACATCTTCTTGGTTTCATCCAACTTCTGAAGCCATGGACTAAACAAAATCTTACAAAGCATGTATGGTATCTCTTTATCGAAAGGAAGCAATCAGCAGAGGGGTACAAAAGATCTTCCAGAACATTAAATGTACCATAGAACACCATGAAGGCCATCATCGACAAGTGGAAAAAATGGGCACTGCAGCGACGTTACCAAGAACGGGAAAATAGACAAAGGGACAAGAAGAAAACTTATCAGGGTGTTTTCTTTTGTTTGTTTTTGCCAAAGTTTGGTTTTGACTTTATTGTCATTGTGCAGAGTACAAGTACAGAGCCAATGAAATGCAGTTTTTCACATATCTCAGCTTGCTAGGAAGCTGGGATCAGAGCACAGGGTCAGCTATGATATGGCACCGCTGGAGCAGATGTGGTTAAGGGCCTTGCTCAAATGCCCAACAGCAGCAGCATTTTGACAGTGCTGGAGCTTGAACCCCTGACCTTCTGATTAATAACCCAGAGCATTAACCATTCAGCCACCACTGTACCGAGTTTTGAAATAAACCTCGAGTCACTGGCATTACAATGGCTAAACAATCCCTATGTATACAACATGGAAAATCTGGGTGCAAGAGACAGCTTTACTTGGCCACTTCTCCTTCTGCTTCTACAAACAGGATGTCGTAAATTTCACATTATTGATTTGCCATCCTGTTCTGGCAGAAGGGAAGAGAAATGTCAGAATCACATTCAAATTCATTCTTCATTGTAATGCCAAATACACTATGCCAATCAACTATCTGTGACAAGTAATAATGTTTGTGTTAACCTCACTTTTTGACTATTCTACTATAGCGCTGTTGCATTCTGTTGAATCAGAAAGTGTTGATTTTATGTTATCTAATATGTTATCACTGATCTGGAGTTTATGACGTATTTACTTTCTCAAAATAGTGCCTTGTATGGTCAGTGTTATAGATTTAATCAATTTATTTGATATAAAGTAAAATGGCTTGCAAAAGTATTCCATTCCTGGAATTTATTTGTCTGAATAACAAATGATAAATATACATATTCTTCCTGTCAGTATTTTTATTGTCATAAGGGAATGTTGCTCATGTTCCCTTACAGTGAATGTTCAAAGAAAATCAAAAACTAAAAAATGCTGCTTGCAAGTATTCAACCACCCAGGTTCCAGAAGAGAAATTTTAAAACATTAAAACAGCTGGACAAAAACCACCTCAGTTGAACTGTCATTGAAGAGACTGTCTGTCAGCAGGAAGAGAGTGAAAATGAAGACTAAAGAGCATTCTAATGAAGTTAAAGATAAGTTAATAGAATTTCATAGTTTAAGAATAGGGTGTAAAATTATATCTAAGAGGTTGGACATCCCAGTAAGCACTGTTGGATCAATATTGAAGAAGTGGAAGCTGCATCACACCACCCAAACACTACCTAGACAATAGTGGAGGCTGTTATAGCAGCAAAAACGGGGGAGGCAACTCCATATTAATGCCATGCCTTTGGAATGAGATGTTCAATAAGTTCAACAAATGGGTGTCATGGACAGGGGTCCACATACTTTTGGCCATCTAGGGTATATCGTTGCAGTTTGGATGAATTATTTGCCCACTTTAATAAAGCCAAACTAATTAATAAACTTACATGAAGTTATCCATTATCCATTATCAGCTTTCTTCAATCTCTGGGTCCTGCAGACATTTGTGCTTGGCAGCAATTCACTTTCCCTGTCCATTTCATGTGAATGCATGTCAGTGGCCAAAGCCTGTAGTGCATTGTGATTGGTTAAGCGGTTTTGGTAGAATTATTTATCCAGGTTAGTCATTGCATTTTTCAAACTAGTCATATTTACATGTATATTACATGGCTGACCCTGCACTCTGACCTCAACTTCCTAACAAGCTAATAATATAATTTCACTAAAGCTAAAAGAATTTCACTGTGCTGTAATGTATATGTGACAAATAAAGGCTTCTTATTATTATTATTATTTCAGTCACCCAGTCCAGCTGGAGCAGTACTCAATGGACGCAATGTCCGTGATTACCAGTGCCTTCCACCAAGTACTGAAGCACCACTACCACAATCTCCAGAGATTTACGTGACATTTTGCCATCTTACACCATTACTGCAGTCTCTCTAAAGTTGACAGTAGAGTGAACCAAAAATGTATACAGTGTACTGTACATACGCATAAACTTTCCAGAGAAACAGGATGTTACAGACAAAATTCCTCCTCCTATGCAAAGTGCTTATATTCTCTCTAAAGTCAATTCAGAGATGACTCAATTTACACAGTATTTCCCAGACAGTTCACTGGTATCGTGTTTTAAAGCAAGTTCTCACTTTTTTAAGTCTCCTTTGTTTGGAATTATGTGAAAGCAGAAGAGCAACTCCTCCACTAAGCAAAGTGTCACAGAAATGCCAGCCTGTCAGGCGGACTTATTGCCTAATCAGCACAATTATTTGTGTCCCCGCATATTTTCCAATTTACCAGTACAAAGAACTCAGCTGTTTTCTTCAATCCATTATGATATTTAGTCTGGGAATTTTCATTTCACTTATGGTATGAAAGTAATATAGATGAAACATACTTATGATGAAAAAGAAATCAAGCTCTTTTTTGTTTTTAAAGATTTTGTTTCAAAATTTTTCATTATTTCTTCACTACAGGTTCACTCTTTTCATTGGAAGATTAATTTCTAGCTCTATGAATCCATCTTCATTAAAAACCTCACATTAAGAATGAACTGCATGTGGACAGGACAATATTTTACTCTTGTATAACCAACACCTGTCTTTATAACTACATCCAAATCTCCTTTGAGTAGCTTTCGGATTCTGTCCTTGAAATGTTCGTAAAGCATTGACTTCATACATTTGGTTCTTTTTTCAAAACTTTTTTTGTTAATTTGCTTTGCCTTTGAATTATTTTTATTTGTAAATGGGATATATTGTAAAATAGAGGTACATTTTCTCCATTTTTTTTTTTTTTTTGGAGATATAAAACTTTGTACTCAACTGTAGAGCATTTTCACAGGAAAGGCTGCCACTTCCACCCTTCCTGGGGAGAAAAGTAGACATTCCTTATGCTGAAAAATGGGTTTCTTTTGGGGTTATGCACATAACAAGGAGCTTGAAACAGGAAATTTCAGAGCTTAAAAGCACTGAAAAAACAGTCCCCTGAGTTTACTTAATCGAGATGCGTACATTAGAAACACTTGTACACCTAATCATTCATGCAATTATCTAACAGCAGCCCAATGCATAAAATCATGCAGATACAGGCCAGCAGCTTCGGGTAATGTTCACATCAACCATCAGAATGGGGGGAAAAGTGAGCTCAGAGATTCTGACCATGGCATGATTGTTGGTGCCAGAGGGGCTGGTTTGAGTATTTCTGTAACTGCTGATCTCCTGGGATTTTCACACACAACAGCATAGCCTAGTCTGAGGAATCTTGATTTTCTTTGTACTTGTGTGTGTGCTGATGAATGCCGATCACCCATAAATGATCGAATGTGTTTACAGCACAGCTGATATGCAAGTAGTGAAGCCCATAAAACTCTGTAAAAGGTCAAGTGCACAGACAGCTGTGAACACAAAACAATCAATGAGGGTAAAGTCTGGAAAAAAAACAAAAAAAAAACAGAAGCGGACGTTTTCTGACTCGAAATGAACGATGAGGGTAAAGCCTGAAACACGAAAGTGGAATTTATTTTGGCTCACTATTATTCCAAATACAAAGAATAAATAATATATAACATTATAATAATATGAAATAATAATAAATGAGCACTAAATCTTCCGTCAGCTGAGGCATTTGCTTACTGCTCACGGCTGTGTGCAGACAGACTGGCCCATCCTCTGTTTATACAGCGCCATTTCTTTTGTCATAATTGAATGACTAGTTTTGTTGCTCTTAATTTATGGATTTCTCTTGATTTATTTATATTTGTGTTGGCTCGCTTTCTTTATTTTTTATATTCCATAACTATTGCCAATAATATAAACGACTGGTTTTCACAAAATGTTCTCACTGGTGTTCTTAATACCTGACCTAGTGAACTAGCATCTAGTTTTTGACAGAGACTCAAAGCACTTCGATATCTCACTCTGGGTAAGGGCTTCTGCTAAATGCTGTAAATATAATAAAAATAAGCAATTTAAAACTCGATAGTATATTCCTGATAGAAAAGTGCAGTAATCTAATTATATGACTTGAAGTTAAACAAGTCGAGGTTTATATTAGTCTTCTTATGGGTAAATTTACACACACTCGGGAACATGAGTAGGATACAAAGGTTTTTCTGAAACTACCGGATTACCAAATTTCTTGTGTAAATGCTCATATGAACTATTTACACATACGTCCACCTGTATCCAGCTTGATAAATGAGGCCCATTGTTGTCATATTGATCTAACATCACTGAAATGCTATTTACTCATTTTCCTTCTTAGCTAAACAGATTTGTTTTCCCTGGTGGCAAATCTAATAGAACAAGTGCCTCTAAAGTTGCCAAAGATCATTTACTACAATCAGTATGGTGAAAAAGTGATGTTCATGCATGGACAGCATGACCATTATTCATCGCTGTCATACATATGATATGTTCAAGAGAGCACATTACTGCTAGTCTGTATACTATACATGGGTACAAACTTTGGCTTCTATTATTGGTATGCTATAAATGTAGCTACAGTTTGTTACAACAGCACAGACGGGGTCCCTGGAGGGCTAGTGGTTAGGCCGTGGCGCTCTCACCACTGTGGCCCGGGTTCAATTCCCGGCCAGGGAACCGACCCCAGCCAGTGAGGTTGCACATGTCAGTGCACTTACAGTTTCGGTTCCAAGCACAAATAAAATTGGGGAGGGTTGTGTCAGGAAGGGCATCCGGCGTAAAAACCGTGCCAAATCAAAAGAGTGGACCAGTGACCCCTAACCGGAGCAGCCGAACGAAGAACAAATACAGACCCAGGACTAATTCAGCTCCTTTATTACCAGCAAGAGATGTGTAAATAACCTCTCAGTTTATAAAACCCAAGGAACGTCACTGGCTGGGTTTTCTAATCAGCATCTTATCATCAGAGAAGATATGAAAAATGTTGGCAAATCAGTTGCCAACATAGATTCACAAAAACTGGCACAAACATTCACAGATGGGTATTACACACTAAAACACAAGTTCCATGATGGACACTCTACAGAAATTATTTGCTCATATCTACTTTTGATTCAGCATTTTAGGGTTTTGAAAATAAATGATCAAATGTGTAAAATGTGTAATTTTCACTTTACACTCATGTTCTGTACTGCTATAAACCCTGGAAATCACTAGAAAAATGTGTTTTTTTCACCCAGAGGTAAAAAATGTCAGCACAGGGGGCGAATTCCGGCTCTGACAGCTCCTCAGCGTCAGCTACATTGGTCAAGGTCATAATTAGTCTCAATTAGAGATGTCCACTCGTGCAGTTATTATTTTTGTTTGTACCTGCCTGCAGTATTTTCTAAAGAAATTAGTTGGTTCTATTTCTTAAAAACGAAGCAAACTAGTTTAACTAAGGATGAATAAATGTTTCATGCAGTGCCGCACGTTTATGTTAATGAGCGTGGTCTTTCTTCATATCTGACCCATTCATACACTATATGGCTAAACGTTTAATGACACCTGACCATCACATCCATGTTTGCTTGTCGAACATCCCATTCCAGATTTAGTCCCCAGTTTACTGTTAAAATAACCTCCACTTTTCCGGGAAGGCTTTCTATTCATTCAGGCACTGATGTCAGGTAAAGAGGTCTGGCATGTAGTCAGTGTACTAGTTCATCCCAAAGGTGTCCAGTGGGGTTAGAGTCAGGGCTCTGTGCAGGACACCAGCCTCAGGACATCATGTCTCCACGGAGCTCGTTTTGTGCACAGGGGTTTTGTCATACTGGAACGTGTTTGAGCCTCTTAGTTCCGGTGAAAGGAATTTGTAATCACAGTTTCTCTATGATGGCTTACAACTGCAAGTGCTATGATTTACATTTACATTTACGGCATTTGGCAGGCGCCCTTATCCAGAGCAACTTACAATTATCTCATTTATACAACTGAGCAGTTGAGGGTCAAGGGCCTTGCTCAAGGGCCCAGCAGTGACAGCTTGGCGGTGTCACTAAACTCTCAACCTTCTGAGCAACAGGCCAACATCTTAACCAGTTTTCTTTTTTAGTTTTTTCTACAATTTTGCACTCAAGTATCCTCAATGAGCAGTATGATAAGTTCAACAAAACAGAATTCATGTGAAAACTATAATGAATTTCCTGGTTACACAATTGCATTTTTTGACCATGTAGTACACAGTTATAAAAGGGAAATCATTTATAATCGCACTATCCAGTGGCAACCAGATGAGGATGGGTTCCCTTTTGAGTCTGGCTCCTCTCTTTCTTCTTCATGTTTCTTCAAGGTTTCTTCTTCATGTTGTCTCAGGGACTTTTTCTTGCCACTGTCGCCTCTGGCTTGCTCATTAGGGAAAAATTTATAAATTTAAAATTTATATCCTGAATTTATATATTTCTGTAGAGCTGCTTTGTGACAATGTTCATTATTAAAAGTGCTAAACAAATAAAATTGGATTGAATTAATGTTACAGCATACAAAGACACTGGAGACAGTGTGTGCTTCTAACTTTGTGGCAGCTGTTTGGGGAAGAACCACATATGAGTGTGATGGTCAGGTGTTCACAAACTTTCGGCCACAGGGTGTATGTGTTAACCGCAAATTAAGTATATGAAAGCTTATATTAAAGTCTTTTTATCTGTGAAAGACAGAGCCTGTTCATAATGATCTTTATAGGTCTTGGTGTACACTGCAGGCTTAAGGAGTGAGGGAACTGGTGTAGGTTTACAGATGTGCATACTCACAGCTGCACCTGATCCACAGAAAGCTCCATCAGCAGATTTATGTTCTCACATGATAGACATGGCCACTGAGGAAACTTCTCACCCGCTTCATTCACCTTCAACACAAAACAAGTGACCATCTAACACATCTCAGTGTCAGCTTTATCACAGTGATACTCTTCAGCTAATGTCAGTTTACTAACCCTGATCATTTTCTCCATCCATCATGTTTGATTAAAAACACACATTAATACATTAAGGTCGCTGAATACAGCTGGATCCCAAACTGTTCCCTGTTGTACGTATAGGCCACTACGTAGGCTGAAACCGCCATTACAACATACCCTACGCAGTGCACTTATATAGGGCGTAGGGAGACAATTGGGATTGAGCCTATTACTAGCGACTAGCTAACTAGAAACTAGAAACTAGAAAATAGTCTTCTATTTTCGACGAATAAATGAGCCAGCTATTACAATTCACTTCATAGTTTAATGTGTTCAGGGCACACACACACACACACACATAAATATATACATACATTTAAACGAGCATCCTTTTTATCAGTGTCAGTTTTTGACTTCTCAGCTGATTTGCCTCGCTCACGCGCTCTCTCCAGTCCGGACATGTTGGATACTAATGTTGCCCGGGCAACGGGTGGGCGGAGTAAACAACGCCTCCTCATACAGAGCCCACACGCAGCGCCCTTTGACCGGAAGTTTATTTATTTTACCGCTTGTACTGTTTATTATTATAAAAATAGATAATTATATAGGAAAAAAAAAAAACAGCAGGTAACATCATTTTAAATTTAAACCAAAACACAATTCTGATTGGAAGAGGTGGGGGAATGGTTCAGGCTGTAATTATAATCATCTAAACATTATGCATTTTAAACATGTTCCAATACAAAGACTTTTATTTACTGCCTACTGACACCAGCTGTCTGAATGTTTACAAAACGTTGAGTTTCTTTTATTATTCCATCTTATTCCAGCTTAATTAATAAACAACAACCAAAACAACAACAACAGCAACAATAATCACTATTAATAATAATAATAATAATAATAATAATAATAATAATAATAATAATAATAAACAAATAAAAAAATAAATAAACTTGTAATGAAATGTTTAATTCCAGTGCTTGGGTGCTTATAATAATGAACACCACATGCCTGAATATATTTAAAATGTTCTGTTGGTTGCACTATACTAAAACTGGACCAATAAGCAAGATATCCATAAGCTTCAGTTCTGTTCTCCAAAGAATGACACATTTCCCTAACGATTTATATTTTTACTCATGTTTGAGTAGGTGTGATTGTGCATGGACAGTGAGAGAAGCTTATAATCGACTCCAGCCATGTCTGAGCAGCTTGATGGTTGCTTCTGTAGTCTGTGCATTCAGGAAGAAGAACATGGCTCAGTGAAACTCAGTGAAACTGTATCTGAATCTGTATAATTCCACATTGTATTTTTGGTGTGTGTCCTTGTTTGTGTGTGGCAATATCGGTTTAAATGAAAGGGTGATTTTTTCAAATATTGTTTTTTATGTTTGTTTTTTATGTTTGTGTTGAAGCAATTGGGGAAAAAACTGTAATTAACACCTAAATACAGGACAGTTGTATTTTTT
>CM040986.1:7289515-7343267 GCA_022985145.1 Pangasius djambal | reverse complement strand
GACCAACATCAGTGTGTGACCTCACCAATGCGCTTTTGGAAGAATGGTCAAAAATTCCTATAAACACACTCCTCAACCTTGTGGACAGCCTTCCCAGAAGAATTGAAGCTGTAATAGCTGCAAAAGGTGGACCGACATCATATTGAACCCTATGGGTTAGGAATGGGATGGCACTAAAGTTCATATGTGAGTCAAGGCAGGTGACCGAATACTTTTGGTAATATAGTGTATATATACACACAAATATTATGACTAATCACAAATTCACACAAACTCATTGACAGTATCAACACTGAAATCAACACTTACTAAATATTTAACAGTATTGTGAGTCCATGGGCAAGGGCATAGTCAGTCACAGTGGTCCTAATTTCATCGGGTATATCCGTTCATCTTCTCTTTCCTTTTCCTTTTCCTCTTCCTCCTTGCACTCCTGGTCGTCTTCTGCCATTGTTTTGGCCCATTTTAAAAACATGCACGTATCTCTTTTTATACATCCTGAAGTACTGCTTGGCCTGTGAACGCTTTTGCAGTTTTCATGTTTCCACATGGAGAGCTATTAATCAAGTCAACCTTAACTCAATGAATTAACTTAATTATACTCAATGCTTTTTTTTGTTTTGTTTTGTTTTGTTTTTAAAGAGTGCATGATGCAAGCCCAGCTTTAGGAACAGGATTTATCTGTAAGGGTCAGCTCAAATACTGCAATATTACTGGAAACACATAGTTCTTGGAAATGTGTTGTTCTTCTGAGAGCCAAATTGAAGCCTATAGATATCTTATTTAGTGTGTATGCATTTGAGAAAAATGATAAAAAGTAAAATCTTAAAAAGATGCTGAAAAATCTTAAAAAGATGCTGAAAAAGAAGGTCTTTTTGACACCAAAAGCAGATGTTTTCTTAAACAATTTAAACATTTTTCCTAGTGAGTCGATTTGTCTGAGTCATTTAGAGGAGTCGTTTGAAAAGAACCGACTCACGACTCGTTCATGAGTGGTTAAGTTGGCGCTCTGCAGCGTGTAGTGTCCATTATCAGGATAAGCTCCTCTCTCTGTTTACCTACTGTACAGCCATGCTTCTGAGGTTCATTTGCTCGGTTGTCACTAGATCACTATTTATTTTAATTTCACTCATAGGCGTGTGGAGAGTCATATGGGTGAAAAACAACAAGATGTACTGGCTTCTTACTATCCTGTTTCTACCCCTTGTAGTGGAAATGATTTTAACACTGAGGAGGAGAAAAGGCAAGGACTGTAAGTGGTAAGTAACAATTTCTCACAATTTATATATATATATATATATATATATATATATATATATATATATATATATATATATATATATGCAAGCACTTTGTAACTTTTTCAATGCCATTTATGAACAAACTAACAAATCTGTAATGACATCTGGTGCATGAATTTTAAAATAAAAAAGCTCACAATGGACTATAAGTACCATTGCAGTAGGATTTGATTATTATTACTTATTAACAGTAATGATATAAATAAAGTTAGAGCTGTGATTTTTCTGGGTGACCTTTTGTTCTTGAGTACAGTAAAAAAAAAAAAAAAAGAAAAAAGGGATGCAGCCCCTTTCTTTCACAGATTCCAAATGTCTAAATCATCACATTGTTGTGTAAAGATTGATCAAGATTCTCACAGTGAAATCAGTGAAAAGTGGACTGAGTCTGTGATTACGGCTCCTGCAGGTTCTCTCCACCAATTTTCCTGTTCCTTCTCAGCATTATACCGAGCATTTGGATCCTTGAGATTCATCATCATCAGAATAAACACACTTATGCCAAGGTATCATTTGTCACAAATGAAGATTGGAGCTTGAATAAGTGTTCATGAATTGTTGAATTGTGGTGAAGAAGTGTTCATGATCTCGTAAGACATTAAATGAAACTTGTATGTAGCAAATGATGTGTAATCTGTATTCTTCTTATTCTTATTATTATTAGTATTTTTATTTTATTATGAAATTCTGATATTTGACTTTTTACTTATTTCAGTGTAATCGACTCGATTCATCAGAGAACTTTAAAGATTTCATTCAAAACTGGAAGCGCTCTAATGCTACTAATGAGACCGATATTTATAAGGTATACAATCTCCTTCATTCATAGAGTCTGACTGCACATTATAGACATTTTCCATAGGCTAGTCTCTACAGTGTCAGCTTTTGTATCCCTGTCTGTGACTCTTTGGTTCTCTTGGAAGAAATGTTTATTTACTGGCTTTTTCCCCTGCAGTTATGGTTTACTTGGTTTTAAATGAAAATTTCACTCCACCCTTTAATAAAAACAAGTGTTCACCTCAGAGACAGGCTTTCTCATTCTCACTTGTGGGCCTTTAGTCTCGCATAACATGCAGTCAATATCCTTTATTTTCTGTTTTTTTTCAGCAGAGGTTGTCAGGATGTTTTGATTATTTTAATGTTTTCAATTTGCATGCCCTGGCTTCCATGCTGGCATGTCTATAGATTTTTAAGGACTCTGAGACGCTCTTGTCATCAGTGTGCCCCAATGACTGGATTTTGGCACTACACCAGGCCTTGCTGGTGCTGCTGATTGTGGGGAAGTGGCTGATGCCCAACGAAGGAAGCCTCACCCGAGACGAGCTCTCGCAACTGCTCCTCATCTTTGTAGGGACGGCCGCAGACATCCTTGAGTTCACTAGTGAGACTCTGTCCGATATCAAGTAAGCCCCGCATATCACTTTCTGCTTTTCACTGCACTGTCATACAGTCATGTATACAGAAAGTCTGTTAGTGCTCTCCTCCTAATGTGTTCAGCCAACTCTAACTCTATGAATTTATATGAACAGCAGTTCAAAAAGAGGTGTTCAAAAAGAGGTGGCTTCATGTGTGAAAGGGGAAGCTGTGTTTGCCTTTCAACTACCAGACTGGTAGTTGTGCTATGATAGACTAAGATATCGCCTAGGAATTGGTTAGTCTTGTGCGGACACGAGGGATCTCTGACAAAAATACAAGTTTGGAGACAGTCATTCAAAAACATGTTAGTGAATTGTGGTGAAAACAAGCGCAAACAATGCCACAGCCACAGGCTTTCTCCGTAAAAACCCGGCACAATTTCCTGTAGACGGTGCACTCTTTTCATAGAATCTATTCAATTGTTTAACTGAACTATTTTTGCCTTACAAAAGATGATGTTTTCACTGCATGTAATCTCTTCTGCACACTCCCACACACAACACACGGATACATACTTCATTGGTGTCTTATTTGGCAATGTTTCAGCCATCTTGGATTACATCCAGAGCACTGTATGATTATTGTTGGTCAGATGATGTTTACAACCACCCCTACTTTGTGCTTAGATTGGCTTAAAACACTGATTTGTTCCAATATATTTTCCCTCACCCTTAAGTCAAACTGTTTCCTTAGCCTCTCAAGGCATGTATTCGTATTAGAGGTCATGTGTGGCTCTCTGAGACTAGCTAGTACAAAATCAAGACTATCAGTGCATAGTGATCCTGATGGCAGAAAAAAAATGTACAGGAATGTGACATTATCTTAAATCGTTATTTGTTGTGTTTTGCCAGAACATGTCAGTTCCTGTCTCAGTTCCTGTCAGCAAACTTAATGTCAAGTGTCTTTCAGCTCCTCCTTAACAGTCCTTAAAACTAATGTCACGATTTTCCCACTGTTTTCTTTTAACTGTTCTTCTATATTCAATGAAATTCAGCTTCATGCTTCGTCTAACTTGGTGTTTCAAATTATCAGGGATAAGAGCCCAGTGTTGGTGTACATTATTCTAGCCATCTGGACATGGAGTATGCTACAGTTCCCTCACAATCTCACAGGTATGGACATAATCTGGTGGTATGAGTTGCACTGTAACATGCTAATACTGTGTATTACATACTGTATATACAATATGTATTTAGTGTTTATAGTAGCACATTTGGTAACACTTTACACTAATATAATTATGCAGGGACCATGAACGAATCACATCAGCTACTCAAATGATGTCTTACCTACCTGTTAAAGAACTGCTAGCTGATGCAAAGTAGCCTAATCCAGCACTTTGGCAACAACAATATAATTATTTATCATCTATTTTCATAAACATAAAAAGGCATGCTCAGAGAAGGCGGAGATCAACACACCTTGTATTCACTACTGTCCCTTCTGAGCTTTGTTTGAACTTTTATATGTGGTGGTATGAAACAATTTGGCCTACAAAAAGGCTCGAGCTAATACAGTACTGTTTAGACGAATAGATTTTTAAATTTTTTTACCTCCAATTAGGCTTGTGCGATATAACGATTTAATCGTCTCTACATTATATTCAGGGAGCCAGATTATATTCTACCCCGACTATGTTCTATTACCAGACCTGCTAACCTTTGCGAATTTTGAGTCAGAGCTCCACAGTTTACCATAAGAGTATGCTAGTATGTATTTTCACTCAAAAATACACCATATATTACTTTATCTGATGCTGCCTGGAAGCCCCGCCCCCCTCCGCCATTTCACATGCTTTCTGCTGGACTTGCGGGTGCGCTATCGCTTTCTGTCAAGATAAATGGACAGTGTTTTGAGTTCATTCGTATGAAATAAAATCTATCGATGCATATTCAACTTAGCAATCGTTAGACAAGTATACATTTAACATCAGTTAACTATATTTATTAGGGATGTCACCAAAAGATCACCAAAGAAAAACGAACAAAATTTTTGACCTGAAAAGATTAAATACGCCGACAACATAATATCAAATCTAACACTTTACAAATAATGTTAATGGTGATGCTGATTAGAACAGGATTAAATAACCTTGCTCTCCTGCAGCTGTCAGCACTCATACATGTTCAAACACGTTGAGCAGCAGATCAACAAAGAAATATTTTAGCACTATTTTTTTAATCGGTAAACCACAAGCAGGGAAAAATCAATATTGCACAAATAGACAAATAGCTCACATAAACACCTTACTCTGTTTATGTCTTAATTCCATAGTCTATGAGATATCATTTCCAACTATTAAAATGAGGACTGAGTAAGTAATTTGTATATGTTAGATAAATAAAAGTATTACTGTGTCCTTCACATCACAGTTAATGATGATTTGAAACAGTAGGTAGCTTGTAGTTCTCCAGGAGAGATCTCAAGGTCTCTATAATTATTGCTTAGATTATAGCGAACATTGATTTATTATTACTTACTGAGTAACCAAAGAGTTACCAAAGAGTCATTAGTAGTTAATAGGAATGACTTAAGTGTTACTATAGTACTACTCACATTATATATACAGTATTTATAGTGTAGTATACCAATATTTATAGTAATGTAATTCAGCACAAGCTATAAATTTACATTGTTGACTATGTAATGATTTGTCTATTTCCTGTCCCCAGTGTTAAGCTCTAAAACAGAGGAGTGTGAGACGCAGACTGACTCTGTCCTCTCTCGACACCGAACAGACTTCTGGGCTGTGATTGAAGCCCTCTTGATTCAGGACGGCCCGTTTTTGTTGGTCCGCCTGACCGTCATGATGCACTTTGAAATTGTTCACCAAATGCTGGTCTTCTTTGCCATCAAAAACTTTCTGGTGGTGGCACTGAATGTGTATCGCCTCTGGGTCATTTGTTGGGACTCCAGATCCTGAGAAAGTGCAATCAAACCTGTAAAACGCACTTTCTGATTAGAATATCGCCTGGCCGAGACTTGTTCAGGAGAGTTTAAAAAGTACAGCTTACATTTTATATATGAGATTCATTAAAAAGTGTAATCTGATTACTTAATTGATTAATTGTTGTTATATGTCTGTGTACAATCGTTTTTTTATTTAAAAAATAACTGACACAAAGTTGCAGTTAGTAGATTAGTATAAATAATAAACCAGCAATATCAATGTATACATATAACAGGGGTGGACAGTATTTCTGTATACATGTACAAATACATATTTGAAATGGCAAAAAAAAGAGTATTTTGCAATTTGTATTTGATGCTTCAAGGAGAAGAAGAAGAAAAATGATTTCCTCAAACTCCATGTGTGCTGTATTTTTGTATTTTCATTTGCATAGTGACATCATGTAAACTGGTGCTCATGTGATTGTGGTGGATTTCAGAGCCGGCGCATACATGAGAGCTGCTCTACAGCTTGAACATCTCAGCAACACCAAACACTTATCAAAGACGCCTTGTGTAGTAAACTGTTTAAGAAGAGCTCATGCAATGTCTACACTTATCAGCGAGACAATAGCTGACAATGTGTTAACTGAAATGTTTCTATTTGTTACAAAACAAAACATTATTGTTCCTGAGTGTTTAAAAGATTTCACATAATCAGAGATGTTCTGAAATTCTGAGCCAAATCTGCTTATATTGTGTAAGTAAATCTAACAGCAGGTCAACACTACAGTACGGGAATACACTACAGAACACCAATACCAGAAACCAAAGAAACAATATAATTGATTGACACTTCATTATTTAGTACAAGAAAGACTACTGTTATCAATTAAAGTGGTATTATTAGTTTTATAGAGCATTTGGGGCATTTTGTACTATCTACCGAAATACATTTTGAACTGTTTTTGGTTGTCATTTACTATAGTTCACACACTTAGTTAAACTGTATGTATTATATGTATAAGTAAAAATAAATTGCAGTAGATAATATATTGGATGCTTAATGTGGAAACATTCAAATGTAAAGTGCTTTTTTGCATGAACTGATAAAAATTGAATCATTAGTACTGAAGATTCCAGAAAAAAAAAACAATTTCCTTTAGACATTTGACACTAATATTTACTACATGTACTATTATCATATCATATGATATATATTATTATATAATATACAGTATACAATGACACTGAATGGTAAAAGGATCTGATGCTTTTCTTAATTATTTCACTGTAGGGGTTTTTCTGTATTATAACTGCATTTCTAACACCTATTTTATTGCAGTGTTTACTTGTATTAAAAGTACATTTTCACATATAGGATTAAAGTCCAATATGATGTACCATGTAAAGAGAAATAAAGATGAGAACAAACATTTCCTCTCCCCCTTTTCCCAAAACCCACACATAACTGATTTGATCTCAGTTGTGTAGGCAGGCTAAATAAACTATGTACAAGTGACTGTAATAATGACTCTAATAAGTGATTTAAACCATCTGTAGTCTGATAACGAATTTAACAAAGTACTTAATTATTGTAATTCTTTCAAGGATCAAAGATTTATCAGAGCTAATGGAGAGCACACAAACTGTCAGGGAGGAAATAGAGATGTTGTGTTCAGCGAGTTAACAGCAAACAAAAAAGTAGTAGCATGTGATGAATAAGGTGTAGGGGATTTTTCAGCTTATTTTATGTGAGTCAGCCTTTTTTTTTTCTTCTTTCCTGCATGCTACACTTCTCGGTAATGATCAGCACTACAATTTGCTGAGAACCTTTTGACTTGTTTTGACTTTGTTTGCACTTAAGATCATGTCGTTACTTGCTGCTCATCAAAGCCACAGAACGAGTTGATCCATAAACAGCAGCTTGACTTGCTTAATGTTTTCCTCTAATGACTCACAGATGGAATTATCTCAGATGAGCTGGAAAGGAAGTCTAAACAGATAAAGTCACAGTAAACCGCAAGCTTTCCCATTTAAGTTTTGGACTAGACTTCTAAATCCTAATCAGCTTTTATTTCCCTGGCAATCAGTAGGGAGGAAGTCTTGCTTTTCATAACACGAGCCATACAATGTGGGTTTTGTCCTTATTTTTAATAAGTTCCAGTAAGCAATGAGTCCAGACACAGGATGAATTGAGGGGCACTGACTGCATCCGTAATACTGGACCTGACGTTTGTCATAAATTGTTATGTTTAAACTGTTGTCAGCAGAATAAATCAAGTTAATGTTTAGACATCTTTAGATGCTCAGCATCACATGGACACGCTTAAGATTGCTGTGGATGCTCCCTCATGGATACCCTAAAGATTGCACTTACCAAAAAACCAAGATGCTCTTTAGTGGATAACTTCACTTGGCCACTGGAGATTTGAAGCTAAAAACTTCTGTAATCATAAAAAAACTGAACGTCGTTTCGTTCAGCGGGGGACAGGGGTCAGCATGGGCACTCTGATCCGTCTGTGGCTACGCAGCCCCATACGCAGCAAGCTGCAATGCACTGTGTGTTCTGACGCCTTTCTATCATAGCCGGCATTAACTTTTTCAGCAATTTGTGCTACAGTAGCGCTTCTGTGGGATCCTTCCTTGGGCACCCATGAGCCTGTCGCCGGTTCATTGGTTGTCCTTCCTTGGACCACTTTTGGTGGGTACTAACCACTGCCTGCCGGGAACACCCCACAAGACCTGCCATTTTGGAGATGATCAGACCCAGTTGTGTAGCCCTCGCCCTTGTCAAAGTTGCTCAGATCCTTATGCCTGCCCATTTTTCCTGCTTCCAACATGTCAACTTTGAGAACTGACTGTTCACTTGCTGCCTAATATATCCCACCCCTTACCAGGTGCCACTGTAATGAGAAAATCAATGATATTCACTTCACCTGTCAGTGGTTTTAATGTTATGGCTGATCGGTGTATGTCTTACATGTATAAGTATAAAAATAGTAGTCATTAGTACTGACTTAGTATGATTTAATTAGTAAATCATTAGTACTGAAGATTCCAGAAAAAAGCAATTTTCTTTAGACATTTGACACTAATATTTACTACATGTACTATTATTATATCATATGCTATATGCCATTATATAATATACAGTATACAATGACATTGAATGGTAAAAGGATCTGATGCTTTTCTTAATTATTTCACTGTAGGGGTTTTTCTGTATTATAACTGCATTTCTAACACCTATTTTATATATGTTTACTTGTATTAAAAGTACATTGAAGCATAAAACCTGTAGTCATAAAAAGACACACTCTGTACTGTTTGACTTTACATTGTACAGCTGTGGTGGAGTAATGACTTATATTCCCACAGTCCAGTCCTTTTTGAGTCTGGTGCCTCTCAGTATTTCTTCCTCATGTCATTTCCTGGCCACTGTCACATCCTGCTTGCTCATTAGGGATCTAAATATGCATCTGTACAGATGCCCGTGACAATGTCTATTCCTAAAAGTGCTGTATAAATAAAATTTATTTGGATTTCTTCTAGATGGAAAAGCATCTCAGGTGGTTTCTTGCGAAGCTAGTTGAGAAAACACCAGGAATATGCAAAGCTGTCAAGAGCGTTACACTGAAACATCTAAAATACAAGATAACATTAATTTGGTATTAGTATAATTGCATAAATATTGTTTCGTAGTATTCGATTGTTAAAATACTATGAAATATAAAATACAATGCTGTCACTGAATGTGGAAAGATTATATTTACCAAAAGGGTTTCCATCCGTCTATCTTCTGTACAGCTTATCCTACACAGGGTCGTGGGGAACTCAGGGCACAAGGTGAGGAACACCCTGGACTGGGTGCCAACCCACTGCAGGGCACAATCATACACTACAGACAATTTGGAAATGTCAGTCAGCCTACAACGCATGTCTTTGGGCTGAGAGAGGAAACTGGAGTACCTGGGGAAACCACAGGGAGCCCATGCAGGCTATGTGCACACAGGGCAGAGGCGGGAATCGAGCCCCCAACCCTGGAGGTGCGAGGCAAGCACGCGAACCACTAAGTCGAAAAAAACGGGTTTATAAATGTAAATTGAAAAAAAAAAAACTAGAAAAAATGTTCTATCTGTCTATTATTGAAGGCATCTTCGCTAGGACCTTTGCATAGTTGTCTATCTATCTATCTATCTATCTATCTATCTATCTATCTATCTATCCATCCATAAAGATGTCTTCAAAAATAATGAGATAGATAGATAGATAGATAGATAGATAGATAGATAGATAGATAGATTAGAGTACTGTGCTAAAGGCTTAGCAAATACACTTTCAGTAATAATGAAAAGAAATGGATCTATCTATCTATCTATCTATCTACCTACCTACCTACCTACCTACCTAGTCTGTATCTAGTCTGTATATCTATCTGATGCATGTTAAGAGCTCCCCACCAGAGGGCGACCCAGGGCTACACAACCTGGGCAGGTGCTGTAAAACTAATTACAGTTTTTCAGGATTACTTACAGACTGTTGTTGCACCCCAGGGCATGTTTCTTTATAACCAGAGCTCACCACTCTTTTCCTTGAGTCACTGGGACAAAACTCTAAACACAGTTTACTAGACCTCACTCTCATTATTACAAACTCCTTTTTTTGTGCAAAATGCTTTACACAGAGAGAAAGAAGAAGAACATGGAAATTAAGTTAGATACAGACATATAGCATGAAGAAGAGGAAAAGGAATACATTCTGTGCCATTTGCTATTTTATGTATACACCAGTAACACCAACATGTACACACTGTCATGGGCATAGCTAAGGGGCCAGTTCCACCCTAGTGTGAAGCATGACCAGCCCTCTGGCCTCCCCAGGCAGACAGGATTGGCTAATGAGTGTAATGTTGTACAAGAGCCAGCAAGTTTATCTAGCTAACACAGAATCTAACTATTTGGCCCCACTGACCATATTATTTGGAGGCGTAATATTGGATTTCTTCGGTTTCTTATTACCGTTAGCTAATGGTTGTCAATTTGTAATGTGAGTGTTCTTCATAATGTACTTCATATGTAGCCTAATGTTGTTAACTATGATTTTTTGAAGTAAATAAAAGTTGTTTAGATGTATGCCTTTTATGTCTAATGGAGATCCACCCTAGACTGCCACCCCAGCAAAGGCACTGGGTCTACCCTGGCCAGCCCATTGTAAAAGGTCTGTCTATGCCCCTGCACACTACGTATTTGTGTGTAAGTGTGTGTAGTATTTTGATTTGAATATTTTATTTCAAAGAGAGTGTTCAAGCTTTTGACACCTAGACAGGTTCTCAACTGCTTACATGCATTTCTGGAAACTGTGTGTAGGTGTCAGGCATTTGACACCTAGACCCAGTTTCCAGAAATGCATGTAAGCAATTGAGAAAAAGAAAAAACAAAACAAAACTGAACACTGTTTTATATCATCTGTCCACCAGAGGGTGACATGATGCAACGTGTAAAATGATTGCTCTGGAAATTTGAGTTTTTACTGTAAAATAATGTGATGACACCAAAGTACTACGTTTTGCCACTTACACTGTGTTTCTACTTTGGTGTCGGATCATAGTTTGATATTAAATTTTATTGTGAGATATTCTGTCAAACTGAAAAAGTTGGAAAAGGCCAGGGTCAGACCGACTTGATCTCTCCACCTTCTTTTTTTTAACTTGTCCTTTAAATAATATTTTTGAAACGCCTGAAAAGCTGCATATGTCAGCATTAATGACTCAAGCATGTGTAACATATTATTAATATACACTGATATTACTGTGTAGGTCCCCCTTGTGCTGCCAAAGCAGCTCTGACTCGTCGAGGCATGGACCCCACAAGACCTCTGAAGGTGCGCTGTGGTATCTGGCACCAAGACACTAGCCGCAGATGTTTAAGTCTTGTAAGTTCCAAGGTGGAGCCTCCATGGATCAGACTTGTTTGTCCAGCATGTCCCACAGATGCTCAATTGGCTTGAGATCTGGAGAATTTGGAGACCAACACCTTGAACACATTGTCATGTTTCTCAAACTGTTCCTGAACAATTTTTTCCAGTGTGACAGGGTGCATTATTCTGCTGAAAGAGGCCGCTGCCATTAGGGAATACCATTGCCATGAAGCAGTGTACTTAGTCTGCAACAATGTTTAGGTATGAGCTGCAGTTCTTCTGGAGACTTTGACTGTCGCGCTTGTTTCTTATTTTTGCAGCAAAACCCAGCAGCCTTCATTATGTTTTTTGTCTGAAAAGTGGTCTCTTACATAATATGCTGCTTTCTTTACTGCCATACAAACATTTTTCTGTAACATAAATTTTTTTTTTGGAAAATTAATGTTTGGAAATCTAAAATGTTTTTGTACTGACTCAATAATACAGAATTCTTAATTCTTAGATCGATCTATCTATCTATCTATTATTATTCTTATCTATAACAATTTTTTGTGCTAAAAAAAAAAGAATGCCTAAAGGATGTACTAAAAAAAAGACCTTTGCACAGTACTGTATAAACAGTCACTTTTATTTTGAATCCAGAATAATTTCAATTAGAGGCAGAGAATAAAACAATAAACAGAAAGTATAAGGATAAAAGAACATGAACAATAAAGAACAATAAAGAATAAAGAAATAAAGATAAAAAATACAAAACCAAGGAATTGCAATGAAGATACTTTGCAACAAATGTTTGAACAATTAATAATTAAAACAATTTGCATGTATTAACTAAATCTATAGAGTTACAAATGGCAGGTTTAATTACAGGAACTATGAATACTCCAGCTTGAACATTTACATCTTTAATCTGGATTTCATAAAAACATTTATAGAACCTGTCTTTAGATCATAAGAAAAACATCTACCACCAGAAGTGACTCCTGACAACTGGTCAATTATTACTAAAAATACCCAACACTTAAAAAAAACACCTACAAAGGATGTACATGCAACATGTATAGAGAATATGGAGCCATTTCTGATTACAGATGCCACGTATCAGCCTGTCAGGTCAAGGCTTATAATAAACTCCGAGAATTAAGTGTGTGCATGAAACAGAGCCCGTTCCTCTCGGACTGAAAGACAGGAGGGCTCTGAAGGGCAGCTGAGAATGACAGTGCTGTCAACAAGGCCACACTTTTCTAGGTCGGCTCCATAGAAACTTGTAGCAACCTTGAGACATGCATTATTAATGGAGCAGTCTGATATGAAGGAATCTTACGACCAGCACAGTGCATAAAAATGTCCCATGTGAATATCTAAATGCAAGTGTCTATGATTTAATAATTACTTACATTGTATTTGAATCTTGGAATGGTTTTGGAATACCATTTTAAACATTTCAGTTGTCTAGGGCCATTGCTTCAGAGGAAGAATTAGAAAATGCCTGAATTCCAGGTTGGCCTAATATGTTCTTTAAAAAAGTGGTAATAATACTGAAATAATATACAGAACATAGCAATACTTTAATTTCCAATTTAAATGAACTCTTTAAGCTTTGATTTGCAGCACAGTAGTGGTTTGAAAGTAGTTCACAGACATCCTTATTAAATATCTTTTACTTTTTAACTTAATCTTAAATTAAATTGACCTGACAATTATTACACTGACAAGGTCATTATATCTAACCAGACACAACCTGACCCATAACTAAAAACAACAACACTTTATTAAAAATAAAAGATCTTTCTACATTTTAAGTGAGGATAAGCAAAATCTCCTTACTCCTGATGTATTGAAATGTACTGGAAGCCCCACAGGAGAGAATAAAATATAATACACATAATTTCATACTTAAACACATATTCATACTCAACCTCCATGATTCAAGTCACCAGCTTTAGCTTCTTAGAAGTTTTTGATAAGCTTTGATAAGTAAGTAATAAAAAATGACAGGGCATGCTGTTGTAGGAAAAGCATCAATGATGAGGAAGTAACAGCATTTCCTGAACTGTTTTATTCCTCTTATACCACAGCAATTTGCCAACAATTATAATTTTTAAACTATTAATGAATATGTCTTACTTTTGATCCATTTATAGCCACATTTAATGTTGCAGAATGTCCATAGGACAAGTTAACTCCTGTTATCATTCATGTTAAAGTATCTATAACCAGTCATTTCCTTGCCAGCCTCTCTTTTTCTCTTTCACTTGAAGTTAATACAACAACAACAACAAAAAAAAAAACCCAAACAACAACAATTACAACAAAACAAACGGAAAGTACAGTACAGACTCTCCCATGGTGCGTGGTGGGAAACTTACTGACCTTTACAAAGCGCTGACACCTGAGACTCCTTCGATAAATCCTTACTGAAAGCAATTAGATGTTTTTCTTTTGTAAAATAACACTTTTTTCCCCTTTAAATCTGTTTATTATCAGTCTTAGATTATGTGGAGCATCTGACATTCAAGTCCCTGTGAATGTGTTGTTACCATAGAAACGATAACGCATTAGAACAAGTGCATTGTGATTTGAATTACAGCCGACTCTACTGTCAGAGCTGCTGTTATTACGGACCACATTTGAGAATTTAACAGCGCTGTGGTATAAGATATATTTTACAGCGACAGAAAACAAATACAGCACTCTGCGTAAGTAAATTGATCATTTATTGTAATTCACCAAACGATATTCTGTTCAAAAAATAAATAAATACATAAATAAACAGCCAGCATTAAGGGTGATGAAGAGCAAAATCAAAGGCCAAGTACCAAATGAACCAGCCACTTGGTTTGCAGCAGCTAATAACAATTAACACTGAATCTGCCAGAAAAAGAACAATCACCAGTGAGCATCTTAATATTACAGTGAGCTACTTAATATTTTGCTGAACTAAAGACAAGCCTACATGGCTAAAGACAGAAGCATTTTATTTTTCAAGTATTAAGTTTCCCCTCAGTGTCAATGTGACCTGCCTGGATTGGGATATGGTAATAATGAGGTGGTGCATCATATACAAACACCCACATAGAGTACATATCGTCTAACCTGACCAACACTACTTAAACACAACAGAATCACCTGAAAGCAAAAGCCTGCACTTTCAGCTTATTGCTCATTTACATTCACCTAGGAATTTCTTAACCCTTTAATGACTATAACAATCATTGATGTGTAAAGTATAAAGTTCAAATCCACTATAGTAAGCCTACATGTAACATCTAGCACAATCACGGTGAAGATAGTATATGTGATCAGTGGTTATTGATTGTTTTGCTTCTTGGTTTCAAGTAAGCCCTGAACTAAGCCATAGTGCTAAGCCCTTCTAATAATAAGAGTTAATGTTTTATTCAACCATAAATGTTTACATAGAATTACAGGACTAGCTAGGTGAGCTATGGTATTCCCTGGCACTACAAAAGTAAATGGTGCCTTCTGGGCCCTCAATAACATACAGCGGATAAGTAACTGCATTGATGTACCTGATGTTTCTTATTAGGGCTGGTGTCAAAGGAAGCTGCTGTTTAGTGTACAGCACACATGGATCCTGCCACACACTGAGTTTAAACGCCATTTTTTTCTCAGGATGTAGAGTGATCGTAATTATTCTAAAATCACTATTCAAATCGGCTACGAGTTTGTGGTTGTTAGCAGAACGAAATTGAGCATTTTTATAAGCTGCAGAATTCCTTTGTACTTAGAACTAGAAGGAAACAGAAATCAAGGGGATATTAGAAATTAGTTATGTCTAAGTGTAGTTTTTTTCTTCATCCCCTCCTTTTTTTCTTACAAACTTTGCAACCAGAGAATACACTTTTTTTCATTGGTTGAGCATTACTACATTTGATGGCCTGTATTCTGTGGATGCAGATTGTAGATTGTGCTTTGAACCGTTTGGATGTCTGCTTGACTTACTGGATGTAAGTCCAAAAGAAAAGATTTCAGTGCATTTCCAGACATATCATTGTAGGTTAAGACAGAAAATGGCTAGCAGTTAGCAGGAAAGGAAGTGCCGTCTCTCTCTCGCTCTCTCTCAGGACACTGCAGGAGAAGTGCTCCAGAAACACCAGCGACGACGAGAGAGGTGCTTGTTCAGGACCACATCTTCCTTCTCCCTCTCCTTCTTCACCCGCTGGTAGTGATCTTCCTCCTTCAGGTACCAAACCGGAGGCCAGCGATGCTTCTCAAAGTACTCTTGGTTTTCTGCTCACATGACAGACAGACACAGAGCAATCAAGGGCAAGAAAGGTGGTACACTTAAAGTACACACTGATATCATACACAAAGGTCTGTTGAGGCTGAGGACATTGGAGTAATTACAGGCTGTCTTACTAAGGTTGTAAGACAGCCTGTAATTATTACAGGCATGTGCAATTATTGCTCTTCTTTTGGCTGCTCCCGTTAGGGGTCTCCACAGCGAATCGTTGGTCTGCATATTTCGATATGGTGCAGTTTTTATGCCGACTTGGGACCGGCACTGGGAGTGCACTGTCATGTGCAACCCCAGTGGCTAGGGTTGGTTCCCCTTGCCAGGAATCGGACCCGGGCCCAGGCCATGGCAGTGAGAGTGCTGTGGCTTAACCACTAGTCCTCCAGGGACGTACATGTACAATTATTACTGGAACAAAATTATTACTGCTAAAACATAACATAAGAAGAACATAAGAAGAACATAAGAAGATAGGGTCATTAATCATAAAATGGGCCAAATGCCAAGATCAAAATTTGTTGCAAAGTTTGTTGGTAATATTGTAAAAATATTTTTACACCGAACAACTTAAAATACTACAATTATATTTTACACTCCTGCTAGCTAAAGCTATGTCCACATTAATCAGCATAAATTTGAAAATGCATGTTTTTCTCTACGTTTTGGCCTTCTGTCAACACTGAGATGGCATGTTTGTCAAGCGAGAATGGAGCTTTTCGAAAACGCTCTCCCAAGTGGACAAATTTGAAAATGTGGTTTTTGAGTTGTAGTGTGGACTGAGAAAAATGGAGATATTCAAAACCAGTGATGTATTTTTAGTCATGTGACACATTCAACTCAAAACAAACAAGATGGTGGACAATGTTGTACTGCAGTTGTTGTACCTGCTATCCAGTTTGATAGCATTGTTAAAGATTAATATCACTTTGTACATCCTTCAGATGGCATTTTTTCAAAGGGGACGGAATGTTTACTTGCAACCGCTTGGTACTTTTCATTGACATTGCCGCATCAATTCAAAGAGACAGAAAGTAAATAAACGCCTGACGCAAATAACACAGGCCACTTAAATTAGCTATGAAACTTAATAATGAGAAACCTAGATTTGCTAGCTATTCTAACTTTTGGCCACAAACCTCTCTTTGTATCTCAGAGTAAGCCAAGCTTGCCATATGGCAGAAACTATGGATACCTAATTAGCAATGAGCAAAAATAACAGTAATGTTAATAGAGAAAATAGAAACACAATCATCATAACTAGGCTAGTGAGCACTGATTGCTAGCCAATTAGTTATCACATTAACAGTAGTAGGTGGCTAGCTAATGGGTGAATTAGCACTAAATAATAAACACAATTAGCTAAGCAAGAAGCTCAGGAATACAAAATAAATAAAAGCCTGACTATATATTTCATAAAACGGCCATATAAATGTTACATTTCAAGACCTCTGACTGCCATTTTCACATAAAAGAGAACTATGTAGACGCAGATGCTTTCTTCTAAGCCTTACAGATAATTGTTTACCACAGAAACACTGGTTTTATCACTTTTGCTCACAGTGGAAAGATTTTCACCTCATCTTTGTCAACACTGCTGAGACTTCACTTTGAAAATGCACCCAGAAATGTTGTAGAAGGAACGTTTCCAAGCTGAATAAAGGATATAAATACTTGATGGTAGAATTCTTACACAGCTATCAGGGTAAGGTAATGTTAGCTAACATTAGCACTGATGGTAAGAAGCTAGATATGGAGTTAATTGATATTGTGTGTGTATTATTTCATATTTACCACAGTTCCACAATTACCACAAATTGATAAAAGTGTGAATAGGTAGAAAAGTTAGGAAAACCTTAATCACTGATAGCACCCTTTTGCTAATGTTAGCTAGCTGTATTTTCAATTAAATTGAGAGCTAACGCTCAGAGAGTATGATGAGGGCTTTTGTTTGTTCGGTGACAAATGTAGTCGACAATGAAGTGGCAGTCAGAACTATATGCTACCAGTCGATAAGAAGGAAGGAACAGTCACACAAATTAGCTTGAGGCTAGCCTGAGATTAGCTTCCTTCAGAACCTTTTCTACTCGCTGTGGTTGCAGTTTATTTGCCCCTGAATCATTACTGATTTTGATTCAAATCAATCAAATCTGGTGTTTGATTCCATTTGGCATTATTTCACTGTATTATTGTTGTTGTAGCGGAAGTAAAGTTACCCTGCGAAGGCTACTTCCAGCAGCAAAAAACCCATGTAGTGTGAAAAGGGCCCATTATAAAGTTTTATCTGTGTTGTTTGGGCAAAAATGATGTTAATGTTATAAATATGTTATTTATAAGCAACTGAATATTATGTGAGACCATTTTTAAAATTTTATATCAAAATATTTCTTAAAAATATAAAGAAATATAAAATTAAAAAAGTTGTCTCCGTTTTGAACTTAATGCGGATTAACTGATGATAGATTATGGGTCTTAAACTTAAAAGAGAATTGTCAGTTAGAAGCTTAGAATTTCAAGATCCTGATTTGTCAACCAGCTCAGTTGTAGACATATTCTGTGATAAAAACTGATGTATGATTGCACTGCTTTATGGGAATACAGATGGTCCAGATAATGACCATGCTCCAGACTAACAAACCGTAGAGATACTTAACTGGCTGCTATATAAGACATGATGTATATAGTTTCCCATATGGCATTAATAAAGTATGAATGCATACATGTTGGATTTTCATAGCTACATGATTGGACAGAAGCCAAATAAATACAAGTATTATAGTATGTTTCAGTCATGCTCTTACCTAGCGATTTGGACTTGATCTCTTTGCGATAATTGGCACAGATGTTATTATAATGAGTGCATATGTGATGCAAGCACCAAGCAGAAAGTTGGTTGGCATTATGGAACTGTGAGGAAAAAGGAAACATGTCAATGTACATCATATTATAAACACAACTGGTAAGAAAAGATATTTTGGAGTATTTTGCATAATAAATACCTGAGCAAGCTCCAGGTAGTTGAGAACCTCGCCGTCTATGTCTTGGGCATCCCTAGAGGCTTTCACCAGCTCACTCACAGCATATTGCTCTGTTGGAGAAGGAAAGCCTTTCCTCAGCTTGCTAAACCATTTTGGCACAGCATTAGAAACAGTTTGTGAAGCGACAAGTCTAAATCAGGAAACAGATTATTTTTGTTAACAGAGGCCTAGACACCGTTCCACAAAACCTTTGCCTACACATGAGCCTTAGAGAATGTCAGTTTGTAAGTACTGCTGTTTTACATGGATGTTTGATGACATTAAGTAGACAACCTACAATCCATGGTCTGTGGAATGGCTCTTTTTTTTTTTCCAGAGCCTTGACGTTGCTCGTTGCTAA
The DNA here is from genome assembly GCA_022985145.1 of Pangasius djambal. NCBI lineage: Eukaryota > Metazoa > Chordata > Actinopteri > Siluriformes > Pangasiidae > Pangasius > Pangasius djambal. The sequence goes on along the minus strand of CM040986.1, from coordinate 7,324,112 downwards.
GCAACACTGAACAGAGGAACCAAAATGATAGTTTGATCCAAGTTTGTACAGTGTATGTGTGTGTGTGTGTGTGTGATGGAGGGTGCACCTGTCAGGGCAATGAGGCGGGGAAGGCACAGTCTGTTTGCCAGAGCAATTAATTCCATTGGGTCCAAATCAGCCATGGGTGACAGCTGATTGGTGTAGAGATACTCCAGCACTGCCTGCATACACGCTCTGCTGGTGTTAGGAAAAGAGACCTGGCAACAGAGTGCAAACATGCACACACACACGCGCACACGCGCACACACACAGAGTGGCCACTTTATATGGTACATTTAACTTATACTGTAGTAACATGTAGTATTTCAAAAATCTCCCTAAAAATCTTCCGACGATGCCACAGCCATCCGTGGCCAGGATTCCAAGACAGCAAAATTAACCATCCTCTCAGGGTGGCATAGATGGCGTTACTCTCTCTACTGTCAATCACAGTGACACTAGCCAGTAAGCTCATGTATGCGGAAGAGGGTAGATAGCACTTTCCTCCGAGTGTGTTATGCGGCTTGAGCAGCAGATTGAAAAGATGCAGCTGGCTGGCTTCAGGTGTGTTGGAGGAAGCACATGTTAGTCATCACTGCCCCAGTTGGTAGCTGTCTTATGACAGAGAGCTGGCTAGTGGGTGGGAATTGGCAATACCAAATTAGGTATAAAATGGGTAGAAAAAAAAGAACTAAATTATGCAAGTCCAGGAAATGGGGTACTAAAAATTTTATCTACTATTGTTAAGATTACTCAAATACACTAACTTAAATTATTTACCCCATTTCTTCAATTGTGAACATTATTTAATTGCATATTCATTTATTCTTGCACTGACATGTATTTATTTATTTAATTTTTAGATGGATGGACCATGAATCCAGGAATTACAGCCATGAACCATGGCAGGGATCAAAGTAAAAAAATCAAAGGTATCTCTATAATCTTAAACAGTAACACAGCCAATGGTATAAACACAGAAGTGGAAGTGGAACCAAACACCAGGGACTGTGGAAAGCTAAGGCTCAAAAAGAGTCAATGGAACATGAGCGTATGGTAAGACAAACAAATCAAGGGATGAATTCAGAGCAGGTGCACAAATTAGGTAACAGACCAATGGTGGGACAAAAAAAATTTAATATGGAGTGAACTCAAAATAAATCTGTGACAACAAATTTGTGACATTCTATAATGTCAAAAAGTAAATATTGCAATACTGATTAAAAATATCTAAGTCATAGGTTTCTATGTTAGTATTCCTGCCCATATGTCTGACTGTATGAGTAAAAGACTGCTGTACAGAAAATTAAACTAGGAATTAATCTCTGTACTCTAAATTTGCAGTGTAGTTCACTCAAATAAAATGAGATGTTTCCACACCGTTTCCTTTTTAAACACCAAAATTGCACAAGTTTACTTGAAATAATTATTAGTCATCTTTCTTGGTCTTATGCAATGTTGTATACAAGTTAAAAATACTTATTGATCATTATTAATAAATTGATATTTTTAATGCAATCAACTCTCCCCTATTCATTTTTTTTTTTTTAAAACAGTGTAGCTATATTCACTGGTGCTCTGTTCTGACATGACCACCACTACGGTACCACCTCTCACCAAATACTCTTTGCATAGTGGATCATTCAGCACAGCAGTGAGACTGAAACTGACACCAACAGGGTTTTTAAACACATCAAAGTCACTAATGGGTTAAGAATAATCCACCGACCAAACCAAAAATATCCAGCCAACAGCAGTGCTATAATTAGAAGCTGATGAAGCGTAGATAACGATTAACACACACTACGCATGGACAAAGATGAGCTATACTCTCTAATTGTACACCTACACAAGGTGGAATAATAATGTAGGTGCATCTAATCATGTGGTCAGTAAAAATACACAGTGCATAACAACCCACTGGTCTACTACCCAAATAATAGTTGGTTAGTGGCGGTCCTGTAGAGGTTGTTTACAGGGAGATTGTGGGAGGCTCACAAACTGCACATAGCAATCTTATCCCTGATGGGCTACAGTGAGTAATTTTATACCTATAAATTACATTATGTGTAGGTGTATTGGATAAAATGAGACAAACTAGGCCATGAGCCTATAAAATAATAAATATTTAATAGCTTAATATGCCAGTTTGCACAAAAAAAACCCCCACATTATTTGAGACTATTTAAAAACATAATTCAGTAGGGTTTTTTTGCTTAGTATTTCTTTATTTAGGTTCTCTAAATGGGTTCAACCTGACACCAAAATGAATCAGCTTTTTTATGAGGCATGGTCAATTATTAATGAATTAATTGCTAATCTAGCCTGTATGACTGTCATAGTGATGAATCTCTCTGCGAATACTAGAGCTAGCAGAGAATTAAATGAAAAATATATTATGAAATCTTTGTACAAAAGTCTCTTAGCAATAACCTTGTACATATAACCAAAACAAAAGGAAACAAAAATACCAAAGCATTTTCTATAAAATATCTTATACTGTCAGTATGCATCACATCATTATAAGCTGAAAGAGAGAGTGGCTCAGAGGAAACGGAAACAACTGACACAAGTGTGCTTTGCTGCTTAGCCAAAAATAGATAGCTTAGGTCTTCATGTTCTTGTGTGCGTCTGATAGCCATTGTGTATGATAAAGTTACAAGCATGCTAGGAGTACCAGCAGAAGTAGCAATGCAGTGTGCTTACAGCAGTAGTGGGTTACACAGCCAAAGGGTTTTCAGTGTAGTCCACATCCCAGTGCAGAGAAAAGGAGGTTGCTGTAGTATGTTTTAGGGTGAGACCAGAGGGAGGGGATTGCAAGATTTTTGGACAGTCGCAGCCAGACACAACTAATTGTGACGCTCTAACACTGTAACAACCCCACCTCAGACCATGGTGAATATATACACACATACAGTCTTAGAGCAAAGATGCCTTTGAAAATAATTAAATGTGTCTACATTAAAAACAAATACTATAAAGAGCAGTAATCAGTGATAAATAAAACAAAGTCAATATTATATATACATACATACATACATACATACATACACACACACACACACACACACACACACACACACACACACACACACACACACACACAGTCAGGTCCATCAGTATTTGGACAATGACAGAGTTTTTGTGATTTTGCCTTTATATACCACCACAATGGATTTGAAATAAAATACTCAAGATGTGATCGAAGTGTAGACTTTCTACACTACAAGTGTAGACCTCTTTATTTTAAGAGGTTCCACAAAAATATGGCATTTACCATTTAGGAATTACAACCATTTTCAACAAAGTACCTCCATTTTCAGGGGCTCAAAGGTATTTGGACAAAGTGACATAATTGTAAATATAACCATAATTTTAATACTTGGATGAAAATCCTTTGCCGTCAATGACTGCCTGAAGTCTGGAGCCTATGGACATCACCAAATTCTGAGTTTCCTCCCTGGAGATGCTTTGCCAGGCCTTCACTGCAGCCGCCTTCAACTGCTGCTTGTTTGTGGGTCTTTCTGCCTTCAGTCTTGTCTTCAGTAAGTGAAAAGCAGCTCTATTGGGTTGAGATCAGGCGACTGACTTGGCCATTGAAGAATATTCCATTTCTTTGCCTTCAAAAAGTCTTGAGTTGCTTTTGCAGTATGTTTAGGGTCATTATCCACCTGCACTGTGAAGCGGCGTCCTATCACTTTTGTAGCATGTGGCTGAATGTGAGCAGAGAGTATAGCCCTGTACACCTCAGAATTCAGCTTTCTACTTCTGTCAGCAGTCACATCATCAATAAACACCAGTGAGCCCGTTCCATTGGCAGCCATACATGCCCATGCCATAACACTGCCTCCACCATGTTTGATACATGATGTGGTATACTTTGGATCACGAGCTGTTCCTTTCTTTTGCCATACTTTCAGTCAATTGTCCAAATACTTTTGAGCCAATGAAAATGGAGGTACTTTGCTTAAAATGGCTGTAATTCCTAAATGGTAAATGCCATATTTTTGTGGAACCTCTTAAAATAAAGCTGAAAATCTACACTTCAATCACATCTTGATTGTTTTATTTCAAATCCATTGTGGTGGTATATAAAGGCAAAATCACAAAAACCCTGTCATTGTCCAAGTACTTCTGGACCTGTCTGTATGTGTGTCTGTATATAATATATATAATATATATTTACACACACACACACGCACACAAGAAAAGTAGAACTTCTTTAATTCAAATGTGCACTATTTACTCAGGGTAAGTAGGACAGTGCCATCCCTAAAATAATGCTGTCCTAATTGTAAACTGGTATGTGATGTTGACCCAGTGCAGTACCAAGCAGAAAAAACTAGGCTTGCTTTCAAGTACAGGATACTCTGAAAACTGATCCAACTGATGCCTGGTTACAATGATTAGAAAGAAAACTTGGTCTGTTTTTTTCCAACCACATAAAGCAAAAGACAAAATTTAAGGAAAAAAATAGCTGGGAGTGCACTGACCATAGTTATCACACTCACCTCATTATTCGCACTCTCTATGAATGAGCCCCCAAACAGGGCAGCCATCCAATCACAACTGGAGATCAGCAAAGGCTTGTGGGCATTGATGGTGCCATCATCCAACCTAAACACCACATCTTCCAGAATGGCAAAAGGAGACCATGAGCAAAAGCTCTTGCATAATCACTGATTAATATAAAATTCTAATTATGTATTAGGCAAGATTTTGCAGCAGATAGTGATCATTCCATTTCTTATTCACTGCCACAAATAATCTGTATTGGAATCATGTCTTTTACCTGTGAAGCTGTTCTTGGCAAGACACTCCTTAATCCTGTTGGCTTTTCTCACATGAAACGCTTTTGTGATTTCCTTATTCATAAAGCCTTCTTTGTTCATGATGTTCTCCACCATCATCCTTAGGTCAAAAACTTCTAGGATCTCAGCAATCTGAGCAATCTTCATCAGGTCCATCTCCCTTTCATTCAGTTCTCCTGTGTACAGGAACCGCAGCACTGCCCTGAAGGGACCCAGCTGGATGGAGTTGTCCATCTTCACCACCGTCATGACAGCTGCTGTTCCTGTTGCTGGGTTAACCATGGTTTCTTTGTGGATGCTCTGGAAGGCCTTGCACCAAAATGCCAAGGACAGCTTGTTGTGGTTGTGCTTGGCATTAAAGCTCATTACCTTCAGAGTCCCATCACTCTTGGAAGCCCGTAGGGAACTAGGTGATAGGTTAGGCAGCACAGCCATGGCTTCATCTGTGTCCAGGCTGAGCGTTCGCATCAGGTGCTCTCGTCTGTGACGCTCTGTCACAACCATGCACTGGGACTCTTCTGAGATGTCCATCTGGAACAGGTCATAGAACTTGGAGGATGAGGTAGATAGGTAGATCTTGTGGGCAAACAGATTGAAGTGTTCTTGTACAATGAACATGACATCAGCACAGAAGGGGTTCTCCAGCAGTTTCCTAGGGCCATCCTGGTTGTTGCGGGGACAGTCTGGGATCTTGATCAGTGGTGGAGGAGCTTTTGGTGGAAGGAATGGTGCCTGCAAGAGGGGCTTCTGGACCTTCCGTAGATGGGACTTCCAGAACTGAAGGTGGCGTCTGGAGATGAGAGCAGCTCGGATAGCATTGTCAAAGATATCTTTAATGCCAAACTGATCAAAGACACTTGTCTCATAGTATGGAATCCCCAACTCCTTGGCTACTTCCCGTCCTCTCTCTGGAGGCAAAATATCTCCTGGTTTTATAGGCCTGTTTTGAGATATGAGATTCTTTAATGATGCATTGACATTAGGTAAATGAAACATCTCTTAATGAGGTCGAGTGGCTGTCTCCAGTAAGTTAAAAAAACAAATAACATCTGGCATGAAATATAAGGAATATAAATTATCCTGAAAAAAAAAACTTGAATTGCAGTAGAAATCTGAAGAATAAATATATAAGAAAATACCTTGCTAATGGCCGTCTAGCCCGGTTGACAGCCTCCAAGTCTGCATAGCGTAGGTCAAGTTGACACCCAACCAGAATAACAGGTGTACGTGGGCAGAAGTGTTTGATCTCCAGGTACCACATGGTCTTCACGTGGTAGAGGGAGTTGGGGTTGGCAATGGAAAAGCAGAGAACCACCACATCAGACCTTGGGGTGTGAAAATGAAAGAAAAAAAAAAACAGGTAGCTCTAGCAACTGCTCAGCCATAAAATATGGTGATACTAAAACAAGGCAAGACATCACTCGACAAGGCATGCTAACAGAATGTGCAGCAAAGTATGCTGTACATGACAGGAGCCAAGCGGCATCCGTAGCAACACCATAGTCCTGCAGTGTTTGTTTGGCATGCAGAGGAAGGACCTGCCTGCAGGCTCGATGCAGGCTTGACAATGACCTTCTGACAGGATGTGAAAAGATTGCCTTTGGTTGACACCCACGTCCTTGGAGACGTCTGTCTTATGCAGCAATGAACAACTTCGGCAATGCTTTTTGCGGGCCGCCTCAATGAGGACCAATTCAAACATGGGAAACAAAATGACAAACGAAAAAGAAAACCAAGAAGGAGGACATGCAGACATACACGTGGCTGGCATACCTTCTCGGAGTGAGGTTAGTACACTGTCTATGCTGACAGGAGGAACACCGGCAACCACATAAGAACAGTGAACAATGTATGATCACCCCTTCGTCATCGTCCACCAAAGGAATTGCGCAGCACTCGCTGACAGGGCAAGCGATGGACACAGCTACCACACCACACAGTCAAACTGGAAATGCAGAAAGTTATAAAGAAGCGAGTGGACTTGCAGACTTACAGTGTCTTGATTATGATCAGACTCGCATTAAGGTCCTAGACGCCCTATGAACAAAAACAGGCACAGAACAATGCTCCGTAGTAGTAGTTGGCCCTTACAAATTGGATATCGTAATATTATTAGTTTTCTCCTCATTTTTACCGAAACAATGTTTACTGTCTATCAAACCCTGAACCTTTCATCATTGAATACGTCATTCAGAGCAAAGCTACAGCCCTTTAAAATATACTGTACTATGAAACAGATATCTTGGAGTAAGATGCATTATCTAAGGCTGTTTTGACTCTTTTTATCCCGTGCTAAACACTACTATTCTTCAGAGAGGAAGTGATCAGGAATGAGCTCTATACATGGGTATGCTTGATACATTGGGTATTACACAGCTCAGATAACAACTGCTGAGCTAAAACCTTTCCAGAAAGTCAATGGCCTACTGAAAGCACGGCCTCTCTGGCCAAAGAAGAGCTGATAACATATCAACTCTGCAGTGCAATCCTGTGTCAGTCTTGGCCAGAATCAATGCACTGCTCTGGAACCATTTAGTATAAAGGAAGTAGCATGAGGGTCAGAGACCAACCAAGTGCATCTCAGCTTGATCAGGTCAATACATCTGGTGTAGCTAACCTGCATTGCCTTTGGATTTGTACTGACTGACTACAGTCAATTTGCTAAGGAATGACACCTTTTTCAGCCAAACCCTATGGTAAAACACTAAGTCAACCTATCCATTACTTGTCACATATTAGCACACAGCTTGCAAACCAGTCTGCCAAGATTTTGCAAATAATATACAAATTAATATAAACTTTGTAGTTTTGAAAGTGTTGGTCATTACATACAAGGTAATAAATTTGCCATGACCCATATTTGTATTTCTTAAATCAGTATAGATTTTTAAAAAATAATGAACTGTATTCATGACCTTTGGTTTACAGCACAGTTTCTCATTTCACATTTCTAAATCAGCTCCAAACCAATCAGCATTCAGAAGATGCTCCCTCTCTGTTCACATCTCCTTGCACGGGGCATTCAGAGGAAAGTGATCCCCAACTAAATATATGGCAACTCCACTAAGTCAGCATCCAGAAATACTGTATGTCTTCAATGTCCACAGTTCCTCTCATAATTACATAAATAAGGACAAAGGACGTTGAGGTCCAGTGATCACCCAGAGGCTGCCCTCCTATCTTCATGCATCCAGGGCTGATTTTATGGTTTATAGCCTCAGCACTTTTGTTTTATTTTTAGGATCCAGTAAAGCGGGAAGAGGAGATACGGCGCCACAGAATGGAAATGTAATTCTGTTGAGAGGACAACTGGCCCAAGGACAGGTAGCGCGGCATGGTGCGGTCAGGCCACTGTGTGCATGTGTGTGCTTGGGTGTGAATTTGCTGACCGTTGCACCAAATCAAGGAGGAAGCGTTCTCTAATTTGCTCTCAGGGAACAGACATAGACTTCAAGCAGCGTGACTGCTGTTGTCCTGTTTTCTTACGAGCCTACTTTGCAACTGTCAGAAGCAAGAAAGACTAAAAGACTCTCTAGTCAGCACACACTCAAACCGTCAAGCACCATCTGCCACACACTTGCAAAGAACACAAAAGCTTTGCTGGAACATATTAATATAATACTTGTCCCCTAAATAGGATAAGTACTTTTTACAGTTGTTGTCAAGAGGCATGTTAAGTAATTTATACCATTTGTTCTAATAAAAAGAATGAATATGATGCATTATATTCCATATTCATAAGCCATCTATGAAGCTCAGACCTTCATAGATGGGACCACAGTCTCATATTTGTTTATAGGATGCTTTTTGGATGGTTGCCAAATAACTAGAGTATTTGAAATAACAGTTAAACAGTGTTCAGAATTCAGCTCCACTTCACTTAAAATAGAAGTGGGGTCAATTAGAGGATGCATCAGTGAGCATACAAATATGATTTACCACACAGGTAATGCAGATTCAATATGAGGTGCTAGGTTTCATACAAACCCATACAATTATTAAAATGTTCTCTACTCACATTGGTTTGAAATAAAAGCAAAAAAAAAAAGAAATGAGTACAGTGCAAGTGATGAAAAAGAAACCATATGAGTTAACTCAAAGCTCTATAAATGGTTGTGATAGATGCATGAGCCATGTCATATTTATATCTCTTTACATGAAAAGTTTCAGATTTCTGTCTGATGTTTGTATAAAACCTGAAAAGGATATCATCGCAGGATGCTGCTACAATTTTACCGAAGCTCTTATATTCATGGAAAGAAGGGATCAATAGTTGTGGCTGTGTCTTCACAATAAATCTTATTTAACTTCTGCTTTCGTCTGTTCTCTTTTAGTAACACTGCGGATACAGTTACATATTGTTAAAATTAGCTGTCCTTACCTGCCGTAGGCAAAGCGCCTATCCTTGTGGTGGTCTCCGAAGGTGTCCCACAGCCTGAGGGACACACTGACATCATCCACCACATCTCTGGAGCGCTCTAATACCTGAACGCAAACATATTTTCATCATCACAGCCTGATTTTGCCCAGATAGAACATTCTGATGTGTCCAAAAATGCCTTAATCAAGTTCATATGTATGTATATATATATATATATATATATATATATATAAATAATGTCAAGTTCTTTAATTCTCCTTTACAATTGTTTAATATCTATAATGATCAAGTTCGTTAGAGGAAAGTTACCTCTTGGCAGACTCGGTACTGATCAATAGCCCAGACTGTGGGGACATGGGTGGCCAGCAGCTGGTATTGGGTCAAAGTGGCATTACAGGCTCGGGCACAAATAAGGCGAGTCTTCCCTACAGCATTGTCTCCCACCACAACACACTTTATTGTTTCTACGTTGGGTCTTTCGTAGTCCATTCTGCACCCCAGTATCCTGTATGTGGAAAGGATTTGATATTCAGCCACAGAAGGTTGTGTTAAGACACAGGAAATAAATAATACATCTAACTGATCGCAGGTTTCTGTATAAATGAGCCGCAAAGATCACTGACCTTGGCTCAGAGTCACTGAAAATGTAATACTGGACTTCATGTTTTCACACACCCAAAATAGTCGCCCTGTATCTTGTTCCTGCTGAGTCGAACATTTCAAAATGTCCCCTCTTAGTCTTTCTATAGTGCGAGGATATTAACATTCAAACTATGAAGTTGTTAGAGAATAATATTTTAATGAGGAAATGTTTTTTTTTAATCCCATCACTGACAAATACTCCTCACTGGGGTTTATTTAAATTTATATTAGATTACACAGCCAACAGGGTTTTTAAATGGGTAATCATTAGAATGATGGATTTTCCTTCCAGCTCTTAAAGTGTATTACATACACTAGTTTACGCATTAAGATTCTCAGAAGAATAAATAGAGAGTAAGTCTCTCTGTGCTTGCCCAATAAAATGAGGTAGATCGTCATAGAACATCATATAACAGTTATGTAGTACATCAACATAACCTTATTATGAGGAGATTATCATTTTCCAGTCATTAATCATGGCATCTCTGTAAACAAGCTAGAATTTTTTTTTATCTGATTATAGAGCATGACACAGCATTATGGATGCTAATCACTATAGTCATTACACAAAACTGAGTAAAGTGCCTTATGGGTATTAGGTACAAGATAAGATATGTTGCTTGGACACTAACCTATTGGTGTGTGTGTGCGTGCACATGTGTGTGTGTTCATCACAATACTTTTAATACTGCCAACCTGCATTATACTCTTAGGTAAATGGTTCCTCATGGGTTCCTCATGGGTTCTTCAATTAGTTCTAGACAGTCGTGGCCTAATGGTTAGAGAGTCGGACTTGTAACCCGAAGGTGAACCTGAAGGTCATGGGTTTGAGTCTCAGGTCCGGCAGGGATTGTAGGTGGGGGAGTGAATGACCAGCGCTCTCCTCCACCCTCAATACCATGACTGAGGGGAGACCCTCAGCAAGGCACCGAACCCCCAACTGCTCTCTAGGCTGCACACTGCTCTGGGTGTGTGTTCACTACTGTGTGTGTGCACTTGGATGGGTTAAATGCACAGCACAAATTCTGAGTATGGGTCACCATACTTGGCCACACGTCACTTCATTTATTCATACTTATAAAATGGAGCGACTTTGTTCCCCATAGGGACAGACGAAGAACATTTATTAAGAGTAGTAAACACAATGTCATTCTATATACAGTGGGGTCCAAATGTCTGGGATCACGCGTGAAAATGCTTCTATTTTGCATTCTTTTCTAAATTAATCCAATTTTCATTACAAATATTTATAACAACCTGAGTGAAAAGTAGAATCTTTGAAATATTTACATGAACTTCAGAGTTTCGGAGTATTTGGTTTGTGTCCCCTTTTTGCTTTAATGAGAGTGTGCACTCGATCTGGCATGAACTCCACAAGTTTGTGCAAAACCTTATGATCCATTTTACATCAAATCCAGAATGTCAGAATGTCATCTGAACACATGCTTCAATAAAAGATTAGGTATGAAGAATATCTGACACTTATCAGGGTCAATATATCACAAAGTTGCTCACATAGAAATAAAGCAGAATCTTGCATGTTAAATATTCAAGATATTGAACATCGTTTACTTCCGTACTTTCTTTGTTTTAAATATTTCAAAATTCTAAAAACATTCTGTTTAAAAAAATCCCAGATTTTCATTTTTTTTTAATCACACACACACACACACACACACACACCAGTCTCTAGAGTTTACATGGAATGGTGCAAAAAAAACAAACAAACAAAAAAACATCCATTAAGCATCAACAACCATGCTACAATCAAAGTCACTGAGATTTTTTTTTCATATCCTACTGTTTGATGTGAACATTAACTGAAGCTCTTGACCTGTATCTGTACGAATTTATGAATTGTGCTGCTGCCACGTGATTAGCTGATTGCATGAATGAGCAGGCATACCAGTGTTCCTATTAAAGTGTCCGGTGAGCGCATATAGAACTTCTTCAGAGCTTTCCTTGTGACAGCATGGACTTCTTTATCAATGCTATGGTGAAATCTATTGACCAGCACAAACAAACCTGCTGATGATGATGATGATAACCTCTGATGCAACAAAAATACCAATTTACGACGCAGTGCAGGTTTAGGCATTGAGACTATGCTCTAAATCAAATGATTTGGTTGCACAGGGATGTTTCCTGATGCGTAATGTGCATGGTCACCTTGAAATGCATTTATACCTCTATAGACACTGTGCCATAGCAAAGTTTTACTGAGCATACTACAATAGACCATAGCAGTTACAAAGCACTAATGCATACATTCAAAGCTTTAAGTGAACACACTGGAAAATCATCTAGTATCTTGAGATCTGCTTGCATGCATGAGGTAGCTTTTGTTGATGTTTCCATTAACTGACCTACAAATAAGCAAGAACAGTATTATGCTGTAAGCTTTCAATTAGTAAGTAATATGAAGCTGGCTTTATGGGTGAACATTAAACATGTAAGTTAATATGAAGATTGAAAATTGACCCGAGTCATTCCTATTGTTTATTTCTCAACAACAGCCACTGAAACACAACGGAAGACATCACACCAGGTAGTGCTGTAGTACTACCAGTGCAAACAAGGAACAGGTAAGTGCACAGGTAAGTGCAAGTGCTGGATTGTGGACAAACATTCACCCCCCCACACCCCCCCACACACAAACAAACACAAACAAACAAACAAACAAACAACCCACCCACCCCCACCCCCACCCCCTCCACCCCCTCCACACACACACCTACCGTGTCTTTGGGTTTGTGCGTTTTTGTTGCTGTCTGGACTTGGAGAAGTGCACTAAGGCAACCCGCGCCTTGCTTTATCTCCCCTGCAAAATGAACTCTCCGAGTGCTAGCTGTGCAAATGCACCGAGATCATTTCCCGATCGCTTTAGTGGTCCCCCCTCAACCCCGAAAGAAAGCAAAAAGATAAAATAAATAAATAATAATGTTATTCCCTATGCACTGAAGCGTTAATGATGCAGTGTGTCTCGCGCTCTGCTCGCTTGGCTGCAGCCTTCACGCGCTCTGACTCTCCATTCAAAAGCTCTAATAAAGAATCAGCCGCAGCCCAACTCGTGACGCAGACGTGCCCGCCCTCCCTCCCATTGTGACGTCAACGAGCCGCGTGCTATTAATAGCGGGCGTTACGGTTTCATTCAGGAAAAACAAACAGACGTCTGCATTTCATTCAGGAACAATGAGAGGGCTGGCTCATTACTGTGCTATTCAGTCATGAGTGTAGACACCTTACTTGTATACAAATACATTTGAAAACAATAGGCTTTACTGCATTACTTCATGGTTGCCATGGTTGTCAGATTGAGAACCAGGACACTACCATTGTTTTACTATTGTACATCATGGACGCTGTGGTGGGGCGTAGTGGTTTAGTGGTTTAGTGTACTGTGGTTTAGTGGTTAGCACGTTTGCCGTGCACCTGGACGGTTGGGGGTTCGATACCTGCCTCTGCTCTGTGTGTGTGGAGTTTGCATGTTCTCCCTGTGCTTCAGGGGTTTCCTCTGGGTACTCTGGTTTCCTCCCTCAGTCCAAAGACACACGTTGTAGATTGGCATCTCTAAATTGTCCACCCTATGTGTGGAGTTTGCATGTTCTCCCTGTGCTTCAGGGGTTTCCCCGGGATACTCCAGTTTCCACCCCCAGTCCAAAGACATGCATCGTAGATTGGCATCTCTAAATTGTCCGTAGTGAGTGTGTGCTCAGTTGTGCCCTGTGATGGGCTGGCATCCTGTCCAAGGTGTCCCCTGCCTTGTGCCCTGAATCGCCTGGAATAGGCTCCCCTTGATATTTTCTTTTCCAGAAAGTCGATGGATGGATGTGTAACTATCTAAAATAATAATACACATTTTTAATGTTTATTAAAGTAGCAAGCAACTCCAGGGTGTTCATTAAAGTAATTGTATAATGGGTAAGAGTGGTCTTAGGCAACTTAGTCAAAGCCAATCCGATTTTGGAAACAAAACTATCCATTTTGCACGATATATTTGACCAAACTACTATAATTGCACTATGATGCTTTAGGGCTAAAATCTAGCTAGCTATTTTCAGCAACTGCTTTATCCTGCCCAGGGTTGCAGTGGACCCAAAGCGGGAACACTGGGCATGAGTACACACTCACACACACCTAGGATGTAGCCAGTGCACCTACTGGCATGTTTTTAGGAGGTTGGAGAAAAACGTGGAAAACTCCACAGACAGTAACCCAAGGTCAGGATCGAACCACGGCACTTGGGGAAATATGACATATTCAAACATGATACTACTATGACTCGAGAGCAATTAAATTATATGATCAAAAATTACACACATATGTACTTTTTGAACATCACACTTCAGATTTAGTTTTCCCTTTGCATTTATAATAACCTCCACTCTTCTGGGAAGACTTTCCACTAGATTTTGGAGCGTGGTTCTGGGGATTTATCCATTCAGCCACAGGAGCATTCGTGAGGTCAGGCACTGATGTCAGGTGAAGAAGTCTGGGGTGCAGTCGACATTTCAGTTCATCCCAAAGGTGTTCAGTGGGGTTGAGGTCAGGGCTCTGTGCAGGACACTCGAGTTCTTCCACTCCAAACCTGGCAAACCACGTCTTCATGGTGCTGGCTTTGTACACAGATGCATTGTCATGCTGGAACAGATTTGGGCTCCTTAATTATAGTAAAGAGAATCTGTAATGCTACAGCACACAAAGACATCCTATACAATTGTGTGATTCCAACATTGCGGCAAAAGTTTGGGGAAGAACCACAAATGGGTGTGATGGTTAAGTGTCCACATACCTTTGTCCATATAGTGTATTTGATATAGAAAATGGACCACTGGCATCCCATCCAAGGTGTATTCATACCTCATGCACAGTGTTCTCATGATAGGCTCCTGGTCCACTGTGACCCTGACTAGGATGAAGAGGTTACTGAAGACTGATGAATGAAAAAGAAACTATAGTTTACTTTTTTGAAGCTGAAGTTCTTTTTTTAATCGTATGGACAATACATCCGACCACCAGTGTCCTGTGATGTTCCTCATTTTTTGGTCTCCAAAATTGTGATTTTGCATGATCTTTTTTGAAGTACACCTGTATTAAATGTTTCTTGCTATTTACACTTTAATTTGGATGTGTATAATCCCTATTCAGGAATAATCCTAATACTCAAGACATTAAATAACCAAGGTGAATAGTCTCAAACTGTGTATTGCCTACATGCTAGATTTGTTCATCTAAAAGAGACTTTCTGAGATTTGTCTATATCAAGATGGTTAAGAAAACAGTCCCATAATTTACCAAAATACATGAAGGTTTTGTGTTATAAAGCAGCAGTCAGAACCTCACTAATGAGATCTGTTACTATACTGTGCAATAGTGTAATAAGAGGCCTTGGTTCTCAGGCTCACTGCAACAGAACACATTTGTGAGCACAATAAAGGAGAAAGTACAAAAGAAAATACTCTCAAATAACCGATTTACAGGTGGCTGAGTTACAGAGCAGGGGCAATTTTTTAAATGAGGGGTCACAAGACTCCTTCCATGCATGGAATAACATGTGTCCATGGAAGTCTCTTGTACCATTGTGCATGAAATATAATGGTACAATGTGTGCTTGACAATGAATGTAGGATCTGGTTGATATGGTTCTCTTGCCAGGAAAAGTTGATTGCAGTCTATTACATATGTAGACCTGTCTTCTATTGTCTTTGTACCATGTCCTCTCGTGCTCTTCTTGTTTGTCCTGTCTTTCACATAAACAGGGCAGGAAATTGATATAGAAAAGCAGCTTAATGAATTTAGCTCATAACAACTAGTTTAGCCCAAAAAATATACAAGAACATAATTACATTTCAAGTGAAGCTTTATTTATTTGTGTCCATTCATATTTACATTGAATATACAGTATTTCACCTATTTTATAATTTTACACTTTGACTAGTGTCAGAGTGAGTGTTCTAATTAGTTGTTTTATTATTTTTTTTAATTTTTTTTGCAGCGGACAGATATCCCTGGGATGACTTTTATTTCAAATGTGGAACACCAGCCTCCCAAATGGATATTTTAGCCTAAACAAAGTAAGGAACTCCACTAATAGGCCTCCATTTTGCTTGGTTGAAAGAAAGAGATCATTTTCTTTTGTTTTTTATAGAGGTGCATTGCTGCTATCTGCCAACAAAAAAAAGGAATGAGAAGTACATGTGTAGGCTCAATATTATCATTCACAAACCTTAGCTAATAAAAGAGATTTCTTACAATGCGGTTAAGCTAGAAGCAGTCAGTATATTTAGATGCACTCAGAACAAAACATGTCCCTATATCCCTATACCCCATATAATTTTTATACCAGAATATAATCAAATTTTACACATTCATACCATTTTGTGAAGTCCAGTCCTCAAAAACGTTTCTATCTTTTGATAACATTGAGACTGACTTCATGCAGTGTATACATTCTGATCCAGTCCCAAGCAGCTTAATTGTGATTGTTCGGTCACCGGTCGAAAAGTGTGTGAGATTTGTGATTGTCAGTCACAGGCTCAATTCCGGGAATGTACAACATGTAAAAAGGTGCTCGGGACAAAATCACTTGCCGTGTCCCCTGTGTCTGCTACACCCCTGTTCCAGAGTACATATCACTTTTACCATCAATATTGTACACTCTCAGGAAAAAGTACTAAATTTCTTTGTAAAGTACTTGTATCTTTCCTTGTAACTGGAATGGTGCCCTCAAACTTGCATCTTTTTGTACCTTTAGTATGTATCTTTTACATGGTAATGTGAATGTAGCATACCTTTAAAAAGTACATGCATAATTGGATCTTAAGGACTACTCTTGTAACCTTAACTGGCTTTTAGAGTAACACTTTTGGAGTACAAATGTGCACTACACACACCTTTCCAGGTACCACCACAGTGACAAGGAGAGGTACAGTTTAATATGACTGTTATGGAATAGCATTAGGAGTGAATGCTTTTTGGTGGGGCCCTTAATCTTCAGGACCTATGCCTATAAGGGGGACATATTTTAAATTTATAACTCTTTAAAACTTTAAAACTCACATTTATCACAGGCATTAGCAGAAAAGATGACATGAGTGATGAATGTAGCTTTAAAATAGCTAAGCTACGTGCCATGCATTTCTCTGAAGCACAGCTTTAATGTGGCTAAGCTGTTTTTGTACAGTAAGTTGTGACCTAGAGTATTAATTTTTTTTACAGTAGCTAGCCTAACACTGGATTTTAAACTTTATGGAAAAAATGTACAGAATACAAAACAAAACACCCAACTGAGCAAAAAGGTAAGTTTAAAGGAAAGGCTTTTTCTTTAAATTCGATTTTAAATCAAACATGCCATTTAAACCTACTGTCTATACAAACTGAACAAAGAGCTGAGTCCTTAAGCCTCCACACAAAAAAATCATCTCAGAAAATGAATTTAGACACAGGGACTTGAGGTACATCTCAGTTTCCAGATAAGTGGGATTCTCAATATTATGAACAATGTACCTGGAAGTATGAAAGAAGTTGAGTTGGTGCAGCTGGAAGCCGCCCGGCAAACCACTTCAAAGCCCTTCTAACGCCTGGAAGCCATGCGGGCTCTATGAATCATAAATGAAATGCGTAGTACAGTCATATTTATAACTTCAGTCCAATCTCTTTGTTTTTCTCAGGCCAAAGCAGAGCTGTGGATAGTGGTTATATTCTCTAAACAGGATTACAGAGCCACTTGACCTGCCGAGGTTTAAATCTCTGTCCTTCTTCCTGCATAGGAGAGTGTGTAGCTTGGAAGTGAAAAGGTGACAGTTGTGTATACAATGTTGCAGAAGATCAGTAGCTGGATATTATCCTTGTGGATTTTTTTAGGATGAGATTTACTGTAATAAGTAATGCATTACAAATGTATCCTTTTCAAATCTATAGGGCAAAGGTATTTGAGTAAAATGAAAATATGAAAAATTACTCCTCAGCTGTAAAGCAAGGACAAGCTGTTTTTACTTGGAACATTTTTAAAAGGGTCTTTGGTTCGATTCTGAGCTTATGTAACTGTTTGTGTGGAGTTTCACATGTTCTCCCTGTGTTTGTTTGAGTTTCTTCCAGGTTCTCTGGTTTCATCCTATTTCCCAAAAGGTTAGAAAGTTGGATTGGTAACTCTCAATTGCCCCTAGGTGTTAATGAGTGTGGCCTCATGCCCAGTGTTCCTGGGATAGGCTCCGGATTCACTGCAACCCTGATCAGGATAAAGAGGCTCCTAAAATTGAATAAATGAATGAGTGACCCTTCAGTAGAGCCCATCAGCCCCATTCATGTGCTACGTACCAGACAGTTCATCCTCCAGGTCTTGATCCAGAAGTCAATCAAGCTAACTAGGACTGGGGATGTTAGGAATCCTGCTAAGCTTCTAAAGCTCTTAATGTGCTGACAGGCCTAGCAGGTGAGTGTGCTAATCACTCATTAGCCTTTGCCATAATTACTGTTGGATGTTCAACTCTAGTTTGCACAGTACACAATAAAGCTAATACACACTGCCAAATGTGTCACTGCCACAATCATACATATTGACTATTATTATCCATACATGCTGAAATTATTGCTCTTTTGAGCATACAACTGAATATTTAATATGCATGTTCCAGTATTCAAAGAACTCTGAATACCACAGAACCATGTTTGTTTTATTTTTTTAAACTTACCAGATTTTATCATTTAAAAAAAAAATATTTTAATTATAACAGATGATCCCAAGTCCTGCACAGATACTGCTTGAACAAACAAGTATCTAAAGCTGGCACCAAGCTGTCTAGAGTGGGTTACATCAGAGCAAACCTGTCTGTATCTCAGGCTCAGTAGTAAGCATTACCTGACCATCCATCAGCTGCAGCCAGGCAGATGGAGCCTGTCTTTATGGCTGACAGCATTGGCCTCTGGTTAATGCAATTTAGAAGATGCATCATGGCTAATCTGTTATGGGATTCATAAAATCCTCAGATCATGTAGTCATGCTAACAACACGCTCCTCCTCCCACTCTGCTTTATCCATCTCTTACAAAGTGTATATGAAATGCTCAAAAGGTGCACAGTGTAGACACAATTTCCAGATATTCATTTAACTGTAATAATTTGGAATGATTTGATTTTAGCCAAAGTAACTGAGGCAGAATGCAATCTAAGCAGTAGAGCTGTTAAACAACTATAACAGAGGAGCAGAAGTCTACCATTTGATTAGGAAAAAAAATACAAGATAGTTATAGCAAGAGCCACATAATTAATAATTGATATGTTTACCTATCAGGATCAGAGGTCTTCGATTAACTTAAAAGTTAGCAGCATGGCAAAAGAGAGCAAACCTAGACAGACATAACAAGGAGCTTGATGAAAGCAGCTACAGGGGTGGGTTTTTATATTGACTGAGACAAGATTGGATTCCATCAGCACAAAGTTCAGAAAAAAAAAAAACTAACCAATACAAGTGGATGGCCTAAGGCCTTGAAAATATCCTACCCCAGCAACATGGTTACGTCACACTCAGCTTGTATGTCACTTTATTCTGAGCTGCTTTTATTTATAAATCCTAAATGATAGCTGCACCAACTATAATTAGCCCATACAACAGCGCAATTAAGGCGTGACATGATGGCGGATGCTGACCATGTCCATAACCGGCGTGATAGCATCTCCACTCCAAACACAAGAGAAACACAAACCTCTGAAGTGCCGACTGTGAGGAGTAAACAGATGGAAAAATCTAACTGAGCTTAATCAGCCACTGCAAAGTCTGTTCAAATGGCCATGTTGCGTAATCCTGATGTGCTAGTGGGCATGCTTGAAAGACGAAGGCATCTTATCTGAGGATTTCTCCTCTCTGCCCACTAATTATTGTTCCAGCTGTCTGCTCAATGTATAAACCCACTGCTCGAGCACATGTGTCATGAAAGGCAGTTCGACAGCATGTTGCAAGAAGCATGGAGTTCTGCAAGACCCACATGGCTCTTGACATACAGTACTGTGCAAAAGCCTTAGGCACCATATATTTTTTAGTACAAACTTTGTTATAGATTTTCATTTCATGACTTCTACATTATTGAGTCAGTACAAAAACATTTTAGATTTACAAACATTAGTTTTCCAGCACAAAATTAAATGTTACAGAAAAACCACACCATACCACAGGGTGCCTTTTGGAACTTAAATGAAGCTTTAATCAGGTCTAAATCAGGTTTAAACACCACAAAATACTTCAATTGCCATTACTGACCCACCTCGATTCGCCTACTACATGTAGATTAGTCATGAATAGGATGGATTCCTCCCACTGGTTTTGATGGATGATGTTGACAGATTTTATTATTTCATGGCATGCCCCAAGGCCTCAGCATGACATAAATGATTAAATACAAAAATAATTAAACAACTGAACAAGAAATATATTCAATTAATTATTTATTCTTTAAAATGATTATTTCACGTTGTAATTATTTAATTGTACATATAATTTATTTATTCCATACTGGCACTCTCAACCCTTCAAAAAATAAGGTAGAATATATACAGTATATTTTTTAAAAACAAAAAGCTTTTAGTTACTTATATAACAACATCGCCCTCTGGTGGTTATCACAGGGCAGATTTGGTTTAATATTTTGTTGTTACAGAGGATGATGTGTTGTACACAACATTAAACTGATTTGCCATATTTATGTTTACACATATCTATCATACAACACTCAATTCATCTGCCTCACATTTGTGTACTTCTGTTTTTGTCAAATTATTTAATTTACAGTTTTGTGTTGGTAGTATAGTATTGAAGGAATGAGAAATAGGTCTATACAAATATTGTACAACAAAAACAACAACAACAACAACAACAACAACAATAATAATAAATTTTAATAATAATATAATAATAATAATAATAATAATAATAATAATACATTTTAATAATAATACATTTTACATTCAGCACTTTATTGCCCTAAAACTAACCCTAGCCACATGAGCATTATTGTGTGTCCAGTACCACACAAATTTTATTTACATTTTATTTAAATTTTATTTAAAATATTTTTAAATGCTGTCTGCATCATAGGTCTAAATGTGTAGTGAATAGCTAACCAACTTTGTTGCAGTAATATTATGTAATCATTTTAAGAATCTTTGGATTATTTTCCTTACTGAGTCATATTCTTGACACCTTCTGATGATGAGGAAGTGGACTTTCACAAATATAGAACCTGTCTTAAAATTTGTGCACACAATCTCTGTATAGAAAATGCCATGTATTTTGCACTTTTAGGTAGAAACCACCAAAAGTTCATACTTGTTAAGGCAAACCTAACAAGTTAATCAGCTTTTTGTGGAGTGGAGCTAAGTTTTTTTTTTCACTAAAGAATTTATAAACCTTTTAATAAATAAGGCCATAGTTATACATTCAGTACTGTAGATGTACATTCAGTTCTGCAGGTGTAGATGCAGTAGTGCAGGTGTAGATTCAGCACTGTAGATTACATGCAACACTGCAAGTGTACATTCAGCACTGTAAATATACATTCAGTACTGCAGGAATACATTCATACATTAATAATATATGTCTATACAGCTATACATTCAGCACTGTAGATGCACATTCAGTACAGCAGGTATACATTCAGCACTTTAGATATACATTCAGTAATGCAGGAATATATTCAGCATTACAGATGTACATTCATAACTGCACTTCGCAATCTATATGTATAGACATATCTATACTTACATAGGCCTATAAAACCAGAAGACACTGCCACGAATAATGAATGCAGCAGGGAAAATCATCAGTGCCACATTACCTTCCCTTACAGACATTTACAACACCCAGTTAACCCAGAAAGCACTCAGCATAGCGGGGGACCCCACCCCTTGCAAGGCCTCTTTAGTCTTCTGCCATCGGGGAGGAGATTTTGCAGCCTCCAGGCCCGAATCACAAGACTGAAGAACAGCTTCAGCCACCAGGCTGTCAGAAAGCTGAACTCTCTCCCCTCTCTGCCCTCTGCAGTAAGAGTCACCGAACTGTAACCCTCCTAATGCGCGCGTGCACATACACACACACACACACCCAAATCACGCAATATGCACAAGCCACTTTTACTCTGTTGCACTACAATGTAACCAGTTCCACTTCCACAACTGCTGCTCTCTCTGGTTTTGCACTAAAATGTAAATATCTACACACTCACATGTGCCATGAATGTCTATAGTGTACAAATTGTATTTTATTTTATTTTACTTTTTTTAATTACTTGTCTTGTTATGTTGGTGTCTCACATCATGGGTCTGAGGGAAACGGAATTTCAGTCCTCTGTGTGTTCTGTACATATAGCAGAATTGACAATAAAGTTTGACTTTGACATTGATATGGCTAGGTGTACTATATGTATATATGTATAGGTGTACCATTAATAATGTAACTGTACATTCAGCACTGTAGATACAGTTTCACTAATGCAGAAATACATTCAGTAGTGTAGATGCACATTCAGTACTGCAGGTGTACATTCAGCACTGTAGATATACATTCAGTACTGCAGACATTCAGTAGTGCACTTTGCAATATATAGATATCGACATATCTATACTTATATAGGCCTATATAGCTAGGTGTACTATATGTATATATGTACAGGTGTACAATTAATAATGTAATTGTACATTCAACATTGTAGATATACATTCAGTAATACAGGAACACATTCAGCACTGTAGATGTACATTCACAACTGCAGATACACATTCAGTATTGCACTTTGCAATCTATATGTATATAGGCCTATACAGCTAGGTGTACTATATGTATATATGTACAGGTGTACAATTAATAATGTAATTGTACATTCAGCACTGTAGATATCCTTTCGCTAATGCAGAAATACATTCAGCACTGTAGATGCAATTCAGTACTGCAGGTGTACATTCAGCACTGTAGATATACATTCAGTAATGCAGGAATATATTCAGCATTATAGCTGTACATTCAGAACTGCAGATATACATTCAGTACTGCACTTATATATACATATATAGCCCTATACAGCTGGGTGTACTATATGTATATATGTACAGGTGTACAATTAATAATGTAATTGTACATTCAGCAGTGTAAGTCAGCACATTGTGTGTATATTCAGCACTCTGTGTGTGTGTGTCTGTGTGTGTGTACATTTAGCCCTATCCTGTTTATGAGCAGCAGCGCCGCGCCCACCGTAGCGCTGTTAACACTTCCCATCCACTGTCTCAAACTTCAGCCTACCTGCTAACTTGTAGCGAGCTCTTAACTTCCAACTTCACAAGTTCTGAAAGCGCTGGTATCTGCAGCTGTTGTTACTCCAGGTCGTTATTACACAGCGGAAAGGCTTTACTTTTCTTTTCCGCACTGAAGCCGATGGATTAACGAGGAGTTTTGTGCAGCGTTGAATCGGTGATCTGTCCAGCATTACTCCAGTTCAACATGGCTTCCTCCAGTGCAGGTGAACTGAATGGCATACAGGTGAGTGCACGAAATCTCCCACTGCTCGTTACTTTTAGTGGACAGAATATAACTTCCACTCCTTTTAGTGGACAGGACATAAAGTGGAAATATGGGCTGTTTTAAGGCACTTAAACCCTTGGTCATGTAGAGCACAGATTGCAGGTAGCAGTCCTTTAGTCCTTCTCAGTGTGTGTGTCATGTGAGGGTCAGGTTTGTGAACACTGCTTTTCATGACTAATAATTACACTTTTGAAAGCATTATATAACACTATGAGATCAATATTATATCACTCTTTCTATATACATTTCCCCAGTCTAAAGTCTTTAAAATTTCTTGTCTTTTTTTTTTCTTTCGTTTCATTTCCTGAACACATTTGCACTTTCCAGTGCACTTTCAGTTATGTGACATGATCCAACCTGGGTATGTCATTTCAATGAATTAATGCCTTAAACACAGACCTAAACACACACTTGACATCCCCAAACCCTCCGTCTTATTATGCAGTTATTTGTTTTAAAGAATATTATTCAGTAACTACTATTAATTATTCACTAATAGATAAGGTATGAAGTTATAAAGTTCTTAGATCAATATTATATAACTGTTTCTATGTACATTTCCCCAGTCTAAATTCTTTAAACGTTCTTGTTGTCTTTTTTTTTTTTTTTTTGCTTTAATTTCTGCACACTCCTGAACACATTTGCCTTTCCAGTGCATATATACTTTCAGTTATGTGACATGATCAAACATGGGTGTGTCGTTTCAATGAATTAATGCCTTAAACACAGACCTAAACACACATCTGACATCCCAAACCCTCCGTCTTATTATGCAGTTATTTGTTTTAAATCATATTATTCAGTAACTACTATTAATTATTCACTAACTGCAATAAAACTATTAGATAAGGTATAAAGTTATAAAGCTGATGAATGTAAGTTTGTACATGTTGAATGGGTTAAATCTGTTTCCTTCTATTCTAATGTCTTCAAACATTCTTGTTTTCCTTTTTTTGCTTTCATTTTTGCACACTCCTGAGCACATTTGCCTTTCCAGTGCAATTACAGTTATGTGACATGATCGAACCTGGGTATGTCATTTTAATGAATTAGTGCTTTAATCACAGACCTAAACACACATTTGACATCCCACATTTGACAAACCCTCCATCTTATTATGCAGTTATTTGTTCTAAATCATATTATTCAGTAACTACTATTAATTATTCAGTAACTACAATAAATCTATTAGATAAGGTATAAAGTTATAAAGTTGAGGAATGTAAGTTTGTACATGTTGAATGGGTTAAATCCGTTACCTTCTATTGCTTTTTTTTTTAAGGCAAAGTAACTTTCAGTTAATATAAAATAATCGACCAGAATGCATTGATCCAATGGGCTTGTCTAATCAATGAATAACAATCCGTAAGGCACGGTTTAGTGTGATTGCCTGGAATCACTCAACATTTTAAACTTGAAAAACCAAACAAACCTTGCGCTTGGTTTTCAGTTCCAATATGAACATATGCGCGGTTTTGTCACAACCTCTGAAGCTGGCAGTTTAGCGTCCTTCTATATTTTCTTATTGCTTACTAATCAGCCCTTAGGATTAAGTGGCTATAAATGATTTTTTCCCCGGCAGTGCTAACATTTACCATACTGTTGATGCATATTATAATGTAAATCTCCTGTGATTGATTACACATGAATTCTTTGCCTAAATGACAGGCAGATGTTTGGTGTAAGTAAAGCCTGCCCTTGTGACATTAATAGTGGTTGCTCTCATGTCATTCATAGTTAATGGTTGATTTATTGGGTGTGCAAACTGCTAAAGGGAACACACAGAAAGACACTGTTTTTGTAAGAAGAGCTGCTCCTGGAAAGGCCCCTTCTCCTGAGCTGGGGATTTTTAGAGTATCTGGGTACAGTGCATCGATCTGACATGTTGGAGGCTGGAGCTCACCCGGCTGTGTTTCCAGCCCATCTATGGCAAGCCACTTAAAAGGGAACAGTATGTGTGTATGTGTGTGTGTGTGTGTGTGTGTGTCTTCCTGTCACAGCTGACAAATGCCTACTTACCTCAAGCCCAGAACCTCTCTAAGACCTACATGTTTTTGTTCATGTGCAGATATGGCTCTCATAACCTTTGCCTCTCAGCTCACACAAAGCCAAAGATTTCCTGCTTAGCAGTTCTAAATGGATTGCAGTTATGATTGTCGGATCTGCGCCGAGTCACCTCTGGAGACACACAAATGATTCATTTATGGGTTGATATTCACACTGTGTGCACTGCGTCGTGACTGGCAGAGCTGCTATGGTTTGACAGTCTCAGCTGGTGACTCACTTTGTGGTGAAAAGAGATGGCTTCCCCCCATCTTGGGCCAATGACCAGCTCTTGCGTGATGTCACGAGACATGCCGTGGTGGGAATTAACTCACAACAACGGGCCTTTTCTGTCCATGAAGAATAGTTTGTGCTGGAATACTGTAAAACACACAGCAGCTGAGTGATACGTCTTCTCCAACAATGTGTGTCACCTCAGATGTCAGTGTGGTGCAATGAATGATTACGTTTAAAATGAAGGGTGATTTTAGGGGTATTAACTTTTGCTATGACCTGTATTGGTCTCAGTTATTGTTTCCTATAGATTTGAAATATAATTTTTGGTGGTCGGGGGACCATATGAAGGAAACTGAGGGGGGTTGATTTATATATATTATTTTTTACGTATATATCGGGTATGATGAATAACAAATATGAGATAGTAGACAGATATTAGAATGAACAAACACTAACAATATTTTATTTACTGACATTCTGCGTGTCTTATCACCTTCATAAGCTTAACTGTACTGGAGTCTGCTACCTGCTTCTCTCTCTGTCTCTCTCCCTGTCTCGATTGGCCAGTGTTGCTCTGATTGACAGGAGAGAGACAGTACTGTC
Source organism: Pangasius djambal (assembly GCA_022985145.1). NCBI lineage: Eukaryota > Metazoa > Chordata > Actinopteri > Siluriformes > Pangasiidae > Pangasius > Pangasius djambal. Next base: position 7,297,813 of record CM040986.1, on the reverse strand, counting down.
ATCCTTCTCACCCTGAGAGCATGGCCAATTTTGCTCTCTTGAAAATATAAGATCTAACACCTCTAACACCTATTATAAATTATTCAGTAATTACAGTGCAACTAAGTAAGAAAGGAATGTAGTTAATGAGTTCATTTTATATAACCACTAATTTTTATACTTAAGATAGAATTGAAATAAAATTGTAATAGCACACATTAGATTTGCCACATTAGATTATTATTATTTATTTATAATTATTAGGGGGCATCCATTTCCACCTCCGCCCTGTGTGCGTGAAGTTTGCATGTTCTCCCCGTGCACCACTGCATCTCACACCTGGGGCAAAAAAAAACAGCCATGAAAATAAAACACAGAAAGTTATGAATATTTTCTTCAATGTGAGTAACAGAAAGAATTATATGCACCAACTGTACTTTCTTTGTCACTGAGGTGGTACCCTCATGCATACACCTTTTGTACCTTTGTTTTTTAGACCTAGTATGTACCTTTTATCTAGAAAGGTGCATGCAGCTTTACTCTAAAAGGTAAGCATGGTCCAATTTGTACCTTATATACCATAAAATACATATTAAAGGATATGATAAAGGATAAGGGTACCACCCCAGGAAGATGGTACAAGAAATGTGCAGACTATTACCCTTTTTTTCTGTGATTGTTCTCACAGAAAAGCATTTTAATAAAAAAAAAAAAAAAGAGCCCTCAGCAGGTATCACATTAAGAACTCCCTTCAGCATCATCATGTCATTAATTCTAGCACATCTCTGCCGTTTACTTGAAGTCACTCAGTAGGCAGGCAGTTAAATTATTCCTCAGTTAGAGTGAACAGAGCTATGAAGATGCTTTCATTAAGAAGGATATAGTCAATGCTGCCTTCCAATTTTCCAAAATAGGGAAACAAAATCTTCCAGAAAGCAGAATATTGTGCTGTCACTCCCTATTTCTTATTTTCTGAAAGTGTCAGAACTTATCTCAGGAGATGAAAGGCTGAACCAGAAGTATTTGTCTAGTTGCCTACCGAATAGCACACAGAAATAAGGATGTTATTATGAAGTGTCCATGATAACAATATATTGTCTTGAACATGTATGCCTAATAAGATGTTAAGGTTAAGCTAGTTATTAAAAAAACTGAAACACTTGCAGGGGGGTTATGTAGGGCGGCGTGGTGGTGCAGTGCGTATTGTTGCCGTCTCATTGCCCCAGGATCCCCAGTGTGAGCCTGCTTTTTGTGTTGCCGTTAATGAGAAGCATAAGCTTCATAAGTATGGTCTAGTCCTCCCAGTAATGCTCTTATGAGCTTTAGTAGTAGGGCTTTAGGTTGCGTGTGCAAGTGACTGGAAAGTTGTGAGTTCAAATCCCAGTACTGCTGAAAATGTAACTGTTTTGTTTTAAAAGCATCTACAGAATGAGGAAAAGTGAAGAAAAATTATATGTCAAGGATGTACTCCAGCAGGAGAACATGTTTCATCACTTTTGTTAACGCATAAACAATTTCCCTGTAGTAGACGGTTGACAATCTTTACACTGCAGGTCTGTGTTACATCAGGGTTACATTCAGCAAGATCATGCTGTGATAGATAAAGACTTTATATTTTGACTTGAACTTTATGCTGTATATTTGGCCTTTAATCTGAACGAACCTACTGCAGCCTTAGTGTGTTAGTGCCTTAGTGCCTCAGTAGTGCTGGAATATTTACTATCTGGATTTTCCGAAGGAGCTCCACAGCTGATGACTGTATTTGTTTTAACTAGCTCTAAACAAACCAGTTATCATTGCTTTAATGGAAATGGAAAATCTATTAAGCTTTAAGCCCCCCCAACCCCCCCATTCTTCCATCTTATTAATCGATTTTTCATCTTAAGGCATGCTATTCTGTAACTACTACACTGTAAAAAATGTACTGTAGATTTTACAGTAATGTACTGGCAACCTGGGTTGCCAATAAAGTACTGTCAAATTTACAGTAAACAACTGTAAAACATATTTACAATAAAGAACTAAAACATCTTACACAGTATGAAAAAACACATAACCCATTACTTTTGCTCATTTGGTTGATGCAGGATACAACTTAGCTGAAGGGTGTTGCTCAACCAATGCTGTTTGAGGGTGCTGAGATTTGAATACATAACCTTCTTATCTGTGACTTGAATCCTTAACCAATGAGCCACCACAGCTAGCTCAACTAGCTTGCACTGATTCAATGCAATCTCTTAGTGGAGTTAATTCGGTGGTAGAAGTAGTTCAATCAATGCAAGCTGGTTGCAGTGCTGTTATGATGTATTTGTGGTGGTTCTGTGGTTAAGGCTTTGTGTCCCAACTCAGAAGGTTGTGTGTTCAAGTCCCAGCACTGCCAAGCTGTCATGGTTGGGCAAGACCCTTAAGTGTGATCTTAGCTGTATTCCTGCATCAACCAGCCCAAAACGGCAGTAAAATTTACAGCAATGTTGTACAGTGTATGAAATATTTAGTAACTGCAATGATACTAATATTACAGGTAGAGTTGTGTGAAAACTTAAAAGAGAAGCCGATGGCTCTGTTATGCCCTGGGGCGCATTTATTTATTTTGCTGCTCTGCTGTGGCTTAGCTCCAATCTCTTCCAGGATGACTCCGCCCCCATCCGCAGGGCATGAGGGCTCACTGAGCGATTTGACTCATTGAGCGAGTATGAAAATGAGTGCCTTTAGAATCACCAGATCTCATCCTAGCTGAACACCAATGGGAGATTTTGGAGTGATGCGTTAGACAGCGCTCTCCATCACGATCATCAAAACACCAGTTGAGGGAATATCTGTTAGAAGAACCATGTTCATCACTCCAGTTCAGTTCCAGAGACTTGTAGAAATGGTGACAAGATGCAATGAAGCTATTCTAGCAGCTCATAGTGATCCAACACCTTAATAGTCCATTATGTTGTTTTGTCAATCGTCAATATTCCATCTATCTTCTTATAGTTCCAAGACCGAGTAGTGTATCTATCGCAATTAAAACATCTTGAATATAGGCAGATTTATCTAACATTTATTATGAAGTCATTGTTAACATCATCATAAGTTCTAGATATTAGAAAAGATTATTATAAAGTGTAGAAGATATAAGACCATTTATTTATCGACATATTTGCTCATTTCACTTTTTTGTCTTGTTCCATTTTTCAAATTTGTCTTATTCCTTTGACAAGTAATTTATTTCACACATTTGTATATAGTACAAAGTAAAAATAGGTGCCGATGGAATTTGATAATATCAAACTTAATTTGAGCAAACATGCATAGAAATAGACTTAATAATCTCGTAATTATTTTTTTTTGTTGCAAATATTTTTATAAAAATATAGTAAGAAATATTTTTTTCTGATAATATAATAAGCAATATTGGAAATTCTTTACATTAATGTTCCTTAACTGACATAATTTTATGCGTTAGTTAACATGAACAAACCATTTACTTCATCATTAGAAGTCCATAAGTATCATTAACTAAAATAGTGAATATGTGTATTGGTTAATGGCTTAAATAATAAACCAAATAAGCCAAATAATCTGCATTATCCATGCAATGTTCCTGTCAACAATGAGATGTATTTTCACTCTACATGTGAAGAAAACATAATTAATGTGCTAACTTGCTTTGTTATTTTGTTAACACTACTTAGGTAAGGAATAAGACGTGATGGTGAGTGCTGGTGCAGGACAGTAATCAATCACAGGCGTGATGCACCCCGACGTGTTACTAACCTGAAGTTGTTTACTTTCCTATAACAGCACGTCCATAAGTGTTTTATTCTTCTTAAACCACAGCAGTTTGCCAACAATTACTTTTTTTTTTAACAGTTTTAAATAATTAAAGAACAGCATGTCAGACTTTATAAAACCATTTAGAATTAAATTTTATGTTGTCGAACATCCAAGAACGAAAGTTATTTTCTGTTATAGTAGCTTTTGTTCTCTCTTGGAGCCAATAAGACAAAAAAAATGCAGTGTACCATGTTACGGAGAAACCGGAACATGCCAAGTCCCCTGTCCAGTAGACTCTCCTGTAGCAGAAAACTTACTGACCTTTACAAAGCACTGATACTGGAGACTCCTTCCATAAATGTTAAATAAACATTTTCTTACATGTTTTTATATGTTATTCTTTGTTAACTAACAAAACGTTAATCCATTTATTAATAATATTAGACTTATTAGATTGCATGAAACATCTGCCATAAGTGAGTCCAAATGAGCTTATAATTAAATACGTTTCAGTATATTTGCAAGCACACAGCACTTTCCTGGTGTTCACAGCGCTTGTTGCGGTCTCAACCAGTGCAGTCAGCTCATGGATTGTATAGAATGTAAGTTAATTGGTTGTTGAGGCAATGATGATGCCTTAACTAAGCACAGTTTATTCTTACTAAATGTAATATTTAGTCCCACTTAGTTTGACTGATTGGTATATAGTATAATATGTAATATTGCTGAAAAAATTATACGATTAAACCTATTTTTAATATTCTTTCAAATAATATTTTAGCAGTTTAAAAAGCTTAGTAATTCACAGCAGATAACAGTGATGGGACACTGAGGATTTCTAAAGAGCCACAGTCTTGCAGTCTGTAAGCAAGCGAGAAGATTAATCAGAGTTGGTTTTAAAAGCGTAACATGGGTTATAAATCTGCCTAGGAAGTATTCATTATTATACAAGTAAAACAAAGGCTTACTCTGTGAGCAAGTCTGACAATTAAAAAAAAAGAAAGAAAAAGCTGTGAGAAGTTCCATGCTTGCTCCTTGTCTAGTTTTGCTATGCAACCCTTTTAGGAGCTAAAACATCCCTTTTGAACAAGGTGCAAGGGCAAAGTCAAGGCCGCTGAGTGTAAATTGTAAAAAGGAAAAAAAGGAGCCAGGGTGTTTGAATGTTGTTTGGATCTGGAGTTCCTCAGCTGTAAAGCTGTGTCTGTGTGTGTGTGTGATGGTTGTTGGAATACAGAAAGTATTGTTAAATTCTCAAGTCTGATTGGTCAGAAGGTGTTGATTAATTTTCCACAACAGCAGATCGGACAGTAGCTTTAAATTATAGTAGCTGTAATTTAAATGAAGTTTTATATTAATGTGCTTGTTTCTATATTAACAATTCATTCACCGGAACTTGTATGGCAGACGCTGCACATAATCTAAGACCAATAATAAATGGATTCATTTGTTGTTATTTAACAAAGAAAAAAAAAGTATACCTGTATACATGGTGACGTTTTTTTGGAAGGAGTCTTAAATGTCAGAGGTTTGTAACAGGCAGTACGTTTTCCACCATAGGACAGTCTTCAGGACAAAGGATGTAACAAAAGACAATCTGCATTTTTTTTAAGTTCAAGAGTGAGCAGATGAGAGCGTGATGAAGGAACAACTGTTTATTGTTGTTAGAACGGGGGGGGGGGGGGGGCATGGTGACTTAGTAGTTAGCACGTTTGCCTTGCACCTCTGGGGTTGGGGTTTGATTCCCACCTCCCTGTGTGCGCAGAGTTTGCGTGTACTCCACATGCTTCGGGAGTTTCCTCTGGGTACTCCAGCTTCCTCCCTAATCCAGAGACATGCGTTATAGGCTGATTCGCTTTTCTAAATAAATAGTCTGTGAATGTGTGTGCAGTTGTGCCCTGCGATGGGTTGGCACCCCATCCAGAGTGTCCCCCGCCTTGTGCCCTGAATCCCCTGGGATAGGCTCCAGGCTCCCCCATGACCATGTGTGGAATATGCGGTACAGAGGATGGATGGATGGATGGATAAAGGTTGGATTTGGAAAAGATATTTTTGGGACTATAATTGTTTACATAAAAAGAGATTTGTTTTTTTTACTTAGGACTAATTTTTATTATATTTATACTTTCTTCTGTAAGTGATTTTGTGTGAAAGCTGCAGTTTTGTGTAAATTGTGTTTTTTAGCTATGTATTTTTTCCTGGCCTTTTCAGTGCTCCAGTTATCAATCATTTCAAAGCTTTGTAGTTTTCAGTAAGAAACAGTATTATGCCATCTTTGAACCTAACAGGAGATGACTAATCTTACAGACTTTCCACAATTTTCCATAAATTTTTACCTATTAACAGCAAGCATGTGTCATTCTTTAATACATTTAAAAAAAAAAAAAAAAAAAAAGCAATTGTTGCCAAATCACTGTAAGAGGATCACACCACCCCATCATGGATTATGTTCTTATAAAAGCACAGCCTGGCGTGTTTTATTCCTTACATTGTATAGATTCATGTCATAACGTTTAAATGTTACATTTAATCATTAGGCACATGATTTTATTCTGAAAGTGTGGCATAACGTTCCAAATCCAAACACAGAGCTGAAAGTTAAGGGTCATGCTCACAGGTATGAATGTCTCGCTGGCAGTCTCAGGATTTGAACGCTCTAGCTGGTTGCTAGCACCGAACCCGAACTTCTGAGATAACACGAGTCATGGTCTTTGTTTCAGTTCAAGGGGCTGTTAGGTGCTAATGCAACAGGATCACATGACTCATATGTTGGAGAGGTGAAGAGTCAGGCCATGCTGCTTTATCAGACCTGACTGTTTGTGTTGGCTTTGTAGATGTGTCCTGATATGACATACTTCAATTGTTTTAGACATATTTTGAAATATTTTATAAATATTTTTTTATGTTAAGGCATTCCTGTATGAAATGAGGAAGGATGAATCAGCTTTACTTGTGAAAATGTCACAGCCTTAAGCAAGACTTTGATAGTAAAGTACTAGTAAATTAGCGAGTAGTCTGCTGGCCTGGACTTAGATCTGCACCATACTGTAAGGACTCTAAGAGCCCGTGCATAAAACAGGAAAAAGGGGAAAGCACAAAAGGCCATGGAGGTAGTGAAGATAACACCACCATGCAAATGCTGTTCTCTCACATTCCACATAGTCACTAAGGAGATCATGTGCTTAAAGAAGCATGAACTGGATAAACCTCAGCCAAAAGAAGGCACCATATAAAGAACTGAGCATTAATTTACTCATTAACCAGTGTACGGTGTCTGAGAACTTTTCAGCTCCTTTCTAAGCAGTATCAGTGACTTATTACAGCAATGATAAGGAAGTTACCTTAAAAGAGCTGCTTGGTAATTGGTACAAAATTGTATTGTTATCAATTTGTTAGTTATCACAGATAATTGTGTGTCCATGGAGACAAAATGTCTTGGTGTTTATGTGGAATATTGGTATGAATGAGAACGAACATGCTTCAGACTGTCAGTCTGCTTCAGAGTGTAGTGTGCTAGTCTGTCTGAAGGTCGTCTGTCTGCTACATGGTGGTTCAGTGGTTACGTTTCTGTGCCTGTGCTAGTGACCAGAAGGTTACTTTGCATGAAAGCATCTGCCAAATGAATAAATGTAAGAAAAGAGCTTGTCATTGTATATATAAATGCATTACTAAATAATCATGAATCGTCTTTACGTTTTAGTCTAAGCACAGTAAAAAAAAAGTAAAGTAAAAGCACAAGAAAGATTCACAAATGGACAAATTGCCTCAAATTGCACTCTCATTTTAGTGATAGTAAATAAGGGCCAAAATTAGCTAATGCTAACTGACATCTAACAACATCTCTCAGATGTTAGCTAGCATGAAAATATCCGATGATACAAACTAGCTGAATGCTAATAGCTAGCTGTCATAATGCAAAGTGCCTCAATAAATATAAAGACTATGTAGTGACAGATACATATATTACAGTGATAGGGATGTTAAGGATCAATAGTTAATGACGGTGTAAGATTTTATGAATAAGATTCCATTATAAAGGGGATTTGTACATTTTTTCATTACAGAGAAACTCCAGGAAGTGTTCTTTTCCGTCGTCTCCCGCCTAAACAAAAACTAAACCACGTGATGGCCGAGTAGAACGATACAATATTGGATGACGGTTACAATGACTTGTCAGAGAACAAGTAAAGACTAAGACAAGTAAAGCCAACAGACATGTTATGGTCATGTGACATAATAACAATCAGCATAACCTGCTTGACCGCAAGCAATACAACAAGTGCTAATAAAAAAGGTCAACTATTGTATTAAAATGAGGTATATGTTGTACACAAGGAATTTGTGAAGACATTAGATTTTAGAGATGTCACTGGGCAACATTAGGTTTCCATGTTGGTTTTGCTGTGTGTATATATGTGTGTGTGTGTGTGTGTGTGTATATATATATATATATATATATATATATATATATATATATATATATATATATATATATATATATATATATATATATATATATATATATATATATATATGTATGTATGTATGTATATATATACA
>CM040986.1:7167953-7289415 GCA_022985145.1 Pangasius djambal | reverse complement strand
AAGTAGAGATTTTTTTAAAAAAGTAGTAAGTAAAAGTCAAAAATGCAAGCAAGTACAGATACTTAACCAAACTTACGTACAGTAATAAAGTAATCCTACATCTGCTTTTTAAACATGTTTTTCACTCATCTTTATACCCCTGTCAAGCTCAGGTGGTCATGAAGACCTAACACACACTGCAACATAAGCTATGTGAGAGACAGTTCTTAGATAAGACCCTTGCTGTTCTCCCAGGCCAAGATATCGGTGCAAAAACATGACGTGTCACTGTTTGCTTAGTAGCCAGGTGGTACAAAGTGTTTAATTTCCCATGTTACTGTGTGATTTCTGAATTAACTTTCTGATACTACACTAGACCAGCACGACATAATACACAACATAATACAGGTATATTCCACAACAAACTCACCAAAACACTTACAACACTGTCTGCCTTCATTACTGATATACTTGAGACTTTGCCTAGCACCTGAGATCATTTTAAGACCGTGGGATTGCAGCAAATGTTATCATTTTCTTGGCTGATGTCCCAGATATGTTCACATACTTGGCTAATTGCAAGGACACAGAATAAACAAATCTGTGGCTCATAGTCCAAAACAAGTATCTTTTTTCTCACTGCTGCTTCCTTGGCACTTTGACTTTACTTTTGGCATTTAGATTAGAGCTACTGCATGCCATTTTGATGAGAGTGACACACCTGTTGCATGTTTTCTTTGGATCCTAAAGTACTTTCTCTTGAGAATTCAGCTTATCTTTTGATCTCCTCTTGTTGGGACCTGTACCAGAAAGAGAGAGAAGTGTCATTTTTCAGAAGTGTCATTGCTCAGCACCGCTAACTGGAAAGTGAATAACCCTCTGCACTCATAAAAAATTACTTATGTGTGCTGTATGTACATATTTATTATATTAGTTCCCATCAAACATTACACATGATACATGCTGAAATCTTCCTACAACCCTGTCACCCAGGAGTGGACAAATCAGTAGCATGGGTGCCTGGGACAAGTAGATTTTGTGTTTGGGTATCCTGGGTGTGACTACAGAAATGCTCCATCGTTGGGAGATGACGATTTTGAAACCTGATGATGCCACAGCTGCCTGTGGCCAGGAGTCAAGTGAGCAAAATTGGCCTCTCAGTGGAAGGGGTGGAAGACTCTGTCTCCCCAGTACTTAATCAGCACTTTACTTAAGAAAATTGTTGTCTGTGTACTTTTCTTACTATATTACCTCCCCACCAGAGATTTAGAGTGATGGTATTCTTAGTCTGCGACCTAGTGAACCAGTATCAGGATATATTTATTGATAGACACTTCAGAGCACTTCTGTAAGTCGTTCTGGATAAAGACATCTGCCAAATGCCATAAATATAAACGTAAATTTAAATCAGACTGACACTAGCCAGTCGTGGCCATTTGTATGTGGAAGAGGGTAGATAGCAATTTCCTCCGAGTGTTTTACCCTGCCCTATGAACAGCAGTTTGTAAAGATACGGAGGTTGGTGTCATGTGTCTTGAAGGAAGCACAAGTTTGTCTCCCTGGTTGGTAGCTGTTATGTGATAGAGGAGGATTAGCTGGTGGGTTGGGAGATGGAGGAAAAAAATCCAAAAAAGACTTTGTGTTCAGGCTATGTTATCTGATTCATACCTGCTCGGTGGACAAGCAGGTTTAAGAACCAGAAAAAGAAAAAACATATTCCTTATTGACTTTCACAAAACAAACATTTCTATTTGGTATGTATGTTTAAACTTAACGCACTTCATGTTGGTCCGACACACCTCAGTGCTGTAACATGCACATGGTTCTGAATCTGGCCACCTGCTGAGCTACAACTTTGTTAGAAGAAGATAATGATCATAAGCTCGTTCACTTCCCTTAGCCTGTATTGTTGTGCTTAACTAGCAAACCAACTTGCCATATTTTTGTACATTATATTAGCCACCACTTTTTGTTTACAGGTTTCTGAGCAATCGAAACATGGAATCGGGCAGCTTTTACTTGGTGGTGGGCTAGCTAATCAATGTATCACTTTGCTTTGCCTGAACTATGCCCTCAAATCCACTGAAATGACTCCACAAGAATAATTTTCACCACAACCCCAAGCTCACAGTTCCTCCTTCGCCCTGTCCAGCTCTGAGCCATGGATTTTAAATGACCTCATTAATGGTGATCATCATTCCCGTCAGTGGGACTGATTTTCCCCCATTGCCCAAGGAGAGATGTGATAAGAGGCGAGATGGCAGTGGATGTCTCTTTTGAGGTGATTTGTTTGGATTGGAGGTGAAGTGGTGCATTTAGTAACGCCACAGTTTTCCCATAAGTCTTTTAGTGAAGGTGAGATATCACAGAGCCAAAGGAGGGTGTACACTCCTGGGGAAAAAAAACAAACAAAAAAAACAAACAAAAAAAGGGCCAAGCCCAAAATGGCAAAATATTAAGCTTTTAATGGTCTAAACAACAAATCATTGGTCAGAAAATTAGCAAGAATTAAACAAATGCACTCCTGAGACATCCTGTGCCACCAATTACTCATTTACTTTCGCTGAACTGAACTCATGATGATTAAAATCTTTAATGTAAAATTCAAACTAAGACATGTCTGGGTATACAAAATTTTCCAGAAATAGCTTCTGGGATGTTTTTCTTTAAAGATTATTATTATAAGTCATTATTTGGTTATCTGCAACACCTCATACAGCCCATCAAGGGCCTGATAACAAGCTCATAAATGGAACCAGAATTGATAGAGCAGGGAGAGATCTACAGTATAAGTCTTGCTAATTTCCTGACCAATGATTTGTTGTTAAGACCATTAATATCTTAATATTTTGCCATTTTGGACTTGGTCAATTATTTTTTTTTTTGCCCAGCAGTATACACGCTTGGCCAGAAAAGGCTTCATGAACAAAATGTTGAGTTGATGATCCTCAGAGAAAAATTAGGTCTGCACAATATAGTGTTTTCCAGACTTTTTTCACTTGGAACAACTCAACCTGAATGGGACAAAAGCTAAACTACATTTTACTGCAGTTAAAATGCCTAGTACTTGGTGACTAATATATTTCCTAATAAAACAGAATTATACTTTAGAATGTCAGAGATTGGTCAGGATTAATAATCAGAGCCTCAAAGCAACAGTAAAACGTGGTGATTGGTTAGAAGCCTTATTAACATATTGTGGCCTTCTGTGATATCAATATAATCAAGGCCAATTATTGTGATGACATTTTACTAACAATATATTTTGTAGTGCTAGTTAATATAGGATTGAATTTTTGAGTCTGGATTCCGGGGATTGTCATAACTCCCGCTGGATGGAGAACCGCATACACCACATGTAACACATTTCCAGAATCCTCCTTTGTGTCTGCAGATTGCACAGAGCTGCAAATTGCCAGCAATTTATCATTCTCCTCCGAAATGGTGCATGCCGCTGAATGGCTGTATCCATGGAGATGGGGAGGAGAATCATGTCATCGGCGTGTGTGAATTGCCTGTAGGCTGTGGGTACCCGTGCTCTGCCATCAGGGAGTTCAGATAGAACGAGCTTCAGTTCAGACAGAAGTGCGATGCATCATTTCATCAGCAGCTCAAGCACTTTATTTACACCAACCCATCAAATAAACAGATTCTATTATTGTAATGTCCTTTGAGATAGTGCAGAAATAGTTTCACTGTAGCTTGGCAAAATGTCTACAAAAAACATCCCTGTGTAAATCACGTATTTTGTTAAAGCCTCTGCATTTACTTTTACAGAATTTGGCAGATGACCTTATACAGAGCAACTTACAAAACAGCTTTGAAGTCTCCATCAAAAAGATTTCCTCATGCTAGCACAAATAGGTCAGAGTCCCATCCACACACATATATATGGATAGTTTGGAAAATGCGTAGGTTTTTTTGGCCAAATATCCACAGGAAAGCTGCATTTTGGGTGACTGAAAATGAAGCTTTTCAAAAAGAAAAACAACAAACAAAAAAACTCTCCAAGATGTGAAAATTTTAAAACTTAAAAAGGTTTCCCCTGTTGTTTGTGTGGACAGAAAAATGTATGGATTTGAAAATACTGACATCACAATGCCAACCTGTGCACGCCCATTGTAGTTTTGCATGTGGTATGTAAATACTGGGAATCTGTTCATCGTGGCTGCAGACTAGATAGTTGTGTTTTGTATTTGCAGTTTGCACCCTCATCACAAGGCCTAGATTATGATGCACACTGTAGTCTTCCTCTGTGGTACTATGAACCAAACTCATTAGATAAGACTCGGATGAACACTATGTATTAAAGTATAACCTTAAGCAGTAGTTCCACCTCATCTGTTCACACTTAATGAATCCTTGTATTTGTTATTTTTTCTTTTAGAACTTTTGGCCATGTTGGTGTTTTTCCGCATTTTACCTTCTCTACCACTCAATATGCATGCTTTTCATGTTATTCTTGAGATGTCTGACATAACAGTTTATGACAGGCTCTCACCGGATTGGCATGGTCATATGAGCATTGCGCTTTCGTGTGTACGAAAATACTTTTGAAAACATTTATGTGGATTGGAATTTCTTTTAATGGAATGGTAAAAACTATGTTTATAAAAATATCAGTATTTGTGTGTATGAACAGTACTATCAAGCTAAAACCCTTTTGGAGAAGAGTAAGTACGAGTTAAAGCAACAAAAACAGTACAAGTCAAGTAATTTTTTAGTTAAATCTCAGTTAAGTGTTTGGTGAAGAGGTACACTATATGGCCAAAGGTTTGTGGACACCTGACCATCATATGTGGGTCTTCCCCAAGCTGTTGCCACAAAGTTGGAAGCACACAATTGTCTATAATGCCTTGTATGCTGTAACATTACAATTTCCCTTAAGTGGAACTAAGAGGCCCAAACCTGTTCCAGCATGACAGTGCCCCTGTGCACAAAGCGAGCTCCATGAAGACACGATTTGCCAAGGTTGGTGTAGAAGAACTTGAGTGTCCTGCACAGAACCCTGAACTAAATCCCTCTGAACACCTTTGGGATGAGCTGGAATGCCAACTGCGACCCAGGCCTCCTTGCCGGGCATCAGTACCTGACCTCAATAATGCTCTTGTGGCTGAATGGGCACAAATCCCCACAATCACATTCCAAAATCTCTTTTGGAAAGCCTTTCCAGAGCAAAAGGGGACCAAATCTGGAATGAGATGTTTAGAAAGGACATACGGGTGTGATGGTCAGGTGTCCACATAGTTTTGACCATATACGGGCCTTCAGTCTTCAGTGCTGTTCGCACAGTCATGGGAAGTTGATTTCACCACCTGGGTTCCAGTACAGAGAAGATACATCTCTTCATTGTATCTTGAGGGATGGTGGGTCAAGTTCAGTTGTGCTAGAGGCTTGAGGGTACAGATCAGGGTGTTGAATATGTAGGGTGTTTTGTATAGTAAGTACGCATTTTGGTATCAGCACAAAATATACACCTTGGAAGCTTATTGGTGTTCTAAAGCTGCAAACAGGTTTAAAGATGCATAATGCATTAGTTGTACTTCTTTTGCCAACTGAGGAAGTTCACCCTGCCACAGGAGCCAAAGTTCCTGCTAAACCTGACAAAGTTCAACCTGACAGTTTTACTCAGCTGTCATCGAGTCTGTTCTGTGCACTTTAATTACTGTCTGGTTTGGTTCAGCAATCAGATATAAGAAGACTTCAACGGACAGTCCAATCCACTGAGAGGATTATTGGTGCTCCCCTGTCCACCCTATAGGACCTATACTCATCCAGAGTGAGGAAACGGGCAGGTAAAATCATTTCAGACACCTCGCACCCAGGCCACAATCTCTTTGAACTGTTGCCCTCTGGCAGGTGCCTCAGAACACTGACCACTAGAACAACCAAGCACAAGAACAGCTTTTTCCAACAAGCCATTTCCCTCATGAACAGTTAACTGACTTCTAGGTCCTCCTTAGTGTATTATCTCGCTGTGAATAAAATTTTTTGTGCAATATGCAAATTCATTCTTTTACTATATTACCTGTACACATATCCTTAATACTTCTGTCATTGCCTTCACCTTGCACATAGCTGTATTATATCACATCTGTACATATATGTATTCCGTTTAAGCCTATTGTGTCTACTGTACAGTGTTTATATATTCTCTCATATTATTATTAGTTGTAATTTTTATTATTATATGTCTCGCTGTCTTATTGGTATGTGTCTTCTGGAAGCTTCATACCAAGTCAAATTCCTTGTGTGTGTGTGTGTGAGCACACTTGGCAATAAAAGCTCATTCTGATTGTGATTCTGATATGCTTGTGACCATTCACAGAGTAAAACCTAGACACATATACCCCTAACAAATGTTTTCATGACAGGCTCTTTAAATTGATCCATGTTGTCCATGTAAATCATGAATGAAGCTCAATCATTGCCTGAAGCTCAAGCTACCAACTAATATGGCTGATCACTGCTGGCTGAGCTTTGATTTGGCTACATTCCTAGCTAATGGTGGGCAGTTGGGGCAGATGGCTGCAGGGATACTTATGATATTGAACACATGAAATTAAGCCTTGACCTTTCAGGACCTGAGCTATCCTTTCATCTCATGTAGCTTTTGGTGGAAACAACTGAGTGGCAAATGGTAAGCCTTCAGGCTGTTTAAACAAATATTCAGTTATTCAGTGTACAAGTAACCTGGGGCATCCTGTTAGCTTACATTCCATTTAAGACCTGGTTCTTCAGCATAGGTCACCAACTCAGTGCTACCGCATCACTGAATGGCTGTGTTTTCAACAGGTTACATTCAGATACATTCATACCTTCATGCCAAAGACATATGTTAAGAAATAAATGATACCAACATTCTCTAAGATTTCATTCAGGATCTATTCATGGAGTGTGTCATTATTGTCTTTGGCTTGAGCCAATTATAAGAATAATTTCCCAGTAGGCGGGGTTCTAATAGCAGGACCTGACGCTGTAGGCATGATCAGGCAGAACTAATGGTGCTGGTGTAACCCGATGGGGCAGCGTGTTTGGGAATCAGCCAGCGTGTACAGGCAGGGCCAACGCGTTCATCACAGAATGTGAGAATGAGGACCGAGAGTCGAAGTAAACAGCTCCTTCCAGCATGTTTTTTCATAGGAGCCTTTACACTGCTTTTAGCTCTTTGTGAAATAGAAAGTAGATATTGTGCTTTTAGCTCACAGCTCACAGCTCACAATTCAATTGGCAAACATTATTGCTGTTTATAGTCTCCATACTATGACTCTGTATCTAAGGCAACGTTAGGACACAATTTGTGCTCTCTTTTCATTTGAGTTCCTGCAGCTCAAGCAAAATGTCATGTCTCCTTTGGTAAAAGAGCATTGCTCAAAACAGAAAGATGCTTACCCTGATGGTTGATGTCCTAGCGTATTTCTTGTTATTCTCATAGTCGTGCAGACGTGCTTCAGCTTTCCCTGAAGCTGATATTAGTCTCAGGCTCTTATATTGCACTCATTTGTGTAAAAGTCCGAGTGGCTTTAGTCTTTTATGAAATTACATTACAGACACAAGAGTAAAAGTAGCAAGGAATTACCTGGTGCTTAATGCACTTAAAACCTTCTCCACCTCTTCAACCTCTCCAAAGTAATCTTGTGCATGGCAGATACTCCAGAAATGATCTTCTTCATCTATCACACCACTCAGATACTGTGAATACAGTTGTCTATTAAGAACATTAGAGGTGGTCAGTTCTCAGTGGGAATACCAGCACATCTTCACTAGGGCTGTAGTCAAGACCACCATTGTCAAGTCCAAGATCATGTCAAGTCTGAGTCTTGATCCCCAGGTCGAGGCCACGTCTAGATCGATTATAAATGAAAGCAAGAGTAAAGATTGAGACCGAAAACCATCAAGTCCCTTTAATTCAACTAGTTGGCTTCATTTATCCATTGCTACAATGATTAGGCAACGTTTTCTAGAAGAAGGAATTACTTATTGTCAACCATTTTGCATGTGAAAAAAGAAAGGACAACACAAACATTATTTTTAGAAACTCTCCCAAGACCATTGCCCAAGACTCTCACAAATCCAAGTATAAATACCAATAAGTCAGAGACAAGTCCAAGTTAATACAGAAAACGTCTTGAAACCATCTCAAGTCCAAGACATTGACCATTCTTTACTTTTTTAATTTGATGAAATATTACTTGGGAAATTCCCTGGTTTGGAGGGGATTTCACAAATGTCTTGTTTAAGCAGGTTTTGTTTGAATTTAGTTTCGGTTTTATTTCATTACCCGCATTTACACACAATTGTGAGAAATCGAAAACATATTTTATCAGCAGTATGAGCTCATACAGATTTTAAAATATTGATTAGCATTGTAACTTCCATAAATTCTAATGAGCTTCATGATTAACCTATTATTGTTTTTTGTTCTTCTCCATGTGGTTACTAGGTAACAAACCTTAGGGCTGGAAAATATAAAGGATCATAAAATATGTTTTATTTGTTTGCAAATTTTTTTTTATACTGGCATAGGAAAGAGAGCCTTGTGTCAACACCTTATAGAACAGCGTGGGTTCTGTAGTTTGCTAAAGGGCATGTGGTTAGAGAACAGGAAAAGTTCTTTCTAATTTTGATCCAGTGTGGCACCCACACATGGGATCCACCCAAATGTCCCCTGGTCATGCTTTTCTGGTGACTCAGCTCACCATTTTGAGGTGCTGAGGGACTGCGTGGTGTATTTTCATAGATTGTTTTATTTGTTTGATGTGGAGTGTTTTTTTTTTATGATAAGCCACCAAAATCTATCATGCCATGAAAAAAAACAGGCCAATTTAACAGTGTGAAGAGTGCAGAATGTTCCCCACAGCCTGACCTGAATGCACCAACTGAATTTATCATCACTGTGTTGCTTAATTATCAGTTTAAGTTTCACCCTTTTAGGATGAAACGTACTGATATTTTTCCACACATGGTTATGAAGTCAGGTAAAAAAAAAAAAAAACTACTAATGGGTTTGCAGAGGAGTTGCACTGACAAGCCTCAAGTGGTGGATCATCATGGAAATAATGAATTTCTGTTGCGTGTTAACAGACTTTGATGATTCCCTCCATCAGGCGTTATTAATTTTTTTTTCTCTTTTTAATACACTAACACAGCTGCTACTTTCTTCACATACATACAGATCTCTTGAAAATATGATTATTTAATATATTTTTTGTCTTCAGCCTCAGATGTTCCACTCACAGACCACAGAGCATCTGATATCTTTTGTACACTTCTCTGGCAAAAAGCTTCAGAATGTAGATGTAGCCAATGGATTGAAAAAGTTCAAAGAATCCTATTGTTAAAAGTTGTTAGAGATTTGTTTGAAGAGGTTAGTGGTAAAATAACGCAAAACAAGGTTTGTTTGGGAAAAGGTCTACAGTTAGTCTTCTGCCATGTCAGTCACATTACCTCTTCCAGTTAAAGTAGGTTGGTCTTGGCCATGTTTATTGGCGAAAGATACCAGACTCTCGACCCAATGCTAGAATTCTGGCTTGTGAGACTAAGGGTTGTTACATTTTCTGAAATAAAAGCTTTTCATGTGCTTCCATTTTATCAGAAAACAGGTTTATGATTTAATCAATCAATAATTCTCATCTATGGTTAGCTCACGGTTTTATACAAAAAGAAAAGTAATTATTTTGATTGTTATAAGTTGAATATTGCCAGAACTACCTAAGCAGAACATCACAGAATGAACTAACTACACACATATTACTTTGAACAGCATTTGGAAGAATGTAACACAGAGTAGCCTTTCACATTTTCAAGAGTGGTAGGTAATACACAAAGGAAATTCTGCTATATCCATAAAAACCCGAATAACCATCGAGGCAACAGGAAAAAGAAGGAAACCAAAAAAATAAATAAATAAATCACTGGGCAGCAATTTAACCAGACGGTCAGAGAAGAACTCCTTTGAGCTCCTTTGAGCTCCTGCTAAAATAAACATGTATGGACAGGAGCCTACTGATGGAGATCCTAATCATGATCTCAGGTTAAGCTTGACAGAGTTAACATGCTTGACCTCCTTGCAAAGAATGTTGTGCATGCTCAGGCACAGGGCCGAGAAAAATGCTCATTCATTTTGAGCTTTCATTCTGACACTAACGATTTCCGATGAATCAATTAGCCAATCATATGGGTGGGGAGGTCTGGTCTGTCATCCTGTGATGCTAGTTAGCATGAGCAGTCAAATTAAAAGTTATTTACAGTATAATTACAATAATTGCAGCCCATCATATTTTCATTAATATGCAGACAGGCGACAAATTACAGGACAGAACAATGGCACTGGTATGCATTTTTCTGGCATGCTTTGGGATTTAGTGGCAAGAGTCACTTCAAATTTATTCTGACTAATCATCTTTATGCTATGATGAAACATTTCTATTCTGATAAGAGTGGTCTCTTCTAGGATGACTCTGCCCCCGTACACAGGGCACGAGGGCTCACAGAATGGTTTGATGAGTATGAAAATGATATAAATCATATGCTATGGCCATCACAGTCACCAGATCTGAATTGGGAGATTTTGGAGCATTTTGGACATTGCTCTGCACTCCTATCAGCAAACAAGCAACTGATGGATTATCTTTTGGAAGGTGATGTTCATCCCTCCAGTAGAGCTCCAGAAACTTGTTAAATGAACCCTAAGTTGCATTGAAGTTGTTCTGGTGACTAGTGTTGGCCAACCACCTTATTAAGCCAATCTGTCAGATTTTCATTTAATTTGTCACCCATTTGTACTTATCTTTGTAAATTATTAACTGACAGAAGTAGTCTGGATTGTACTTATATCACTATCAAGCAAATTACAGACCATAATTGAAGGATGCACATGTATGGAAGTATAGGAGAATGGACTTTTTTCAATATAGTTATTTCAGCTCCTCTATTTTAAGTTATTAAATAAGTTGGAGAGTTCAGTTTTATAACTGATTCCCTTCTTCACATGTAACTAGATCAGGCAGCGCCAACAGGTAAAGTCTCTGACGAGTGCGGGTGAAATGAATCACACTTCCCAGATTATGTTGTCTGTTTACATGAGCTCAGTAGGACTCAATGCTTTTCCCACATCTTTGATAAATGGAATGTTCCTAAAGATTTGCATGGATAAATGCTGAAAACAGAATGAGGATATAAGCCAGTGAGTTTTTTTAATCATACTTAATGATCTGTATTACTGCGAGCAAATCAGCTTACACTTATTTATTTATTATAAAGAAGGAACGTCAATAGCATCAATATTCAATAGCATTATAAGCTACACAAATGCCTGTAAATTGGAAATATAGCTGCATTAATATATGTAATTTGTAAAAGACAAAAAAAATGCAGTTTGTCATGTTACTGAAACACCAGAAAGTGCAAAGCCCTCTGTCTTGAAGACTTTACCATGGTGGAAAACGTAGCTGCTACAAAGCACCGGCACTGGAGACTCTTTCCATAAGTGTTACATAAATATCTCCTTAGAGAAAGCTTCACCATATAGCCGATTACACGTTTTCTTTGTTAAATTATACTTTACTAATCCACTTATTATTAGGCTTGTAGAATATCCACCATACAAGTCCCTGTGAATTAACTGTTACTATAGAAACTACAACAAGAAGGACCGCAGTAATATAAATATGTGATTTGCCTTGCAGACAGAACTATTGTGAGAGCTACTGTTAGGGGAAATTAGTCAGCACCTTATGGTGAATCAGGTTTGAGAATTAAATCGTGCTTTAAGATAAAAGTAGTCTTTCTGGAATTTAACAGTCTTTATAGAACTCTCCATTGATGTGTGGTCTCATGTTGGTTTAAAAAAAATATCTGTGACTATGATCTCAGAACACAAGCTCTTCAAAGCAAACCAAACCAACATCCAACATGGTCATAATGATCTGTTTATAAAGATGTTAAAGATTACAGCATATCTGAATCAACACTTTGTAGGAAATAACATTTATATGCTAAAAATCTGACTTTCAATCCCCTATTGCATGCCACTGAGTCAGAAAGGACAGGTCCGGGCTAGACTCCTTCACCTTCAGCTGAGTGTGAAAAAGCTGGGGCCTGTACTGCCAGAACTAATCGAGGCCAACAAGCTCACAGAGCCAATGGTGTGACAGCAGCAGCATGGCGTTATTTTCAAACAGAGAGAGAAAAGGGATTGATGCAGCCCTAAGGCCTAATACATCTATTTCTGTTATATTACCATTATACTATAATCATTATAATTTAGTTATTTCGAGTGTATCTCAGTAATCTCGTGTATTGTTTCTAATATCGTCTGCCTGCCTAATTTATGTCAAACTCTATGCACTCTATTACACAAGGACAAGCCCTAAAGCAAATATGTTCAGCACAAAGGTGGATAGAATTCAGTATAATGGTTGTCTCAAGCTCATAAACTCAGTATGTGTCATAAAGAAAAAAAAAAGAAAAGAAAAAAATGTATTGTTTAAAAATACTCCACACAGTTTAAGTTCTTTTTTTTAAATCAGCATTTGTTACTATAATTATAAAGACAATTTATAAACACAAATTTGCACCTTAGAATTGAAGTAATACTTTTTTTTTTCAACTGTAGGGAGCTTTACGACATAATAAAAGTAATCAATTATATCATGTAATATTTATGCATGTCAGTAATCTTCATGGGGCATGGATATATTAGATAGGGGCATGGTGAGGAACAGTGTGGACTTGTTTATGTCATTACACACAATGTCCAACAGAGGGCAGAATGGAGTGGCTTCTGTAGCTTGATCTATCTTGGAAACTGTCCTCTTTGTCATTTAGACTACCAATAAATCCAAATTTTTTGCCTCAGTGTAACCTGTTTTTGTCAGCGCTGTGTGAACACGAACATCCAGTCCTTTCGAATCAGATTTAGTCCTGCATTGGATACATATCCAGTAAAGGATATGAGGGATATTAGGAGTGTCCAGCCCTCAGTGAAGATGTATGATGGGCAACACACATCAGAATATATTCAATATTAGCTGGTATGGTGATTTAAGACCACAGTGATAGTTTCTGATTGAGCCAACACATTGCATGTTACATCTCCATATGCAATATTAAAAAAAAAGGTCCATTGGGTTTTAAAATCTGTTCATGGACGTTATTTTACTAAAGACAGTAAGATGCTGGTATTTATCAGACAAATTAAAACTCTGTTTTATAGTCCAGCTATTTTTAACTTGACTACGTCTCACCCGGTGTTTGGTTGAGCTTTTTCTGCTCCTCTCTCTGGATTTGGCCTCTCCGTCATGCTCTTTCTCATTTCACCCCCTTTCTCTTCCCTCCTCTGCTTGGTGTTTGTACTATCATAAGCAAACTGACATTCTGACTTACACTTTTAAATGTAAAGATTTTAAAGGTAAAGGGATCAAAGAATTTTCCATTATTCATTAGTTTTTGCATCCCTGCCTTCATATGTGGTTAAGCTTGTTGCTAATTAAACTAGTGGACTACATTCGTCTGGAAGGCAAGTGACAGGATGGTAATAAAGGAGTAAAACTATTTTAGGGTAAAGTTTAATATGTGAGGATAGCACAGGTTCTGTATTTATACGCTCAGAATACTATTTTATTATTTTGACTACTGTTTTGACTGCGTTTGACTACTGTTTTGACTTGTTCATCTCCTCACCTGGCCAAAAATGAGTAAGTAATGATAACTGTAGAGAACACCTATCCAGATGTTTGCTTGCAAGCTTATTTGCAAGAAATCCACATGACACCATTCTGCCTGTTTTTCAGACTTGTGGCTGCATCATCAGTTCGGTGAAGCTCAAATGAACACAAATGGGTGTGGCCACAGAATTACGTTTAGCCAGTCAGGCATGGGCTTTATGAAGGAGGAAACTTTTTAATTTGCAATAACCGAATCTATGTAAATGTATCTTATAAGACATCTATGAGCAGTGAGCTGAGAGGTGCAGCAGAATGCTATGAGTCAACGATTGAAGGTTCTGGAAGACTGGCACTAGACGGTTTTGGTTCAGTTCATACCAAGCCTTTGCAAAGTGAAATGGAGACAGTTGGGGATGGTTTACTGCTGCATTGACTCTTTTGTGAGAAAAAGAGATTTTCTTTTGTCAAAAAGAGATTCGAAAATTAACCAAGATCCACAGTCAAAAAGTATTTATTTTGTTATAAATGATGTGTAATTACAGGGAAGGGATAATGATTATGTGTCCAGTGTGTATAAAGGTAGTGTTATGAAATTGTGAGTTCAGCTTTTACTTAATATTTTCTCTGCAACCCTGTTTTTGAGGTCAGTAATCAAATGAAATTTTAATTATGAGAGCTAGACAGCTGTGTGTTGCTCTACTTTTAGATATAGAAGATGGCTGGTGATAGTAGAGATCTTTTCTGTCCTTTTTCAAAATATGGGACCACTTTGAAAAAGCTTGCATATTTTGTCATAACATGTCCTCACATGTACCTCACATGGGAATTACCAGAAATGTTCAGCAGTTTCCCAGCCTAGCCAGTGTCAGGATCTATAAGGCAGATCACTGTGTTTACTGTTCTAAGGTGAAGACGACATTACACAGATACACTTACAGCTTCAGTTATCCATATTTGAAATTGTTGAGAATTTAGGCGTGGCCATGTTGGAGCAAGAACACCATCTTCCCCGTAACCCAGTCCCAGCTGAGATCGAGCAGAAAGCTCGTTCCTTTTCTAAAAGGACCTGATGCATCTTGCAAATGGCTTTGCAACCAGAGTCGGCAAGCAATGGATCCCTGGCAATAAGCTCTAATTAACCATTAATTAACCACCAATTTCTCCCTCTGTGTTCACCCCACTATTTGTCTAAGGGTATTTTTTCTCATTCTCGCTCTCTCTTTATCTCCAGCCTCTTGCTCTCCTTCTTCCACCCTCCCCTTCCCTCACTCCCTTGCTCTCCCTCCCTCTCTGTGTTTGGCTGCTAGGGAGAGTGTGAGTCTCCATCAGCACCATTTACACTGTGTGGAGCAACCAGTGAAGCTGTAGAGCTAGTGGTTGCTGGTCAGAAAGTGGTGGGCAGCCACTAGAGATCCATTGTGGATTTATCAATTCCCACTATTCCACTTCCCATTACTCCATTTCCTTCTTAGTCTTAGTGTTTCTCCTGACCTGTGGAGGGTGTAGAAGCTAGGGAAAGCAGTTGAAGTGCTGCTGGAGAGTGTGTGCATGAGTGTGTGGAGAAGAGCGCATCTGATAACCAGAGCAGGGTAGTCTTTCCTCTCATGGACGTCTGGGTTTGATTACATGTGGGACTAAGTGTTTGAGAGAACATCCTGCCCAAGATGAGTGAGGAAGCCAAGGAAAAGGGCAACAGCAAGTCAGCTCACCGGAAGAAGAAAGGCAAAAAGGTAACATATGCTAAATATTCTTGATTGTCTAATCAGAATTGCTGATGAAATTATCTAAATTGTACTTTCCTTGCTTTGGTTTGTCATTTGGAGCTCATTTGTGGTGTTTTGCTCCAAGTTTTTGTCTTTAAAACCCAGACCTTCAGAAGTCAAAGATGCTTCTCTTTTGTTCTGGGAATCGGGTAAGGGGTGTGTTCTTCGTGACATGGTTTTGTTTTGAGTAGGCTGCCCTCGTTCAGGGGGTACAACTGAGGTCTTAAATCGCCTGGTCACAATGAAGAACGCACATTTCTCTTTGTTTGAGCTTTAGGTTTTATATGAGGTCAGCTTTTATTGCTCCACTGAATAAAGCCTGCTTTGGATATCCCTAGGTCGTGGAGTTTTCATCTTCTGCCTTTTTAATCTGCACCTGCCCTACTTAATGTTTTTAACACGTTATAAAAATGACAGCAATAGTTTTACCTCACATCAGGGGATGGTAATAAAGAAAAGAAAAGAATTAGACAATAGGACCTTTTTTGTTCATGCCAAGCTTGCTCCTTTGTAAATATATCCACTGTGGAGCCTGCCTCCCACTCCCTCTCGCTCTCTCTCTCGCTCTCTAGCTCTCTCTCTCTCTCTCTCTCTGGCTCTCTGTCTCTCTAGCTCTCTCTCTCTCGCTCGCTCTCTCTTGCTTCTCTGTGCTCAGGCAGTATAATCAGCTTAATTGCAGCCATTCAGGAGTATTAGCAATACTGCTTCATGTGACTCAGCTCTGGGAGTCAGCACTGCCTGGTACTCAGAACTGCTCGTTTCAGAAGGCTCCACGGAATTCCCTTTGTGTGTAACAGACACCATTTTCCACGCGTTTGCCTTTTATGTGCATTAAGGGATTATAATAAATAATGTCATTGTCTCATCTGATATGCTATTTATATATGACATTCGAGACGTTTGTATGTGTTTGCGAAGGTGTGTATGTTTGTGGGCATCGCTCTTCTCTTTCTGTGCAACCTCTCAGTTGCTCTGTGAAACAACCTGTTGCAAAACTCTCTGAAAATCTAGATCACGTAACATATTCACTGGCAGGTTAAAATGGCAGATTATGTGATGTGATTGTTTTTTTTTCACATTGCACAGTTTAACCTGCCTTATTGAAATGAATATTGGAATTCATACATTTTGTACATTTATACATTTTGATGTGGATGGGATGTGACGTTGCTCCCAAAAAGCTTTTCATTATCAGTGGGGCCAACACTCAGACATGAAACCACAAATCCACCAATGACGCATTTAGATGAAGCAACTCGGTACATCAATTAACACCCATTAAGGGCTAAGAAATGACATGACACCCACTCTTTGACGACTTCTTTGTCTCATAATGTGTGTATTGTTATAGCACAATGTCTACGCGAATGGTACTGCATGTCCTTATTTTCCTAGCTCACTCCCTGACCTGACGTGTCATTGTCCATAAGCGTCGTTTCCAGTGATGGCACCGATTTAGAAGAACAAAAGACCTCTTAAACAGTTTACGGTCTTTTGTGCAGCCAAATGCCAGCGATTGGAGTGAGAATTAGCACTTGTGTTTACCTTAAATTTGCCCATTTTTATTCATAACTGATATTGACTTTTGATTTTTTTGAAAAATATTTTACATTTCTCCTTTTCTTCACTCATGCCATTTACATTTGGGGGTCTGATTTTGATTGCAGACAGTCAACATGGCTGGCTGCCCCTCCCACATGTTGATGGAAGAAAATGGCTGCGTGATGATGATCCAAGCCATCGTTTTAGAGAGAGAGAGAGAGAGAGAGAGAGAGAGAAAGGCAGAGAGATGGAGAACACAGAGCGAGAGATGTGGAGAATTGGCAGATATTTGCAGGCTGTCTTAACACCTTGTGGCAAGATGACAGTGTATCGGGTACGAGTGACTAGTGCTAGATGATCTGTGAGGGATTCTCATAGCAAATAATGCACACTTTGTGTGAAACAAAGCAAACTGGTCTCAGGTCAGTGAGATACAAAAGGGCTGAGACTTCTATAGCTGTGCGGATCAGTGTCCAGCTTTGTCTGGATCAGCGATGTTGAACGAGCGCACATCTTCTGTCAGAGAACAGGAACCTGAATCACTAGCAGGTGTGTAATGGCTGTAACCATGGCGACCAGGGGCCTCCTGGGGAGAGGGAGAGAGCGAGAACGAAAAAGGAGAGCGAGTGGAAAAGAGAGACGACGACCGTTCCTGGGAAGCCCTGTTGACAACACCGTTCTATTTTTATTTCCTGCATATTTAGCTGGATAAGTGAGAGTGTTTCTGGAAATATCTCTTCCAGTATGATGTATTTACCTCCATTTAATTCTCTTTGGTGAGACTTTTTAGACAGACCATGAACGGTGACTTGATAATATCAGAGGATATCTTCAAAGAGGAATGGTTTGCAAATATTTAAACTGGAAGAAAAGATCAGTAGTTGTGTTTATTTGAAAAGAAGTGTTGTGTCTGATAGTGTGGCCAACATGCCGCTCTGTTGTGTCTCTCGCTCATACAGATCCATGCTACAAAATACAACCAGCTGCTGATCGGAGTGATGAATATCCATCTGGCCTTTTAAAATTTCAAACCCCTTTCCATTTTAAAATTCCATTTTGTGAAATTGTCCTATAATTTTGATTTGGACAGGTACCAGCTTTGTGGTTTGCATCTGTACTTTGTTCTTCATGGCTGTGTTTACATGCAGAGATTCTGAATAAATTCATTCCCATTGCAGATTCCCAATCAACAGTTTATATGTATTCTAAAAGGAACACTCTTAATTTATGTGCACATTACATTACATGTCCCTGCATGGAGCGAGGTTCAGTGTCAATGTTACCATAACAACAAGAAGCGGTGAGTCTGTTCAGCACGTTTAGCTTTTTAGCCGTGCTGCTTGTGTTTTTACATTTACATTTATGGCATTTGGCAGACATCCTTATCCAGAGTGACTTACAGAAGTGAAAGGACATTATGTTTATCTCATTTATACATTTTAACAAGTTTTAAAAGTCACTCAGTACTTCATCTTTGCCCAACATTCAGGAACAAGGGTTCTGTTTGTTAAAAAAAACAACAACCATAAAATCCAGCGGTAAAACAGATGTATAACGTGATTACTTATCTTCTAATGCTACTAACAGTAAAAGCTATTGTTTGGGAATAACACAAGAAATGTAGGTTTTCTTAGTTTTTTTTGCCCTATGATTGACTTTCTGGCAAATATTGAACTTTATTGAGGTCAATTCCCATCCCTCACGTGACTTAAAATTTTAGTTTTAAAACTAAAAAAACTTCTGATCCAAAAATTATTTTAAATTATTTAAATTTTTAATTTGTAACGTGAGCTGTGTTTTTTTTTTTTTTTACCATTTTATTGCACCAGAAGTGCATCCTGACCAAAACACACATGCACAGAACATACAGATAATGATTATAAAACACAAACTTTTACATGACTATCATTCTTCTTGTATTTAATGCATTATTAAAAGGACTACCCATCTTGTTCAAATTTCTTTCAGATTGGCTTCAAACATTTTACTATTATTCTATCACTTTCTATCTATCAGATTGAGCTATCAGTTGGATTATTAACAGATCATTAGCCTGCATGCAAACACAGCCAATGAGAAATGGCATGTACAGTAAACACGTGATAGTATAAGCCTCTAAAGATCATAGATATTAACTGGAATGTTGAGGTACTTTACATAGAGGTTCAAATGATCCCAACATCCTGTGAACCTCAAACTGACCCCAGACCCTGCGTGACATTTATAATGTAACTGAAAGCTGATCCGGACTGGCTCATTCTAATTGGAGAGTGATATAGGAAGTGAGCTTTGGCAGCTCACAGCAAGCCGGAGCTGAGGTTCGAGCTATGCTGACATGCATGCCAGGCATATTGCATTTTTAGATACTCTTTTTCCTGTGTAGCTTGGAGATACCCATGACAGAATACCTCTAAATCACTTCACACAAAAATTGCACCAAGGAATTCTTTGAAAAGATGCAGTGTTGTGTAAAGTTAAACATGGTGTTTGGAGTTTCAGGTCATTCATAAAGCGAAACATGGCACTGCTAGGTGCTCTGCTTTACTGTTGAGCGACTTTAATGCTTCACAAGAATTTCATGCTTGAAGACTCATTCCCGAGGCATAGTACTGGAACCATGAACCGGCATGTTTCAGATTGCATGTCTATGCTGGCTACAGTTCTCATAGCTTTAAGTGCACTTTGATTATCCTAATGATCATGAGTCATTTTCTGGAATGAAACATTTTTTTTAAAAAAATCGAGGATCCTACATTGTTTTCAGTGCTACCAGATCTACAGTATCTCTTCATGCTTTGATGAAGCTGCTGCGTTTCTGGTGCCGGAAGGATGATCATGCTTCACTGCCTCATTGTGTGAGAACATTCTTCTTTTGAAATGAGATATTTAATGCAGAGGGCTTAGTGCAGGGAATGAGAGCCAAGCTGGAGTGAAACGTCAAAGCCACCAGAAACAAGTGTCTCCTCAACTGCTGAGGATCCTTAAAATGTTTTTGTCTTTTCAAAGATATCATTAAGTTATTTAGGGACAGGAAGTAATTAATGACTGTAGGGAGCACAAATGCTGCACAGTGCAGTCATATTTGGCACATCTTGTAGTCAGTATATTCATATCACTGGCAAACATGATCTTTTATGACAGTTCTGTTTTGGGTAACATCAGGACTCCTTTGGGCACCATATATCATTGACACAAAAAAAGCATGACTTCGATACTGATTAGAGTCTAATGGCAAATGACCTCTGGAGGCCAATGGCCTAACGAGAAGATGGGTGACTGTAATGAGGATAGCACACTAGGAGCATAATGGGCTTTCCTGGAATAAGGCTTTGAAAGCAGTAAAATGACATTATCCTGCCATTTCTGCATACACTCAGCAGGGCAGGACTGCACCCTTTATATGAGCACAGTAATCTGAGTTTTGGAAAGCCAGATTGCTATGGATTTTCATTTTGTTCTGTATTGACAGTGTCCTTGATCGATGCTGTGCACTCAGTATTTTGTATTGTTTAACACTGTTTAACATTTAAATGATAATTTTCATTTTCCGCTACATTAGTACATGAAGTTACAAGTGATTTCTCAGGAATAATCAACAATATTAATAAGAGATATTAATAAGAGAATAAAAGAAAGTATATCATGGTGTGCTTTCACATTTCAGCTCTTAGATTTCTGTAGTGACAGTTGACTATGTACAGTGTGTATATGATAGGTTTATTGAATATACTTAGTATACTGTGAATCTTACAGGTCTAACAACCAATTTTTCTGCTTTTTGAAGTTTTTGAAATATCATCGCTCAGATAGCTTTCACAAGTGGAGTGTTTAAATCTGTCCAACAGCTTTTGTTACAGTGGAATTGTTTAAAGAAAGCAGGTGCTCTGAGACATCTTTACAAATCCCAACTCTGCTCATACTTCCAGTTACTCAATTACCACTGACTTAACTGTAAACTCTGACAGATTGTGCTTTCCCAGATTTGCGCCAGATTTATATTCCTAACTGGAATGTCCAGCAGCAGGCAAACAGGAACTGATCTGCCTTTCCCACTTCACCTTTCCCAGGTTCTCTGGTGTCTGTGGAACATGATAGTACTTTCGGTCTGGAAAAACACTCATGTTTAAACTGGCAACAAGGTTCCCAGGCTTTCTGGTTGCCATCTCTGACAGCAGAGGTAATAAGAGTTCAGATGGAGACCACCTGGTAGGAAAAAAGATGTTCAGCCCACCAAACATGCCCCATTTATCATCTTCTAAACCAGGAGGATTTACTCCCTAACATGGAAGCTCACCAGGGGAAAACCACCCCATTTGTTTAGTTCTGCATTTGGTTTCCAAACTGTGTTCATTCAGGCATCGCATTCATCTTCAGTAAGCGCTTTATCCTGATCAGGGTCACAGTGGATCCGGAACCTATCCAGGGAACATTAGGCGCAAGATGGGAAGAAATACACCCTGAATGGGGTGCCAGTCCATCGCATGGCACTATTGTCACACACACACACACACACACACACACACACACACACACACACACACACACACACACACACAGACTCATTCACATCACAAGGCAAATTATTTTAGACAATCCACCTGCTAGTATGTTTTCAGGAGGTGGGACAAAACTGGAGAACCTGAAGGAAACCCACATGGACACAGGAAGTACAGGAGAAACACAGTTATACAGCTCAAACTTTAAGTGATTTCATATTTCAATTCAGGGTACCAAGATGCAGCTCAATTTTTTATTTCTATAGTCTAGCTCCAATATTATCACATTCCTCTATCAAGAAAAACACTAGTGTTTATTTTAAATGAGAAACATTAATTGTTTGGTTGCTAAAATAATTTAATTTCACATTTAATTAAAAAAAAAAGAATTAGGCTTCGCAAATCTGTGAATGTTTCAGTATTGCTCAAATATGTTTTGCCTAGAGCAGCCCTGGAGCAGACCATTATTTTGGGAATACAGTTCTTAGCGGTAATTAAGTAATTAAGCTAAAAATAATTGTGCTAAAAAATCTTTCACATATGGAGCAGTGCTGGAAAAGTGAACTAATACCAAAATTTGGAAAACAAAAAACCCAAACACATTTTTTGATTGAATATTTTGTACAGAAGATCAGAAAAAAGCCCATTTCTGGCCCTGTATCCAAAAGGCAACTGTACAGAGAGGGATTTCATTTTTCCTGATGATAGATAATGTGAACATATTATAAAGAAGCTGTCACTATGACTGAAATGTTATCATTACTTATTGGTTTTCTGATACAGACATTCAGTAGTTATTCAGTAGAATCAATTACTACCGTTATTCAGTTATTCAGTTAATAAATAAATTAAATAAATAGACCTAGTACCGAATTACACAGAATCAGTCATCAGTCTGTGTGTATTTTTGTCAGATAAAGAGAATTTGGTTAGATTTTGGAAGTTGGAAATTCTTAGAAAATCCTAGAAACTTATCCTTATGTATATATGTATGTAAAAGTCTCATGATGTCTGTGGATACAGAATCTTTACAAGAGAGAATTGCAATTCATTTAAGAATTGATTCTTTATCACATCGCTACTGATTTTTGCTGAATCTAAATAATCCCTGCCAGAGAAATGAAGTGATTTATTTTGTAACATTTTTTTTTGCAAGATCGCTAATTAAAGTAGGCATTGAGGAAGTGTCTGCTTCTGTACTTATTGCATTGCTCACTGCCAAGCTGCACATTTTGTCCCAACATATTGGGTTCTGCTGAGGCAAAAGCTGCGCATAATGCAGAATTTGGCGCCAGTTCACGAGAACAGTACGTGGCCGCAGTATATCTCTGGCCTGGTTAATGTAAAACACTGGGTCCAAATTCCAAGCTACACTGATGCTTGAGCAGCAGTTCTTAAGTTTTTTTATGGAGCTGCTTTGATTGTGGACAAAATGTGACACTGATTTGAACTTACAAGGGCCAGACACTCATTATTCTTTCCGTCAGTAATGAACCAATGTCTAATAACTGAACAGTGAGCTCATAGCCTAGTGCACTTTTACTGGGTAATCACTTGTCTAGCGCTACTGTGACGAGGCATATTATGCTAAACTGGCCCATAAGATTTTATAAATTTATATATTTTGTAATGATCTTTGTCAGAAGAGAAATATGAGCCATCTTGAATAAAACAGAATTGGCATATTCTGCCATATTTAGCAGTAAATGTCATGCTCTTTCCTTCTCCCTATGTCTCTTCTTCTTCCTTTCCACTCCTCAGTAATGGATGAGATAAAACAAAAAAAAAGTGCCATTTTGGAGAAGCTCCAGGCAGCACAAACAGTCTCTCAGGGTGGTCCTTTCTGTAATGTTCAAGGCTATATCCTAATCCCTGCGAAGCTAAGCTCTCCACAGCCTGAGCTCAGAACGAGCCCTCCTCTCTAGGGGTCAAACGTTTTGCGTCATTTGCCAAAGCCAATGTTCTACTAATACAAAATAGTTTAATAACAAGTAGCAGGGAGGAATGAACTGACTAAAAGAAGCTAAATCATAAAATTCCACTGGTTACATTTACCAATGACAGTTTATTAACCCTAAACCTAGCTGTTTAGGTCTCATTCTGTAAAGTACTCTAATTTTCAAATGCAGCTTTACAAAGTTGTACAATATATGTAATTGTGTAATTATTAGTTTATATAAATTTGATGTTTATGAGTGTTCAGGAGGGTAGCCCTTATACAATTGGGGTGGTTTGACCCAATGAAATTTAAAAGGCCCACACCTGAGCAACACTTGTTTGTCATTTAGCAAACTAAAAAAGACACACTTCAGCTAACATAACATTAGGCTACATCTTATGGAGTATGCTAGCATTGCAAATTCAGTATTACTAGCTAATAACGAACTTAAGAAATCCATTGTTTGCAAAGAATGTTGTTATCAGTGGGGCCAGGGAATAGTTCGCTTCCATATTAGCTAACTAAACTTGCTTGTTCCTGCACGACATTACTTGCCATTGAAATGAACTTTTCCAGAGATGGTGTAGTGGAAATTTGGTTATTATTCAAAGTAATATTGACTAACTAAAGATTTACAAGTCGTTCAGTTTTGCATCACATGACATTGTTAACTATATTGACAACTGGGGTGGCACTAGACCACATGTAGCCACCCCTTAGCTCCACCCATGTGAGTGTTAAGTAATTATTTGTTGTGTTGTTCTAACTATGTTTTCTTGCTTTATGTAGCCTGCATTAAAGGGGGCATCTAAAAACTAAGTGCTGTAGGTTTTCTCACTGCTGCAGTAGACTTATTAATAAATGTAATGTTAGTATGTTTCATACTTTATTTATACATACATACAACACAGATTTGCCAGTATGCCAGTATTACAATGAATTACAGGAGTAAAGTGTTTGTCAGTTTCTCCATTTAGTAATGACTGTTTAGAAGGGCACTTTGAAATAATTGATTTATAACACTTCATTTTGGAATGACCTTACAAATCGCTACCGTTCCCTCATCGAAAGTCCCCTGCGGGGGCTCCAGTTATTTTGTTTGGTCTGTCATGCCTGAGTGCTTTTGTGTGTATGAGAGAGTGGCAAGTAAAAATCTACTCCCTGGACCATCACCTCATCTGAGAGGGCTGTTATCCCTACTCTGAGCTGATAATGAGAGAGCTGGGGGAAAAAAATAACACTCAGCAGCCTATGGTGGGTCTCCACAGACTGCACTACACCTCACACCATTGATTTATACAGCAGGAGCTGCGAAAAACGTCTCTATCTCATGCCCTTGCGCTTCACGCCAACAGTGATAACGGGTTAATTCCCCAAGCAAACTTGCAGGGGCACAATACAAGACAAATTGCACTTTTGTGCAAAGGCTAATGAAGTTTTTTTTTTTTGCTGTAGTGCTGTAGTATATTTCTGCAGTTAAATCACATGTGGTAAGTAAACGCTTACAGCTTAGTTCTTGCCCATAATATTCTCTTGGGGTAGAATAAAGCTGAAGTGCTGACTTCATCAGGACCGGTGCTGCTACTATATATTGTGTGTGTCAACACTTTTTTCCCCATACACATGTGCACTCATAGATAATTAGCTCACAGCCATCAGTTGAAATGAAGTTGGGTGAAGAGTATTTTTTTTTTTTTTTTTTTGTTGAGGATGAAAATAAATACATCAGGTTTTTATGATAGCATGAATATTTTACAATGTGGTTGCATAGTTCTTGTTAAAATCCCATGTATTATATTTTATTTCATTGCAAAAGGAATAGATATAGACATTTTCACAATACAGAACACAGTATTTAGATTTGCTAGCAAAGTGCCAGCAAAATGCTAGTGCAGAATGATGGAAAACTATGATTTTCTACAGAACTGAACAATTTAACATGGAAAAAGAAACAAGAAAAATATATGGACGTAAATGTCCATCCAGCCACTTGTTACATTGTGTATTAATGGAATATTAAAAGTATATATAAAGGAACGTGGGTTGTGATGATATTTAACGTTATTTTGTCAAATTTCCCAGCTCATCTGTATTAATTGTAATCATTGAGGCAAAGGCAAATTGCTTGCTCCGACTTGGTGAATCAGTGTTGAGGTTATTAAGACTGAAGAGGTGTTTTGGGGTGTGAAAATTGCCCAGGGACACACACACACACACACACACACACACACACACACACACACACACACACACACACACACACATATATTTCATTGCCCACTGGCAGTACAAATTTGTATGTAAGTGTGTATATCTGCAGGCACTGTAATGGTGAGTGTGTGTCTGAGTTGGATGCTATCTCTGCTCTCAAATCAACCTAATGGTAACTGACTAAGCATTATTTCTGAGTGCACTCAGTGCACAAAACCACCGAGAGACCCTGCCTTATAAATTACTGTGTTTTTCCACAGTGTGAGTGGACAGAGCTCTAAGGGATGCTGTATGCAGACTGGCTTTCAGCTCTGTGTCAGAAAATGATTAGCACTAGCAATACATATTCATGTGAATAATTGTTCTCTGTTTTAGTGTATCACCACATTTGTAGGGCATTGTAATTGTTCTTTTGAATATTTTTATGCTAATCAGTAAAATTGTGCAAAAATAAAACAGTGGCGCAGCGTTGCCACACCACAGCTCCTGGATGCCCAGTCGCTGTCCATGTGAAGTTCTCCCTTGTCCGTCTGGGTTTTTCCTGGTTCTGCTAGGTGCTGATGGTGAGTCTAAATTGCCCCTAAATTTGAACGTGTGAGAGTGTGTATGTGCATGGTGCCTATTGATAGACTACTGCCCCATCCAGGGTGTATTCCAGGATGTATTCCTGCCTAAGGAAAGAAGGACTGAAAGTGAAAGCTGCTCCAGGCTGAACTAAGACTTCTCTTTTCTTTACCAGCATAATTAATTTTAAGACATAAGCAAGCAGAACTATGAATTTTCTGATCATAAGCAGCGCCACCTTTAAGGAAGATTTTAGCATGCTGAAAACTGATAACATCCTTCAAATGTTACTTCAAAGTTACATCATTGTATCATTGGCTCGTGTTTGGCCCAGCTCTTATATTTAAATATGCTGTGAGAAAATGCCTAATATTTGGTAATGCAAACTCAAATCAAATGCACACTCTGAAAATGCTGGAAAAAGCCTTAATTAGAAACTGATAGCTTGACAAATTCGTCCATTAAGTACATCCAGTCATGTCTTATTACTTTGGGCATATTAATGTGTTTTATGTAGCATTTTGACACACAGATATCTTACTGAAATGATTTTTCTTACATAGATACTTCAAGCATTTTGAGAATGCTCATCTGCTGTTTGACTGGTATCCGGTGATTAAGCATTGAGTCAGTGTCAGTGTGCAACTGTGTGCAATGGGAGACAAACCCTACAGCACACGTCACACTCAGGCAGAACCGAGTGAAAGCTGAGACCAATGTGTCCCATTGTGGAAGAGACAGGGCTGGCAAGGTGCCGTTACCGGTTCTCATGAGCCCATATGTAGGTGCTCGGGGTCCTGCTGTCTGATCCCCAGTGCTCAGTGCTGGTACAGTGCCAGCTGGAGATGCCCAGTGTATCCTCCGAATGGCACTCCAGCTGGGCATCTCCGTCACATGCACACAGGGGGCAGCAGCAGGGCCAACCGACTCACAGCTACTTCTCCAAGACCAGCATGACCATTTCTTTCCAACAAATGCTAAGCTAAGACAGAAAGGAGTGAATGTTGTAAATAATGTTGTGGATACTCTTAATGCTGTGAATGAAGAGCTCCAAATCCATAAATCAATGATTTGATTGGTCGGCTGCATACATTATTTACTGATTAGTTACTGAATGTTATCCTAGAGCAGCCTATGTATTGACCTAGATCGTGAGTACAAATGGCAGTGACTTTCTGTGAGTAGAATAAGAATTAAATGTGTTATCCCGGAGTATACATGGGATTACTCAGTTTTTCAACAAAATTTGTGAACATGAAACTCCAAGCTCTTTTCATTGACCAGGCAGATCACAACAAGATTAATCACAGATCACAGCAGCCTTCAGCATGTCAGAATTATACTCAATTAAAAGTGGATGTAGCTACTCAAAATGAAATTTAAAAACTGTCTACATTTACATGTACTCCTTTATGTACAGAAATATTTTTTAACATGGTTTTACATTTGCAAACAGTTATGAAAGTTATTACTACTGACAGGGTCCATGTTCCTATCTTTTTTTTTTTCTCTCTAATTTATCTATTACGTAAAATCCAACCACATGACCATCACTATTTTGAATTAATAAACACATTTTCCATGAGAACACAGTAATAAAGTAATAAGATTTATTTCAATTTATTTCAATTTATTAAAGTAACTTTAATATTTGAAAAGCAAGTGAAACTAATAGGCAAATATTTATGGTACTAATATAATTGCACTGATATTTTAAATGTCATTAAATATAGTCTGTGAGATTTGTAATGAGCACTTTAAAGGTCTAAAAGTCCTGTTTTTTTTTAAATATAGAAACGCCATCAAGTAAGAGTAGAAGTATTAATGGGTAAAATCCCTTTTAAGCTTAGCAACAACATACAATAATGTAAGAACATAAGAATAATCTAAAATTCCACTTAAAATAATAGGAGCTGAAGGGTGCTGCTGGCAAAACATCAAGACATAATACCAATATTTCAAATGCCAGATTTTTTTTTAAAGATGGATGAAAATGTGGAACATCCTTAAATGTTCATTTGTTTAATTATGTTTGCTCCCCAAAAATGCTGCGCTATGCATAGGGCTGTTATTCTTGCTTAGTTGCCAAATTAGATAAATAAAGTTTAAAATTAATATTGACTTTCTTCATTTTAACCTCAGTCATTGTTTGAGTTCCAATGTGACCAAAAAAATAAAAATATTAATTAAAAAGGGCCACACATATGTAGTGCACTGTACATAATAGATATGAGATATTATAATAGATAGTTATTTTATAATTTATATAATAAATGTTCTTTTTATAAATTCTTTTATATTTTTATATAATAGACGCTCTTTTATAATTCTTTGCCACATCATCATAATCAGTGATTATTGAAAAATCATTACCTTTTATATCTTTTATGTAATTATCTATTGCTGTTTTTTTTTTTACTGATCTGGTTGAGGTTATTTGTGTGTGCGTGTGTGTGTGTGTGTGTGTGTGTGTATGTGTGTGTGTGTGTGTGTGTGTGTGTGTGTGTGTGTGTATGTGTGTGTGTGGGCTTCATCGTTTCTTTTTGCCTGTGCATTTGAGTGAAGCCAGATGCTTTCATGTTACTCTCTCTGGAAGAGCTGGTGTATGATGTGAACCTGCCGAGTCATTTCAGAGTGTGAGCTCAGATGGCGTGGTGTGTGGGTGGGGCTGGAGCATCAACTGCACAGAGTCAATCCAAAACCATGAGACATCAAAGCCCAGGCCTGGTCTGACTGTGACTAAGGATGTTTCTAGTCCATTCCTTTTGGTTTAGAATGTTAAAGACTTTGGTACACTTGAAAATGAAATGGAAATGGATTGGGATGAAGTGTGATGAATTCTGTCTACAGAGAAACACTGAATGACATCATGTCCATTCCGAGTAGTTCCACGCGGTAAAAGCAGACTAATAGGCCTATATCCTCTTACCTCAGGGTTTAATCAGTAGACTAAGAGAATGCAAAATCCACAGGAATGTTGAAGTTTGGTTATGAGCCACTGCCATAAAATGTAGATCAGGTCATGGTGGAAAATATAGTGTTGAGTACATACTGTATGAGAATGCAGGAAACTAGAGTTCTATATTCTAAATTATAACATATAGAGTTCTAAGTTCTAAATTATTACAATGTAAAAGTACAGAGTTCTAGATTCTAAACTATTACAATGTAATGGTGTGGAGTTCTAAATTCTAAACCATTACAGTGTAACAGTACATAGTTCTAAATTCTAAATTATTGCAATGTAACAGTGCAGAGTTCTAAATTCTAAACCATTACACTGTCATAGCATGGAGCTCTAGTGAGTAGGCTGAGAAAATGCAAAATCCATGTGAATATGGAAGTTTTGTTATCAGCCATTTTAAGGCCAAAAATTGTGGATTGGATTGCGCTGTAATATGTAATGTTGAGTGCGTATGATTGGAAATGCCTCAGAATAGAGTTTTACTGGACATATAGTCCATTATATAGCTGTTACAAAGCCAAAAATGGTATACTCTATGTAGTGAGCACATATAGTGAACAGGAAGCCAATAGCAATTTGCCTGTGTGTTACCGGTGCTTTAAACCTTATTCCTGCAGATCTTTATGTGGATCTCAGTGAGAATCTAAAACAAACCTAAAATCCAGCTAAATATCAGATACGAGAAAAAATACTTTGGAGTAAATAAATAAAATAAATAAGTGTTGTAATTGTACCTCTTTAATATATAATGCATATTATGATATTGCCTTTTATATTATATTGCTATTCTATTTTATATTTTGAGTAATGAATTGATTGTTACAGCTACAAACTTACTTGAAATACCCATCATTAATAATGATATAGACATGTAGGTCTCCAATTTGCCTACCATGTTTTTGGGAAGTACCACACAAAGGGTACAAAGGAGAACAGACACAACCCCACACAAACAGTAACCCAAGCTCACGATCAAATTAGAGACCCTGTAGCTGTGAGGAGGCAACTCTACCTGCTGTAACTCTGTGCTGCCACGTGATCTGGATTAAACCCATTCAGTTCAATTGACCAGTCAAATGAGGCAATAACTCAATATTAATACAACTATGATAGTGGTGGGTTGTGAATTTTACCCTGTAACACAATAAAATAAATAAATAAAAAAGCATAGCCAGGACTCCCACAGCCAGGAGCCCTGGGGGTCCCTGGACCCCACTTTGAGAAGCACTGATTTATAGTGTTGTCTACATCAGGCACCAGTGAGGAGCGTTGAAAATTTTAGTGCATCCCTAATATCAGCTAGCCTAAATTTAAGCTGGCAGGTGTTCAGAAGCAAGTTCGGAAGCAAGCAACCAATTTATCTTCTTCTATTTAAAAAGGTATATGACCTATCTGTCGTGTGTTACGGTTTCAAATTGTGCTCTAACACCTGACTGTACAGCACTATGGCCATCTAGTGTTTTCAGTATGCCTTAGAAATAAGCTTACCTGGACTGAAATACGACAAAGTACAATTTCTAAAGATTTGCTTAAAGTGCAGAGGAGATTTGACTATTGGCAGATTTGTCTCATCTCTGGTCTTATAAAAGAAAGGCTACTTATAAAGAAGGTTTCTTAGTGGTGTGATAATGAAAGGAAGTGATAGAAGTGAGAGAGTGAGTGTGTGTGTGTGTGTGTGTGTGTGTGTGTGTGTGTGTGTGTGTGTGGTGGAGGGTTCAGACTGCCTTCTTGTAGTACGTGTGATTCGGTAGCTATTTCCTCTCCGGGCAGAGTGGGATGCTGCTCTACACACACACACACACACACACACACACACACACACACACACACACACACTTGGACTCATTATCCTTGGGAGAACCTTCCATTGACATCATTATTAATGCAACTAATTAAAGCTATGTCTACACCCAAATCTTATTACTTAACTTCAGTAACCAAAAGGAAACATTTTGGCTCTTTTACTTTTTTTTTTTTTAAATAAAATCGGCAGTTTGTTAAAAAGATTTCCTAGTGGTTAAAGTTAAAGAAAGAGACGAGGAGTAGAAGTGTGTGTGTAGGGTCAAATAATGTGCAGTATGCATGTAATGTCTCTCTCTCTCTTTCTCTCTCTCTCTCTCTCTCTTTCTGTGTGTCTCTCTCAGCACATAGTCTAGGTTATCTGCCTCTCACCCATTCGCGGCTCTGCCATGTGTCACCCTGGCTAGGATTAATACTTTACCGGAATAAATTATTAATAATGAATAAATTATTCAACAACTGTCTTCTGGTGAGATGTCGCTGGATGCTAGACATTTTTTTTCAAAGTGTAACTGGGGCCTTGTGTTTTCACTGTTGGGAATATGATGATAATATGCTTACATGTGAAACCATACTAAAAATCACCCAATGATTGGAAATGAATTGTGATGTTCTTTGTTAAAGTGCTGTACATTCCATATTGTTCAGACCTGAATGAATTGAAAAGCCTTGGTTGTCTATTACATGATATCTAACCATTGTGCCTTTAAAGTAGAAGGAGGTTTGTTTCGTTTTCAAGATTTTTCATGATGGATAAAAGGTACTGAGGGTAGAAATTGTGCGAGTGCAGTCTGTGTGTGTGTCTGTGTGTGTGAGTGCATGTGTGTGTGTGTGTGTGTGTGTGTGTGTGTGTGTGTGTGTGTGTGTGTGTGTGTGTGTGTGTGTGTGTGTGTGTGTGTATGTGTGTGTGTATGTGTGTGAGTTTGAGTGCATGTGTCTTCCGGAACATCCTTCCCCTTCCCGGGAGTTCCCTTCCTGTGACACACAGCCATGCACCTGCTCTCCGCTGAGAGACAGCCCCGTGTGTGTTAGTGTATCACGATCGCTTCCATTTTCTTTTCTATGCTGTCACAACACACACATCTTGTATCTTTGGTCTGTGTTTAATGGCTAATGCCATGACAGGTACAATGTACAATGTACAGCTTAATCAAGTTTTTTTGTTGTCGTCTCTCTAGGTAAGTCATCATGTGTCTGTTCTAAGCACATACACATATACACAAGACACACTGTGGACAAATGCGCTGAGAGCGATGATATGCTGTACCTGCACACCTCGCCTACTTCACAGCCAGCTCAGTCATCTAAGCGGTAGTCATGACTCATAAGCAATGGTAAGTGGCTCTGCCTGGGTGAACCATTTGGCTTCATCTGTTGCTGGGGAACCGTGAGATTTGGAGATGGTACACAGTAAATTGCAACTTAGTGACATAGCATTTAAGGTCTAAAGGTTGTGTATTTTGGGTATAAATGCAGTTATGGGATAGAATGAATCAGCAATTTGCTCTAGCTTTGTTTATGGCTCATTTGAATGTCACTGCTACATAGTAGAAGATGGAAAGTGTGCTCCTCAAGGTCCAGTCTTGGGAAATCCCTGGGGATGGTTTTGTTGTCCTTCTTTATCTTCCTGATTTGTCATGAAGATCTGTTGATCACTCACCAACTTGAAACAACCACATTAGAGCACTGGACTCTACAGTAGACTTTCACGATGTGGCAAAATACATAAAATACTCCTTGCAATACATAATTTAAATCAGAATTACTTGGTATTTTTGGTTTAATCTGTGAGTATTTTAATGAAAAGGTTTAAGAGTGCAGTATTTAGTCTCATGGTACATTTTCCCACAGTGTGGTTTATTTGGGCAGGTGTGAACGCAGCAATCACAGTCGGGTGTGGAACAAAACAATCAGCCTATGACCTCCTGAGAGAGATGGTCTCACGCCACTTCCTTATAAACCTTAACATGGTTTGACTGCAATGAGGCCATAGTTCAGCTGCAGGATCTCACTGACC
Source organism: Pangasius djambal (assembly GCA_022985145.1). NCBI lineage: Eukaryota > Metazoa > Chordata > Actinopteri > Siluriformes > Pangasiidae > Pangasius > Pangasius djambal. The sequence goes on along the minus strand of CM040986.1, from coordinate 7,256,472 downwards.
TGCACTGAAAGATGTTTTTCTGGTGTGTAGAATCAGACCAAATAGAAAACTAATAATCCCCCCTTTCTCTCTCTCTCTCTCTCTCTCTCTCTCTATGTATATATATATATATATATATATATATATATATATATATATATATATATGAGAAAGAAGCCTAAAACCTATTATCTTCGAAACAATCACTTGCTGGGAAAAAAATTGAGATCTGGTCAAAAAAAGTGGTACATTTCTTTCATTAAAATATCCTAATTCAAAACAGGGATTGTACAGTATAATTTGCTAACTGCTCTTGTGATACTAATGGCAACATCTGATATTATACAGTGGTTCCACAAGCAGGAAGCCCTCAGACACTCTGTATGAGAGTTTCTGTGGGATGAATTGCTGCATTCACAGACTGTAATATAGTACTAGTAATACTGTGTACACAATTATCATATATATATATATATACATATACATATGTGTGTGGCTACATAACATAGTATAGCAACGTAATCATAGTATGGTATTTTGTTCTACTCGTAAAATTGAAATAATGCTGTTTGCTCTGAAATCCCTTAGCACAGAACCTAGGAAAAAAAACACTGATCTAATCAGCATGTGAAGGAAAAAGTAAGGATACTTGTTCAGTCTTGCCAAAATGATATTCAATTTAATTTACCTTCAGACCTGATGCTCAGAAAGGAATTAGTGTAATTTCAGTGTTCCAGTAAATGCAAGTCGAGTGTGAGCAGTGCGGATCTAATATTACATCTCTACAAAGAAATCGTGAGCACTTCTCCATCCAGTACCACATTTAACTGCTTAAACTTGCATGTTTGTTCTCTATTGGGCTGACGTGGGGTAAGAAACTGGATTCTGCCGGCTGAATGAGTTTGTAATTCCTCTTCCCACCAGAGTCGAAACAGCAAAAGGTCCGGAAAAGAACAGGAGCTACTGTATAATGGTGGCTTCTGGAAATGCTTATGGGGTCAGTGAGGTGGAAACTGAGGTCGTCGAACTGCACCAGTCCTTGAGTAAGCGGGGGATTAGAAATAAGCAGCTGATGTGTTATTATACTGCATGGAGCTAGTCTAAGATCAAATGGAGAATGAGTCATGGTGTGTGTAGCAGCTGGGAAAATAACACACTGTAATGCACTGGAACAAGAGACTGTAGGATGTGTGTCTTTTTGTTAAGAATTACAGTATGATGGATCAGAGTACCAAAGATATAAGAGAGACAAATGGCTATATGTACACATGTGGAATTACAAGACACGACAAGAAAAACGTCCAATCTAGTGTTGGTTTGTTCCGCAAGGGGAACTCTTAAATGTTTTTTGTAGAACCCTACATGAGACTCTTCACTCTCAGAAAAAGAGCACTAAACTGTACCTTTCTTGGTTACTGGGGTGGTACCATCAAGATTACACCCTTTTTTTTACCTGGAAAGATGTGTAGTGTACCTTTAAAGTATTAATCTAAAAGCTAATTAAAGGTACAAGAGTAGCACTTTAGGTCCAGTTGTGTACCTGAAATCATTTAAATCAACAAGGTAAACTATATTGACATTACAATGTAACAGTACAAAACACAATAAAGATGTACCTGCTAGGGTTCCTCACCAGCGACAAGGAAAGATAGTGTTTAGTGCCCTGTTTTTCTGGGAGCGTTCAAATACCTAGAACTGGTAACCACTGAAAGAACCAATGAGGAACCTTTTTACAAAAAAGACTTAGGTGAGAGCGATAATCAAGGGGTGGCTCAGGGCAACACCAGACCACCAGCTGAGGAAAACAGGAAGTAAACTGTATATTTTGTGACATGATGTTTATGGCTCCATCTCAAAGTAATCTCTAATCTGAGTTCTTACTAGCACTGGGCCATTTCAATTAACATCCCTAGAATCCTTTGTAATAAGACATGTAAATAGTCATGGTTTTTTAAGTATTTAGTATATGGTGTATGCACAGTGGTCAAGGGACCATGTTACCCACAGTGCCCTGAGCATATGCTTTGACAAATGTAACAAATGCTGCACATTATACAAGAACACACTAAGGTACTTTTTTAAAGGTTTTTAAATTATGCAGAGTGTTACCTCTGTAATGGCTTATTAGCCTTTCAGCTAATAGTCTTCCTGATTAAGTATCTATTGGTGTGTTCAAATTGAAACCATGAATTTGCGCTGTTGAAATGGGAAGGTAAACCCACCAATTAAGTGATTATAGCTGTGAAAACAAACTACAGTATAAAAAACAAACTAGCTTGTGATTAGGGGTCACAATTCAGATAGCTAACTGGCAGTTTTTTTTTTAGATGGACAATGTAAAGGCAGATTGGCACTGTAAATGAGGCAGAGCCATTGGGAATATCAACATTTACCTCAGATCCATTGGTAATTTACTAAGAAAAGACTTTAAACAACTAAATTTACACTGCAATTACTAAGTAAATTCCCATAGGAGCCAAAACATTGATAAACATCAACATTTTGTCACATCTTGTGAACAAAAATCTTGACTACTATAAGAATGAGCTGTTTATATAGAATTTTTATATAGTATATAGGATAGTTTCTCGGCAATGAATACTTGTTATAATGAATGCTAATAAGAACTCTTCTGACAATCACTAGCATTTAGGATAACTGTGATTGACTAGACGTGGCAGGTCTCAGATCAGCTGTGAGAATAAGGCACAGACTGTTTCACTGTGTTTTACTACATGTGGCAGGAGGGAGGCTGAGATAAAGTCCAGGCTGGACAGGATGACCGGGCAAAGAGATGTGTGGTAATGGCAGGGTGTTAGATAAGAGATGACAGTGTGAAAGGGCGAGGCTTAGCTTTGCTTCAGCTTTCTTGCATGTTGCCAGGCTCTATCTACACACACACAGATGCTATTCATGCGAATTCAGGCTAAAATGACCCGCCTGTAATCTTTGTCTAAAATTATCGACCAGTTTGTGGGAATTTGAGATGTGTGTGTGCCCAATAAGAGCAGATTAATTTACTTCAGTAAGCTACACGAAATACTTACCCTAACAGATTTAAAGTGTATCAGTCACTGCTTTACCTATCTTGACGTTTTAAATGAAATAAAAGGCAGGGAAGCGAGAGTAGGCTCAAATTCTGAAATTTACAGCTTGATTCTTGCATTCTTTCAAAAGGATTTTTAGTTGAGCATCAGCAAGCCTGAGGAGTTGTGTGCTTTGTTAGCATGGAGTCTTAGCGCAGCTCTATCAGCACATTAGCCGATCACTTCACTCTGATTCATTTTGCTTTGCGACTGATTTGTGCTGCGGCTCCCAGTGCACCATTGACATTTAATTCCATTGGAGTCAGCGCCAGATTGAAAGACAGCACTGGTAGATATGGACTAGTTTGCAAGCTTTTTGCAAGCCTTGGCAGTGTGTTGAAGCAGCAGGATGGAGGTGCAATTGGACACTAGGTGGGAAGTGTGGCTGTTTTATAGTAATAGGTTGGGAAGAGATGAACATTTTTGGCTTGAGATCTTTAACTATAGTGGTTCTACACCATGTTCATGCATGGCAATGTTTTCCCACGAGGCAGGGCGTAAAATGGTGGAAGGTGCGTGTGCAAATGGGTTATTATTCACTATAGCTTGGCTGATTCTTGCCATTAAGCATTTTCTAGGAATGCTATTAAACATGGCTTATAGAGTGTATGGGCTGGGCTGTTGGTCTAATTATACAGGACATGGCTAGTTTTGTTCAGGCAGTCAAGAGATTTAACTGGTGGAATTTGACTCAGGCTATTATGTGTGTTTTCCTTGTCGTCTGCATTTCTAAACCTGTTCTGGAAGGATTCTAGCAAACAAATACATGACATGACTGGTTTTATGACATTCATGCGTTTTCACTGGTGGAATTTGACTTAATACAGCTTGTGACTTGTGAAGAGCTGTTTTGAGATTTTTGAGACATTCCAGCTAAAAAAAAAATACTGTAAAGTGCTGAAATTTACATTTACAGCTTAACTTTAAAGTTCTGAGGCAATTCAAAAGTACATTTTTGACGAATAGCTGAATACAGATAGAACCTTATCATACCGTAAGATCAAATACTGTTTAGTTTAATAAAGTTCTCTCAATCTCTTTCTTAATAAGCAATCTCTTCATCTCATCAAATAACTAATAAATGGAAATAAACTCAGCAGAGAAAGACATTTAGATAACACCATGATCATGTATGCTTTTTAATAAGGTTTGTGCTCCTGATTGTGACAATTTTTTTTTATTTCATTGTAAAACATTCAGCAACACTCAAATGTATCAGAGCATGTGCAACCACACAAACTTGTGTTACAAGTTAAACTGGAGATTTCAGTTTACTAAACACACTGCATTATGTAAGCAATAATTAATGCTAATGTCATCTGATGTTAGCCACAATATTAGCTTTCCTCTGCACTGGAGATTTGTAGTGTGCTAGAACATTTATACATTGTAAAACCAGCGAGTACAACTGTCGAGTACTGTACCTGTTTTGTACACTTCAGTGTTATTACTTTCATATGTAGAACATCTACAGCTATAAGTTACTTTCTCCTCTGGCTTGGCCTACTGAGGGTTCAAAGTCTGTTCTTTTCTGTAATAGAGTAAAGAGAATGTGGATATTGATTGCCCATCTGTTTTGCATCCAACCAATGTTCATCCTGGATGATTGGCAGCTTTTTTGTTTTTAAATATTACACCAGCTTTGCATACTTAAAAAAATGCTACAGGAGAATAAACTATCCCTCAGTAATGGAATTTATTTGGTTAACGAATTTTCGAACAAAATGCCCAATAGAAAATTAGAATCCTGAGTTCACAAACTGTCAGTGTGTGTTTTCTCCTTCTTCTGCTTTTCTAAGAGTGGTTTGTACCAGAGAGAGGCTAGCCCTAGTATTAGTCACCCATCTTTTTCTCTCTTGTTCTCACTCTCAGTCTCTGATGTGAGGCAAGCCTACGCAAGGAAGCAGCTGTTAAAAAAGCTGAAGTGCTCCTCGGCCATCACGATCAACTGTGCTAAAACACGCCAACGAAACCCATCATCTCTCACCTCGCCGAGCACTGGCCTAGAAAACCATCACTCCTTTTCGGACACGTCTTTCTAGGCCTCAGCATGTCCATGTCATTTCGTCTTATCTTTACTGTGTAGATCCTTTGATTCTGAATAACAGGGTCACTCCTGTCAAGTCTTGTTGGCGAGGGCGCTTTTGCGATGGCAGTTCCTTAAAGCTTTGTGTTTATGACACTTGTTTGTTTCTTATCTGCACCTGCGTTCGATGCTGGGAGCAAAACAGCAGACATGACATGCGTCTTTGAACAAATATAACTATCCTTTAACGCAGTTGAAGGAAACAAGCACTGTGAGCTAAAAGAGGGGTTTATAACAACCTGTCCGTACGGGCAGTGTGTACACACGGATTAGCAAAAGGATGAACTTCATACCATTTGTTGTGGCCCACACAGGAATCCTTTCAGGATTCCATTTTTGATTCCTTGGAATGTCTGGAGCTGGAAGACATATTTGTCCCAAGAGGGTTTTAGCACTCATTAAGTTGCAATACAGCCATTTTATGAGCCACTACTATCCACAAAGATCAAATGACAGGCATTTTCATTGCGGTCTCTTTAGCAATGTATAGCTGTACTTGGTATGCCCATGGGATGAAACTATGCACCACAGACTGTGTTGTCTAAATACCCACATGTTCTAGCTTGATGTGAATGATTTGTAGAAATACATTAAAATATTAATGGAAAATGTAATTCTTTTCCTTTGAAGGAGGTGCATATTATATTATATTATATTATATTATATGATATTATATGATATTATATTATATTACATCTATGTGAATATTTGTGTTACTGTTACATAAGCAGCCACTGAATATTCATAGACATGTGCTCTGGAAATGATTTTTGTTTATTAATAACCTTTTACTTACACAGTGGAAGCCTGTTCGACAGGTCTGGCTGTGTAGTGGATGGAATGTCTCTCTGTGTGTGTGTGTGTGTCTGTGCGCGGGTGCGTGCATGTGTGTGTGTAAGATAAATGGGCTTTCATTGCTAATCAGAGATGATGAGATCCTGCAGGATTTTTTTTTACCTGTCATTCAAACTGTATACGGCGTCCTTAGTCAGTGTCTTGGGATGCACTCTTCTTTTTCAATTAGTTATATTAAAAGCACAGTCTCAAACTTACACAGTCGAGACAAGACTCTTTCTGTTAATGCAATTGGATCAACAACATCAGCCAGAAGAGCCATCTTGTCTTGGTTGTTTTACTTATGCCAGTGCAGAGGTCTTCTGAAGCCAAGTGAGCTGGCGCACGCATCTAGAGCTCAGGCCTTGCCAGCGTGAGTGCCCTCACACCCTCACACACTCACAGACCCATTTATTTGATCAGCAGCCGGATGGTCTGTGCCCGTCTCTCTGCGGGCTGCTCCATAAAGGAAGCTCTTTTCAGCAGCTCTTTCCTGCTGCTTCGCTTCCGATGCTTTGTGTTATCAATTGAAATCAAGCGGATGATGTGGTTTTTTTTATGATTAACATACCCACATTATTCACGCTAACTGCTCAATCAGCCTGACAAGTGCAGTAGGCTTTTCTGCCAAATCTGATGTTTGAAGAATATCATTTTTGCTTTTTTCTTACATTTTAATGAATGCTTCTATGGAATTCATTATAGTGCAGTGAAAGTAGTAGTCCGGCATTTGAGTGACAAGAAACCAAATATCATTTTAAAATCTGGATAAAGTGAGAGCTAGATAAGAGAAGATTGCTTTATGACATGCTTTAAGTCATAAAGTGATGTCCGAGTTCAAAAGTCAAAAAATCTTCACTCAAGAAAAAAGGAAATAGTTTGCACACTAAAAGTCTTTGGACCTTAGACACTACATTACAATGAATCTTCAGGCTGTTACGCTTGTAATATAATGCCCAAAAGCTGATCTGCATGCCTCCAGGTAATGGCTACTAAAGTTGAAAGCACATAAACATGTAAAATCAGAGATTATGAACTAGGACCATGTGTAATATAATCTCACTGGATGGACATATTATTTCATGGAATTTATTTAACTCTTGCATTCCTCATTTACACTGGTGCCAAAAAAAACATTGGCTAAAAAAAAAAAAAAAAAGATGATATGAAAGTGCAAGAGACAGCAACAGAGATATTACAAACAATACAATATAAAATATAAACCAAAACATTTAAAATCCATACAACTAAAATAAATTAGAAGTGATTGAATCATTAAAAGGAGCCACATTTTAAGGTCATCCGAAGTTTATAACTCTGTTTTTTTTCCAGCTCAGAATGAGTTTAGTGTCTTGTTCAGATATTACAGGAAATGACTCTACAGTATAATGCAGGGGTATTATATAATGTAGGTGTGGCAGGTGTGGTCTGACTTCTGAAAAGCAGTTTGATCAACGATTTGGATACACCAGTGTCTGCAAGTACACAGCTTCTTTGTGGCCAGTCCCCAAACTCTAAAGGACACACTGTAGTGTAGTTTGTAAAAATGTATGTACAACATTCCATGGCCTCCTGTTAGAGGTGAGCATGGTACTCTTTTTTTAATCCCACTCCCACCGGCTCCTGAAGGAATTCTTACCAATGTCGGTGAAAATCTGACTAATCCCGCCCATTCCTGCAGTTATTTTTGTTTGCACCTGCCCACGATATTTTCTGAGGAAATTAGTTTGTTCCGTTTCTCAAAACATAAACAAATTAGTCATTTAAACCATCGTGACGCTAACCAGAATACAGCTTTTACCTCGTGAGCACCTGGTACTCTCTCATGTTAATGAACTTGGCTTCATATCTGACTGCTTGGTCCCTTCTGCATGAAAATAAAAAACTTCTGCTTTTTTTCAGAACTAATGCACACCTCTGTCTCTGTCATTACATTAACATCCAAGACAGATAAGCAGATTGACAGGGGATAGAGGAAGTAATGCCATCCCTCCCACCCTCCCACAGCCAATTTTTCTCCCTTGGCTCCCAGCCATGGATGGCTGTGGCAACATCAGGATTCGAACTCGTGATCTCCCAAACGATAGAGTATTTGTGCTGCTCCATTCGGGAGCCCTCCAGAAAAAGGGACCTTTTAGAGAATTTCCACTGCAACTGCCAGATTTGAGGCTTCTTCGCACCTCTTTCTATTACATTTGACAGACCTAATATAACTCCATATTCATTTAACTCCGTCAAGGTGATTATCCAGGGTAAACTGGGCCATTATCCAGACACTCGGCATGTTTAATGCTGATAAAGCTCTTTGCAGAGAAGCGCTCACTGGGTTACACTGATTGATAGCTCCGATTTTGTCTAGTTGATAGACAAGGCTGACTTAATCCATCTAGATCCAATAGGCAACACACCTCTTGGCTGTATCAGTCCTCCACTGGGTCATTAATCAGTCCATCATTCTTCTGGCTCTGGACTTCACCAGAACGGCATTTTATGCTGTGTACAGGAATAGTCGATATTCAAATAACGTCATTTTTTTCAGATAAAAGGTGAAGCAGTATTCCAGTAATCGAGGAAATTAGATCAAAATATCACTAAAACATTTCTAGATTTTTAAACCAGGTAGCCTACTTTTTAAAGAACAAACCTAACAAACCTAAATTTTTCTTTTTTTTTTTTTTTTTTTTTAGAGAAATCTATATATTTGTGCATTGATGAGTGATATTTAAAAAGCCCTCCATTTTAACATATTTAATATCCATATTTAATATTCCAGATGTTCGCTAAACCCAAGCAGTTAATGTAATCCTGTATGAAAATGTGATGTTGCAAACAAATACAGTGATACAAAAATGTGACACTGGGTTATATGATGATCATACTGTAATTTTCCCCCTACCATTTATGAAGTCCATCTGGGTCTGAGGCTCCTTTGTGTGTTCAGAGAAAAGCTTTCAGAGATTTCATCTACTTTAGCTCACTGCTGCCGCTTTGTGGTCAGTGATTGGGAGTGCACTTTGAACTTGGTGCTGCTTCAGGCTTTGTCTGAATTCACAGCGGCTTTATAACAAAGCAGGGCAGTGTCATGTTCAGATATCAAAAAATGTGAAAGTGTGAGTAAATCTTAGATTCCCACAGTGTGTGCTTTAGTGTTAAGCAGAGCAGTGACTGAGAATGTTAAACACTAAAAATGTTTGAGTTCATCAGAAAAAGAGTGCCGAGGAAAGAAAGAGCGCAGAGGTGGAATAAAGAGCAGTATTGTTCATGGCAAAGAGGAGGGTGGATAAGCTGTAAAGATAAGGGTGGGTTATTTGGTTTTGTGTGCATATGTGTGTGTGTGTGTGTGTGTGTGTGTGTGTGCGTGTGTGTGTGGGTGTGTTTGTGTGTGTGTGTGTGTGTGTGTGTGTGCGTGCGTGCGTGTGTGTAGGCTGTCTGGCCACGGCCTACATCACAAAAGTGCCATTGTGCCATGACCACTCTTAAATGTTATAATGAGTATGATTTCTCCTTGCTTTACGTATTATAATTATAGTTTGTCTGCAAAGCTGGGAAAATATTAGAAGACAAACCATTAGGACAGATTTCACACATGTTTTCGTCTGAATCTTCTTCAAATGTTAACCCTTATTTTCTTTCCAGCTCAAAACTATATTTTGAATAAATGTGGAACAATAAGAAGAAAGGCTTCTCCTACGTAAAAAAAAAACGTATTAGTTATGAAACTGTCTCGGATGAACACGAACATCATTTATAAATCTATTTATACCACAGCACTTCTTAAATCTGATTGGTCGGAAGGTTTTGATTCATTTTTTATAACAGAAGCTCTGACATTAGTGCCGGCTGTAATTCAAATCACAGGTTTATATTAATGCATTTGTTCTAATATGTTATTGTTTCTATAGTAACAGCTCATTCACAGGGACTTGTATGGTGGATGCTTGGCATAACCGAAGACTAATAATGAACAGATTTAAAAATTTGCTGTTATTTAATAACATCATAAACAACTACAATAGGAACGATGACAGTTGTAGCACTTTGTTACAGTCTGTAACAACTTTAGGACATAAGCTGACGCTCTGAATAAGACGATTACTTATATTACAAAGATAATTGCTATTTTAACTGGAGTGTAAGCTAGAGTTAAAAATGATTGGTCTTTTTAAATCTGATAGTTTATCCCTCTTGAAGATTTTAGGAATGATTGTATTGTACTCTACTGTAGATATATTGTATAAATTGAATTGGCTATTAGAGTTGTAACAAAAACTGTTCTGAAGAGCAGTAACGAGATGATATCATTAAAAAGTTATATGAAGACTGAAATGTGACTGACACTCAAATTATCATTATTTATATTTATAAAAAAAAATCTGCCTCCATCACCCTTTATCACATCTTCTCTCCATCTGTCCATCTCAGGCAGACCTACACATGTAGCCATGCTTTTTTATTTTAAATCTCCTAAAAGCTGTAAAACCACAGTATTCTTAAATTGTGACGATGTGTTGCTCAGTGTTGCATGGAGCCGGTCTCAGTTTCTCAATTTCTCCAGTAGAGGGATGCAGAGAACGCACAAGACGGACTGTCTTTGTCTTCACGCTGAGCACCGCTTTTCTTCTGGAAGATCTATAAACCCTTCATGTGTTTTTTTTTAATGCCTGGGGATTCAGTCCTGTTTTTCTACAGTGCACACGCATTCTTGTTGGCATCTAGATGACATGTCAAGTTTCCGAGTCAGAGACAAAGCGATGTGTGAGAGATCTTCCTTCAGAGGGGCGGACCGTCACCGCGGTGTTGTGATGACATCATCTGTCTCTGTGGAGTATTGTGGAAAGACGCGGCTCAGTTCTCACGTCAAGGAATCTCTGCATGATACAAAGTATATACATATACCATTTAAATATGCAATATATTGTGTATATACTATTTTCAGTCTTTTTAGAGTGTTGCTGGCTGTGTTATGGAAGCAGTAAATCTCTGAGGAGGATCAGAGATTGATGTCCACTTACTATTTGAAGTCATTTCTCATTCTGACCTACACCCTAACTATGAGTGAAGAAAACTGTCGACTTACCTGTCCTGAGCACGCATTACGCGAATGATAAAAGAAAACAGGTTTCAAAAACATCTCACAATTTGTCATTTTTTCATTACTATAGATGTTCTGTCATACAGATGAGCTCACTAGAGAATTACGCAAAGACTGGGTATTACACGGGAAACAGCACCGTACTCTGTTAAAACAAAGACAAGTAGAAATGATATTTTTTATTCCTCTCCCACTAGGTGGTGGAGGCATTATGTTTTCAGGTTGTCTGTGCATCCATCCAAGATTCTCGTTAGTGTGATATCTCAAGAACGAGTGGTCGAATGTTTGTAGGATTTATATGGTATTATCATTGTAACAAGCACATGAATTGACCCAAACACGGTCAAGGTCAGAGCAAGGTCATATGTTGGCAGGCATCAAGTTCTTCTGTTTTTCCTACATCTGTCATTGTCTGTCGCTGTGTATCAGTTGTCCAATTGCATCACCACCATCATGCACGACAACACTCGTGTATGTAAAGATTAAACTTATTTTAAAATATCCTGAGGCCTCTGATCATTCTGAAGCAAGTTTAAGATCAACTGGTTTACCCCCTCTCAACACTATCATCTGTCCCAACACCTACAATTATTCAAATTTGTTAGAGGGACATATTAAGGGACTTAAAAATAGTAGTCACCCTCCTGTATTAGTCCTGTGCAAATTAAATGAAGACTTCCTGGGTGGAAATATATGAAGCTAAGTCAGTTGTGCAATGATATGGAAATGAATTAAAAAGTTTAGATGCAGTGGTAGAGTCGAGCTATAAACCAATAAATCGCTCTAAAATTTCAAATGAAAAACCTAATATACATGTCACTTTGATGTAGAAAGTCACATTAATGTACCAGGCATTTTTATTTTTCTTGGTGTTTGTACTGTCTCTAAAGTGAGACCAATCTTGCTATTATCCTAATGAAGTTAAACAGCCATCTTTAATATTAAATGTAGGTTTGATGATAATGTAAATACGCTAATGAATGAGGTAATGTGAAAACTAATCACTGGACTAGGTTTAGTGTGGTTAAATAAAGACATATTTTTGTGCCTAAACAAGAATGGGCTGAATATAAATGTGTGTGTCAGGCTGATATTCATGAGTGTGTGTGTGTGTGTGAAAGAGAGAGAGAGAGAGTGTGTGTGTGTGTATGTGTGAGAGAGAGAGAGAGAGAGAGAGAGAGAGAGTGTGTGTCTGTGTGCGTGTGTGTGTGCGTGTATGAGAGAGAGAGAGAGAGAGAGAGAGAGACCCCCCTGCATTTGTCGTTTTGGATGTGCCCCAGCTTTGTCCACGCGGTGTGAATGGAGATGAACAGAACGCAGACAGATGTAGGAGAACCGCACACTGTGAGGATGGGGATGGGGGTGAGAGCTTGTGCCCATATGGATCACTGTGAGAAAGCTGTACAGCTCCTTATCTGTCGCTGCTTCATTCCATCCCAATGAGCTAGTGCTGTGTGTCCTCAAAAGGATAGGATTATCTGACAATGCAGACATTTAGCTGGTCCCTGGTGTTAATGTTAGAGTTAGATTTAGGCATAGGATTAGGTTTGAGCATTAATCAGCTGCATTAGTAATTATCCAATACGAAGATAGTAAGACAAAAAATGTGTGTGTCTTTGTGAAGGTGTCTGAGGTGGAAAGGCCATTAATGAGAGCAGTAGCTCTGAGCAAAGGAAGATGATATGCCTAAGGCTGAAATGGAGAGATAGACACAGGCAGTTAATTCCTGCAGAACTTATAAGGAAAAATGATATTATTATTATTATTATTATTATTATTATTATTATTATTATTATCCAACCAATCGATTAAGTAATTAATTCATTAATTAGTATTTTTACGGCAGGCATGCTACTCTAGAAACTTAAAACAATCTGCTAGATCCTCTAATGTTTTCAAGCCTAGTGCTAACACAACCATGAAAAGCCATGGTGTGGAAGTTCGTGTTATTGTAGTGTTTGGACAAACAAAGCTACTCATAAGATAAATGACAAGGTTTCAGCATTAAACACAGTGCAATGCAGTGTAATGATATTTCTTTAGGATGTCCTTATAGTCACATATTTTCCAGGCCTGACAGAGGAATTAAAATCATCATTATAAGCAGTCAATACGTTGCTGAAGCACAGCAGCACTAAAGGGACAAAACCTACACTATACTATAATAATAATAAGGAGCTCTGAAGTGCTGTTTTAAATGCACTACACCTACAAATATTACGCCAAATAAAATTGCTTGGTACCTTAATGCGACTTGTATATTATTTTTGGGTGGATGCAGAGTTTGGAGGGATTCATCTTATGTTATATTTGCTACCATGTTATATAAATGCATTATCTGCAAATTAAAGGCGACCAACTTCGTGTGTGTTAGTAAGGTGTTGGGCCACCACAAGATGCCAGAACAACTTCAGTGCACCTTGCCGTAGGTTTTGTGGAACATTACTGGAGGGAGGATTGTTCCAAAACATATTTTAATGATGATGGTGGACAGCAATGTCTAAGACATCACTCCAAAATCTCCCATAGGTGTTCAGTTGGAGGACACAGCATCTGATTTTCATCATTTTCATTCTCCTCAAAGCATTCAGTGAGCACCCATGCCCTGTGGATAGGGGCGGAGTCATCCTGGAAGAGACCAATCCCATTAGTATAGAAATATTTCATCATAGCATAAAGGTGATCAGTCAGAAGAACTGTATATTCATTTGCAGTGGTTCTTCCCTCTAAGGGGACAAGTGGACCGAATTTGTTATGCCACGTTTTTCCCTAATACTCTCTCTGTTTATCGAGGCTTAACCTGAACTAATCTTCTCTTTTAGCTCCACTCTTAGCTGTGAGTGTAAACGCAACTTTCAGTTTCCTTTAAGATAGTCTAACCCTCTCATCAGTGCTTCCATTTTAGTCTGTTCCTGTATCTTCTTTGAGCAGACAGATGACCATGAGGGTTAAGGTTTGTCTTTAAACTGAAGAGCACTGATGCTCTCAGGCAAAATAATACAGAAATTGATTGCTTTTTAGCTGTTTGATGTTTTTAATCTGTTTTACTTTTTTAGCACTAGCTTCTCTGTGAGTGAAAATTTTTAGAATAGGCTCCATTTTTCCAGGAATTGATTTTGATATCTTTTTTAGGAAGCCTCTATTTATTACATATGTAAATGGAGAAGGAGGCCGCAGTTTACTGTAAGACATACTGATTGTAGGGACAGAAATGGCTCTGTGGTTAAGACAACTAGATCATTCTAGTTGGGGTATCAGTGACGTTGAAGTGCATTTCTTAGGTAAATGATGGCTGTTCCTGATAGCTTAGAAGTGCTAATGTCCCTGAACTTTTCCTGCTATGTGCCACTGTTACTGAAAGCAACATTTACCTCATATGGTTAACCATGAATAAAACTAATGTGGAACCTTTGCATAATATTAAATTCCTGGTCCTACTGGTGTTAAATAATAATCATAAAAATTGAATAAATGGTTCAGGTGTTTTAACATATAATTTACTTATTCATATACAGTACATCAGGGGTTCTTAATTCCAGTCGAGTATTTCTTCCTGCAAATAGGGATAGAACAGGTAATACATGTAAAATTATGGTATAATAACTGTACGGTCCAGTATATCAAATTTAAGCCACACAAAGTGATTAAATAATCCACCAGTCACATTAAATGACAAATAAATGATACATAGTCATCTCCAGAATTATTGGCACGCATGGGAAAGATGTGCATAAACGGTTGTGATAAAATGTCTTTGTGGTGCATTAGCTTAATCTGAAAATTTGAGAAAAATTGAATTGAAGTCAATTTGAACCTTATCACAAACAATCAATCTTATAATAATCTAAACTAAGAGGCCCAAACCTGTTCCAGCATGATAATGTCCCTGTTCACAAAGACGAGGCCCATGAAGACGTGGTTCGAGTGATAACGTTGGAGTGGAAGAACTCGAGTGTCCTGCACAGAGCCCTGACCTCAACCCCACTGAACACCTTTGGGGTGAACTTGTACGCTGACTACATGCCAGACCTCTTTGCCTGACCTCAGTACCTGAGCTTACTAATGCTCTTGTGGCTGAATGAGCACAAATCCTCACAGCCATGCTCCAAAATCTAGTGGAAAGCCTTCCCAGAAGAATGGACGTTATTATAACAGCAGATTGGGAATAAATCTGAAATGGGATGTTTGGTCAGGTGTCCACAAACTTTTGACCATGTAGTGTAGCTAACTAATGTCTGTAATATTTAATGTGAATGTTAGTTCACTTTAGCTACAGTGTTAGCATTCTGCTGCACTCAAGACTTTCTAAATGCCAGAAATACATTCATACAATGTAAGACCAGCCATTTACAGGACCAGCCATTTACAGGGCCAAGACCAGTCTTGTTTTGCACATTTTGTTTTTCTCTCATCAAGCATACATAACCCATCGTTTTCCTCTGGCTCACCGTAATGACATTTTGAGTTTGCTTTCTTTTGTCAGTGCAATTGGCTAGCAGATAGAACCTTATATAAGATTATCTGAGAGTTTGGAGATTTTATTTATAAAGATTATGTGGTTAACTTCTTTTCAACCACAAAGCCAGGTAGAACCATATAATACTGCGGTCACAAGTTTTGCCTTTTATGTTATTTGTATTGTCATATCAGTTTCTAGAATAATTTCCTACTGAAAGAATGGAATTAGAAGGATGTTTTTGCATCTCATAACTTTGTAATTAAACATCAGCTAAATACTGATTTTAATAAATGGTTTTGTCAAAAGCATAAAACAAGTATAAACGTAAAAGTAAAAAAGTATAAAAAGCACACTGCTTTTGTTTTTCAGTTTTTGGTATCAGGCAGATGGATGTTAGTGTTAACAATCCAGATCAGCAGAGAAATCTGGACTAGAGGTGGTGAGTGAACTGATATAACTACATGGAAGTAGTTGAGGATTAACAGGAAACAGGTGAGTTTAAGAGGCAAGTGAGTGAGAGCGAGCTAATATCCGGACTAGAATGGATTGTGGGTTCATGGTGGCTCCTGGGTTGGTGGCGGATTCAAGTGAGACATTTGGTTTGAGACTAGAGTGTCGCATATTTCTTTTCGGTCATCACTACATTGCAGACGTTAAGAAAACATAGAAATGCTATTTTTGAGTTTCTCCTATCACATGGACACGTTTCATGACATTATTGTATGTATAACCTGGTATAATTGAATATTAATGCTGTAACTATGTCAGATTTCCTTCCCACCATTCTACCGGTATATTGTCCCAACACACCTGATCCAGTTCATTATCATAAGCTTTATAATCATGTGAGGGTTTTTTCTTCTATCTAGACTGTTCATTTGCTCTTTATGTCTTTTGTACATTCTGTATGAGGGACAAAGCAGTCAGATACATGCGTCATGACTCTCAAAATTTCCATCTGTTCCTATCCTGCTCTCGCTGCTGAAGCTCCCCTTCCAAAAAGAGGAGGATAAAAGGAAGATGGCATCCACCTAGCAACAGTTCGGCTTCGGACACGGCAGGCAGTCTGGGACAGGGTGTGAAAAAGTGGATTGGCTCTGCGCCGCATTCTTTCGTTTCCGCTCTCCTTTTATCCCACCGTGTGTTGTGATTCGCGTGGTGCGCTCTGGAGCAAAGGCGACCAATGGCAGTCTAGCGTTCTTTCCCTCAGCCCGCCCCGTGCCGCGTCATTAACATTCACAGACTGCAGTTCTCCATCATGGGCTCAGGTGCCGTGTGGAGCGAAGCGCAGACATGTGAATGCAGTTGACGTAATACACACATAAGCACATAATGGCTGCTGATTATATAGGATATCGTGTATTTTTTCTTGATGGGCGAGGCTGGCATCAACATGAGACATTGAGCAACACACACCGGCATGGCATGATTGTTTTCACATAAAGCAATTTGCTCAGAGCTGGTGTGTGTTCATCCCCCCACCTGTGTTTCTGTGTGTGCGCTAATCTGCACAGAAGCCCCCCGTCCACCCCGTCCCCTCCCCACACTTATGCACTTCCAGCTGGTGGTGAAGGATACAAGCACAGGACTGCCTCTCACTGTCCCAGCTGCCTCCCTCCCTGTCTCTCTCTCTCTCTCTCTCTCTCTCTCTCTCTCTCTCAGCCTCATTCCATCCTTCACTTTCTCTCTCTGCTACCCACCGTGAGGATGGGATCAGGTATGGCCAGGAAGAAATCTACCAAGTGGAGAACAACATGTCCCTAAAAATGCTCTCATATATGTACACATATAGCCTTAAATCACCCCAACTGCGGATAGCACGAAAAAAGATAGCGTTTTGCCTCTGACAGTGAGAGATACATCCCTCCATCACGCAGGGGACGTCTTCCTTCTGCAAGATCTTTATTCCATTTTCGGACATTATTTTATTATTTCATCGTGAGGATATCCCTCTGAGGCATGGCGCACGCCGCATCCCAGCTGAAGAAGAAAGCGGATTTGGAGCTCACCGCCGCTGAAGAAGAGAAGGAGAAGAAAAGGAGGTCCAGGAAGAGGTCTCGGGAAGGCAAGAAAAAGGTACGGACAGGGCAAGACGGCCGGCACACGGCCAGGAGGGGGGTGGACATTCCATTGTGTTGTTATGGTAGTTTTGGGCAGCAGCTCTCACACAGATAGTGGTGGGCTGTCCACAGGCAGTAAAATCCTATTGTGTGAGTTTTTTTTTTTCTTTTTTTGAGAAGATCACCTGTGAGACTGCAGTGAAGGATGCTGCGGCTTGGACTTATTTATAGGAGCAGCATGTGCTTTACAAAGAAAGAACACTAGAGGATCCTTCTGCATATTTATTCTCACCCTTTTATTTCCGAGTACACACAGAATACCTGACTAAAATAGTTACTAGAGATTGATTTTTACCAGGTTAGCATGATTACTCATTATTTCACAACAGAATGTCCTTTAGGGACATTTTAAGAATAGTTTTTAATGGCTGTGCTATATTGCTATTATTTTCACTGTACTTCCTCTAGTATTGGTGTCGTACATTTTTGACGTTTACCGATATCTCGATGTCCTCCATGCATGCTTTATGGCTGGTGTGATAAGCTGTGAATGCCTTGGACTCCAGGGAGACACAGGCGCTCCCTAGGGCTTTGTGAAAGACTCTTGCCCCCCCCACAGAGTACCCTGTCCTGACCCTCCTCCCTTTCCCTCATTTCCCTTTATGACCTCTCTCCCATCCATCCTACCTGTCTGTTATAATCTGCCTCACTGGGCACACTGCTCATTGCTGTCCTCTTTAAACCCCAACATCGGCAGTGTCTCCGGCTGGTGTTTTGCTTTATCACCCCCACCCTCCTCCTAACAGCAATGGCACCATGTGTGTGCTTCTTTTGTCAGAACCGATCTGCTCTGCTCAATTGTTCTCTTAGAAGCATCTTGAAGACCCTAGATACTAGGTTCATTTTTGTGGCGTGCGCTATAGGAGGAAGGTTTTATTTATTCATGCAGGCTAAGAGCACGCTCCTCTTAGAAAATCTTCACCAATGTCTCTGCAGAACCCCGCAGCCTCCACATCACTCATATTTAGTGTGCATTTCAGAGCCATACCTACTGATGCAGCACATATCCTCTATGAACACAGAGAGTGTATGACTAGCCCATGCATGCTAATATTGCTTCTATCAGGTTGATTAATTGTATTATACCCAATATTGACCTGAAATACTGGATGGGTAATAGATCGAATTATAAATATTTTGCGACCCAGTGATGTATTTTTATCAGTAGTCTGAATGCGTGATGTTGCCGTCAAGTAGTTGTATTCAGGATTGTTCTTTCCATCTTAAGCACATCATTATCTGGATGAAAATAATGTCAAATGAAGCCACCTCATCATCTGTTTCAGGTATCAGCCATCCTCAGAGCTCAGATATCATTTTGTAAATAAAAAAAACAGATTAGTGCATCTCTATTTAAAAAAAACTTGATGAGAAAAAAAAGAGCTGTTGCTGATGCCAGTCAGTGTTGGTGCTCATTTGAATGGACGAGAGGTTAAGTCCTTATAGGGACACCGTGTTCAGTCCTCAGCGGTCGTCGCCTCACTGCCTGTCATTCACACTAAGCCAAAGTCACCTCTGTCATATAGATCTGTGTAAGTGTTTGTGCATGCGTGTGTTTACGCATAGTCTAGAATGCCTTGACCTCAAACGTAAAATGCGGCATCAGCTTCCAATGAACAGGTGTTATAACACTTGCAGCTCCTGCATCAAGGTCAAACAGCTTCCTCCATCACATCTCAACCCTCCACGCAGCACACTGGAAATCAAATAAAACCTTAACATCAGCTTTTTTTTCTGTTACCTTTTACCTGATGAGATTTCAGCATTTATACCATTAACTAGCTCATGTTTAGAGAAAAGGGAGTGATAGTGGAACCGGAGTGATAGTGGATCTGTAATAGGGAGGAGAACTTGGACGGGAGTTCTGAAGAGTCTTGGGTTCAAGTCATTAGTAAGGAGGAGACAGGAGTGTGTTTGGAAACTTCACTGGGAAAGAAGATGGGGAACTTAGCTAGGAGGAAGGTTGGAGCTTAAAGGCATGGTCTCCATTTCTCACATTCTTGTTGTGTAACTGTACTATGTATGTTCCGTGGTCTGGAAAATTCTATATTTTTCTATAGCCTGGTCCTGAAAAAAAACCTGCTAGACTGCAGTGGCGTGGCCATGTGATTAATCGATGCGTGTAGCCAGTGCTAGCACTCTCGAATGAGGTGAGTTGAAGGTGAGGATGTTATGTGCTTGGACTGAGACGGACACATGTGCTTCATGGCTTCAGATGTGCAGATGGCTTTGCATCCACAGCAGCCTGGGATACAGTTGTTGCTGTGTGTGTGTGTGTGTGTGTGTGTGTGTGTGTGTGGTGACTGTCCCACACAAGGAGAAGAAATCTATACTCCAGTCTGCTATTCCTGGCACTTGGCAGCCCTTCCTTCATTTTCTCTGGTGCAAATGAAAACAGAAAGGCTCAGAGATGTCTGCTGGTGTATGTGTGTGTGTGTGTGTTGTATATTACACATATGTTATTATATTACTTAATTTTCAGTCATTGTATGAGAGCTGGGACTCTTTAGGTGGCAGAAAGAATTTTTGCGTTCTTGTTTTTCGTGTATTCTCAGACATCAGAAATCTGATAACAGATCTCCTTTTTTGGATTGGATCCTGTCTCACTTTGGTTAAAAGCGTCTACCAAATGGATAAATGTGAATGCAAATTTTCTCTTCTAGAGAGAGGAAAGTTTCAAGTTCAATCCCAGCACTGCCAGAGAGCTACGTGAACAAGATCCCTCACTTGCAGCTGCTCAACTTTAGACTGGTTTGTTTTTGCCTCAGTAGAGGATAAAGGAGTCTGAGAAATACATGTAAAGAAAGAGAGAGAGCAAAGAAAAGAAGGATGGAGAGAGATAAAAAGACAAGGTAGAGAGAGAAAAGGCGATAAAAAGAGAGGGAGAGAATAGCTGAAAGAAAAGGGGAGAGAACGATGGTGACTGCAAGAAAAAGGGAGTGAAAGAAAGAGATAAAAGAAGCGGAGAGAGATAGGAAGAGAAAGAACAGACCATAAAGAGAGAGGGACAGAGAAAAAAAGAAGTAGAAATGCAGAGAAAGTAAAAGGTAGAAAGAAAGAAAGAAAGAAAGAAAGGAAGGAAGATAGAAAGAGAAAAAGTAGAAAATGAGAGGGTGAGAAAAAGAGAGCTGAAAAGAAAGAGAGGTAGGGACAGAAAGAGAAAGAGATTGGTAGAAAAATGAAGAAATAAAATAAGAAACAGACAATTAGAGAAAAGAAAAAAGAAGAGTGAAAAAAGAAACCTACATAAAAAAAAGGAAGAGAAAATATATAGAAAGATGGGGAGAGAAAAAGATGGCTGGAGAGAGAAAAAATTTGAAAAGAGACAGGAAAGGAGATAGAGGGACAGACAGGGGGAGGGAAAGAGATAACGAGAAAGCAAGGGAGAAAGCGAGAAAAAATGGGAGAAAGAGAAAAAGGCGGTCGCTGGAGAGAGGAAGCGAGAAATAGAGTAGAAATATGGGAATAGAGAAATGGGAGACATAAAAAGCGAGAGAGACAGAGGGACAGCAAGAAAGAGAGAGAGAGATGGGGGGATGAGTGGGTTGATGGTGGAAAATTGAACCCCCGCTGTTAATTAATTTTTGCTGCGTTTCACCTACATTCCCCCTCCCTCCCTCACTCCACCCCTCCTTCTGCTTCTCTTCCCACCCTCCCTCTCTCTCTCCATCATCTCCTCATCCTCCTCACACGTGGGCAGATTCAAGTGCACCATTGTTTCCTGCCACACTTCTCCCCCTCGCAGGCCCTAAATCCTCACACCAGCAGCTTCACCCCCAACCGTCCGCCGAGCAAACACACCAGACAACTGCATTAATCCTCCGTCATTTAGCTTCAGTTTCTCCAGCTTCCTTCATTGTCCCTCAGGCCATTTCTCCTCTTTCTTCTCCTCTATGGCTCCTCCCTCTCTCCTTCTCTCCCTCTTTCCCTCCACTCTGGGACCTGCCATTCTGCTTCATTCCCAAATTAAATCCATTAATCTTATTTTCAGCCTGGAATCTCCTTTATCTTCCTCAGGAGGAGTGTCTTATTACCATAATGTTGCTTTTATGGCAGAACTCATTACCTCTTCTGAGTAAATATTTTATAGAATGAATGTATTTTTCATGTAATTGATAGACCAAGCTTATTTTTAATAATTCCTGTATCTTCAACACTGATATCCCTTTTAAAATGCCCTTTTTAATGGTTATAATTCCATTAAATTCAAGTTAGCTTTATTGTCATTGACCAAATTGTGTGAATTCGGTGTGTTTTATTTAGGGCAATACAAGAATCATCGTCAAAGTCCGAGCAGGAGTCAGAGCACAGGTAGACTTTAACTAAAACAGTATAATCCAATATCAGAAAATGAAAAGCAAGACACTTAAAATACAACAGGCATGATAAATAAATCTAAAACATCAGGATATACATAGACAACCTAATCAAAGACTTAACACAGAACAGGTGAACACATTAAGATAAACAAACAGTGACAGGACAGGGGCAGAGACAGGACAGAAACAAAACTCACGGTAACATAAACCAAAGCACATGATGTGAACTCAGAACAACACAGCATGAAAGCAGGACTCATCACACTTGGAAAACACATCACAATTTGCAAGTCATTAAGTAAGATTTAAAAAAAACACAATGGTACTGTTATAGGAATATAATCATTGACTTGGTGGTGTGCCGCGACCCATTGCAATATTGATTATATCCCTTTAACAGCATATTCTGAAGTGTTTTATTTTTCATATACAACAGCAGTTTGCCTACAATTACTTTTTTTTAATTAAAGAGTGTGTAGATCTATATTATGACATCTATATTATAAGCTTAAAGCTATAACTAATTCTTGCTTTAGCTCCTAATAACCCAGGACATTCATTTTTGCATTTTAGTGTCTCCACCTATCCAGTAAGCAATGCACTGGAACTTTTGCAGCAGGTGGTGATAACAAATTCAATTTCACAACCACAGTCATATCATTGTTTACAAGAGAAAAGCATTACAGGCAGCCAAAGAGTTGACGGTAATCGCCTGCCTCCTGAAACCAAACCTGACTTCCCCAACCTCTCTCTATCTCCACTGTCTCCATCCCCTCTGTCTCGTTCTGTTAGATGAATCATAGGCTGTTTCTCAATACTACAACACTTCCCTTCATGAGAACAATATTCTTGTCATGGTATCTTATAACAACTTTCTGAATGAAGAGCACTGCAAGAGTTAGGGACATGAAGTATATTTGCTTTCAATGCTAGCAGCTTTGAAAATCAAGAGCCATGACACAACCATGCTGGTGCCAGTGTAGACAGCTAGCTCCTGAGTTACCTCAGGGGATTTTTGCTAGGTAGCTAGGCTAGCTAGGCTAAGCTTCCTCATGAACATCAGAACTAATATTAGCCACTGCTTGTACCAAATTATAAAGGTTTCATACAGCATTACTGAATATAATGAAACAACAAAGCACAACAAGTGACATTTTCTCAATTTTATGAAAAGAAAGTATGACAAATGTTTTTTTTTTTTTGTTTTTTTTTTGGATCAATAGTATGGCATATGCGGTCTGGCACTTCTTTAGTTCCCCACTCAATTTTTTTCCCCATCTGCAATTAGTTACCATTTACTGTTTTGTCATAAACAACCTCTATAAAATGTGTGTAGAAACATTGGTTTGGTGAGATTTGGTGAACATTGAGATTGGTGGTGCCTCTGGTGAGTGTATGTACCTAGTGGAGTTAGCTAATCTGCTAATCTGCTGCACAGTGCAAGCCCACAAGCAACAACAATAGAGAGACTATAAGTGAACACAAGCAATTTGTCACTAGTGTAACATAGAGTGAGTGTGATACTGGGTAGAGATGGCGGTGTATATTATTTAGTCGCTTAAAACATTTTGTTTAGTAACTACTGAGTAATATTCTATATGTACAAAGTATGTAGCTAGAAGAGTTAGGAATGAACGTCCTTTAGAGTTTACAGAGTTCATTTGTATTTACAGCACTTCCATTCTGCTTCTCTAGCAAATCCTGGAGGAGGAAACCACAAACCATATTTCTGAGTCTAACTGGATGGTGGAAACCCTGTAGGAGGACATTTTAACTCTGTAGGGGTTTCACACAGGTGATGCTGCTTTGCAAGATTGGTTAATGGGATAAACGGTTAGGAACTGAGAGATAGAGCGAGAGAGAGAGGAGGTAAAATTAGAAGTGACGGATTACAAAACCACCCTGAAATGAGTCTTTGCCTCTGTTTTAACACTCAAGCATAAACATGCCTCCCCCCACCCTCATCATGGCTCTTCAGAGGGCTCTGATTAGCACAAATGAGAGGCTGTCCTTGTTCATGGTTTGTTTTAGCACACACACACACACATACACACACACACACACACACAAACAGTGATTAGGGATTCGTCCAAAGCCACAAGCTACCATACTAAACCATAGACCAGCTACCATAGACAAAATATACTGTTTTTACACACACAAAGTAATACTAAGTACAATACTGTGAGGTTTGGCTTGAAGGACGTAGTGTTGCTACGGCAACCATGGTAGCTTTCTATTGTGACAGATAATTTCCTGTTATTTGTTCTTGGGTCCATTAAACAAGATACAATCAAGGCCCAGGTGCACTAACAAGACTAACATTATTTCTTTTCATTATTATTTTTCTAACTGTTAGACAGCGCTCTCCACCTCCAACATCAAAACAGCAAAATATCTTTTGGAGGAAGGGTGTATATCGCTCCAGTGCAGTTCCAGGGACTTGTAGAATCCATGACAAGGTGCACAGAAGGCTGTTCTGGTGGCTTGCAGTGGCCCAACGCCTTATGAAAAAATATTTAAGGAATAAAACACGGGGCTTGCTGTCATAGGGAAATAATCAATGACAGGGCGGTGTGATGCTTATTTTCCTGTAAATGTTTTATTCTTCCTATAGCACAACAATTACATTTTCTTCAGTAATAAAGAACGACATTATAGCTTATACTTTTTATCTGTCTATTTTTACATTTAATGTTGTGGAAAGTCTGCAAAACAAGTTGGTTCCTGTTATGACTTATGATGTACCATAAGTTTTCTTCTGTCTTTTGAAGTTAATAAGACAAAAAAGTATAGCTTGTCATGTTACCGAGAAACCAGAAAGCGCAAAGTCGTCTGTCCTGAAGACTCTCCTGTGGCGGAAAACAGGAGACTCCTTCCATAAATGTTACATAAACACACTTTAATAATGTTTATTATTAGGCTTAGTTTTATGCGTCCGTCATACAAGTCCTTGTGTACGAGCTGTTACTATAGAAACGATAATGTATCAGAACGAGTGCATTAATTTAATGTAACTGTATGAGTCTGAACTAATCATATCAGTTTGTATTAAATATGCATTTAAGGGTTAACAACTATTCTGTTGAAGATGCATCATGTTTAGCATTTTTAGAGCCTTAGACACTTTCATTTTTGCAGCCTGCTATTCTTACATGACTAAGACATGACCTGTTTTTAGGATTTGTAAATCCGACAGAGATGCATGACTATATAAGGTCTGTATTAAGAATAGTCCTGCGTGAAGCGTGCAGCTTCATGACTGGACAGAGTTATGATAGTGAAATGCAAAGGATGCGGTCTGTTGTGTGAGTCCAGCGCTGCATCTCTGATGTGATTCAGTGTCTGCAGTGAAGGGGAGGGGCAGCGCTCGCTGTCTTGGTGGGCTTTGGTCGTAACTCATCCTGAGCGTGATGTTTGTGGAGTGAGAGAGCTATTGATCTCCTGCATGTCTCTCTCTGTCTCGGGCGTTTCCTGCAGTGACCAGAGAGGGAGAGAGAGATGGTGGCCTAATTTACTCGTCCTGTTCTGTTCTTCATCAGCAGTCAGAGTGAGCTGAAGAGGCATGTGTTCCTCTACAGTAGCGTCTTCATTAATTCCGGCTGATAAGCTGAGACTCTCAGCCTCTGTAAGGATCTACTGTAATCAGATACTCTGCTGTCCATTACTCCATCTTGTCCTGTATAATACCTGTATTATAGACAGAATCATGTCTACCCTCCTGCTACATATCCCTGGCTTCTTGTTCCACCGGCACTTTAGAGAAATCTTTTGTCCTGGACCTGTTCACATACAAGTGGAAAATTCTTATCACCAATAATTAATATGGTAATATTTCTCAAACAGGATTACAGAACAGTCTTCACTAAAAAAGGAGAAAATACATCACCAATACCAATATCACAACAACTATTGTTATAAAGAAGTAAAGAAGTTACATGCCACATATATAATCTAAGTCTAATAATGTTGATGAATAATGTTGATGTGCTGAAATTTTCTGGAATAAGACGTAACAGTCAGAGGTAAAGCTGTTTCTTTAAGCTTTCTGCCACAGAAAGTCTTCAGGAGGGCTTTGCAGTTTTCCATTTCTTAGTAACAAGCTGCATTTTCCTGCCTTATTCTATCATCAAGAAGCATGTAAACATAAATAATTGTTAGCATTGGCAAATCGCTGTGCTATAAGATAAAACACTTTGGAATGTGCTTTGGAATCACACCACACCATAGCAAATTATGTGCGCTATTGTGTTTCATATATTGATACGATTTCAGTTTCAAATGCTGCATTTTGGGGAAAAAAAATCATCTGAGTAGCATCAGATAAATCCTCCTTAAAAAGTTGATCACAGTTATAAATCAATGCTCCTGAAACCATGTAGTCATGTGGTAACGTAACAGTGACAACCAGAATAAACAACAGTTTAGACAAGGCCTACAATTCCACAATTGCTATTGCCTTTGCTGCCTTGCAGCTAAAGGAAAACAAATATTTATGAATTACTTATAGATTGTAGTGCATGGAAATGTTTCAATTAAAAGCAACAACAACATAACATCCTCCGAGACTTATCCAACAATCACAAGGCTCTCTTAAGGTTAAGTATCTATTTACAGTATATACAGAGATTTATACATGTACAGGACTGTACTGATATACAGGTGTGTAGTGTTCTAGTTGTGTGATATCCAAATCAGTTAAACAGAAACAGAGTATCAGATCATATTCTGGATCATCAGCGGTTTTTGGCCATCATATGTGCGTACGCTCCAGAAAATACCATTACATTTATTAGTTTGAAGATAATACTGCATTACATTATTTGCAATTGCAGATGTGACAAAATGTGCTTGAGCAGAATTTATTCTAGAGTTAGTGTACTAGTGGGAATTACTGACTATTTTCATTTATACAACAGTGCTGCTGAAAATTCTTGAATCTGATTGGTCAAAAGGTGTTCATTCATCTTCTATAACAGCAGCTCTGACAATAGTTGACAATAGCAAGACAAACCACAGGTTTATATTTATGTGTTTATTCTAATATATAAGGACGTGGTATGGTAGATGTTCCATATAAACGGATTGAAAAATGTGCAGTTGTTGATATGGTTTTCTGTAAGGAGATGGTTATATAGCATTTATGGAAGGAGGCTCCAGTTTCAGTGCTTTGTAACAGTCTGAGGTAAAGCTGCAACTCTGATAACAGGAACTAACTTGTTTCATAGACAGTTCACATTAAATGTAACTATAAATGTCATTCTTGTATTAATAAAAGTTATTAGTGCTGGCAAATTAGTGGTTGACTATTAAAACCAGTCTTCAGTAATTTCCTATAATAGCATGCCAGGCATCTTTTATTTCTTACATAATAACTGGTATGAACTATATGTGTGCATCTTTGTGTGAGTGTTCATGCCATAAACATAATTCCACTTAACTAATCAGTGAAGTGCATGGACGTGGCAATAACACCTCTCGCAGGATAATGTGACAGTCTGGTTGTGGCAGGTGTGTTCATCCATGTGCATATACGGTGGCCAATTTGTGATGGTGGGTTTAGATGATGTAGAAGTTGGAGATATAGCAACTTTTACATACCCTTTTTTTTTTGCTTTAGATAAAAAGCAGTTGAACTTTACTAGAAATGGCCAGATATCCGTTTTAGAAGGAGAAGAAAGCTAATGCTAATCGTACTATGACAAAAATCTAGCTTTGCAGAAACAAAACCCACAACTCCATATGAGCTAGCCTACTAATGTAATGTAGATTCATTAGTGTGACTTAACATAATTAATGCAAAAATGTGACGAAGTTCATCATGAAAATGTGCAATAGCAGCATTCTGTTAATTCTGCATGTAATGAAACTGCACTGTTTGAACACCAGAGGTCCCAATCTGCGCAACTTGTAGAGTAAAAATGAAATAGAGAGCCCACTGTTCATGCAATCACTTTCATTCATGAACCCTGCAACACTTCGCCCTTGCGAAGTGGCCGATAGCTCATGATTGTAATACCAACACGCATTATATGTTGTGCGGTTACATGACCATGTTGTAACTGTTAAAACAAGCTCGTCAGCAGCTTTTAAACAACATCATCTCCTCACCTCTGTGATCTACAGCGCCTGAGAAAGAGGCCATGGAAATCGGGCAATTTAGCTGACTTTGGAGCTCAATTTCTGCTATGAAGCTCATTATGTTTCGGTCGGTCATTTTCAGTCCCCAGGTCAGACACTTTATTTATTCAGTCTAAATTTTTTGGGAGAATTTATAAATGTATTTATAAGTTTTTAAGATATGTAAACCTGTAGTACATTTTGTTTACAATATTAAACCTCTGTTCATAGCAATTTTTGATTTATTTCGTTTATTTAGACAAAAGGGACATTGTTTTACTTTCAGTCATCATTTTTCTTTATTCAAATTTTGTTCAAGTTTACTGATAATCAAATTGAATCGAATCATGAATCATAGTATTGTGAATCGAATTGAATCGTGACCAGAGTTTATCATTATATCTAATAAATAATCAACCTCTATGATTATAAACTCAAATTTATTAATGTTTTAACACTGGACATATTTTATTGATTGATGCTGGTGTTTATCATACCTGCTTTTTTTTTTTCCTTTTTAATTACAGTCAACTGATCTTGTAGCTGTGTGTGTGTCTGTGTGTGCCCAGTTGACTGACCCATCATCTAACAAGAAAGTTCCCTCCCCCTCGTCTACCTTCAGCTGCTGCTGTCCTCTTACTGACATTGATTGCTAAGGAAAGAATGACCTTGTGCTCTCAGGTTCCTGCCTTTTATAGCTAGTCCTCTACCTTTACTGCAGTCGTTCTCCTTTGTGAAATTCTCTGGTAGCATCCTTAAGTACGCACAGCTTTGAGACACAGAGGCCACTCTTCCTTCACTGGGACTGATAGGCATAAAATAAAAAAAAAAGAAAGAAAGATTTGATTTTTAACCTAAGATGTTTATCACCCCACCATAAATATTATATACTATAATTCACTGTGACACCATACACATTTAGTTCTTTACCTCAAGTAAATGTTGTGGAATGAAATTGAGAAATAATAAATAATAATTATAATAGTGCAAATAAAAAAATAGTACCCTAGTAATAAAATGAGAAGTTGTGTGTGATGTGGAAGTGATATACAACAAGTGAACCCAAACTGATTCAGTAGTAGAGTTAATGGAAATGGGTCAGTATTCACAATCCTGGTATTCTTTTGTCCCTTCGGAATGAGACAAAAGCCTTTTTCAAATTGGCCACTGACCATCTTGAGGGTTTGTGACAAAACCTTATTAGCCTTATTCTTTGAAGTGACGATGATATTTGATGTGGAATATTTGTTGGGGGATTTTCAGAATGTCGAGCACTGGTTTCAAAGATTTGGCCCCACATCCCAGATAAACCATGTTGCAAGCTCGTTTGTGTAGCTGTGCGCACGTCTGCAGAACAGTGAGGTGTGAGGTGCCAGGGTCTCTGATTGGCTCCAGAGGGGGCAACTGAACCATGAAAGGTCCATCTGTGAGCAAACACGCACACTGCTTTTGTCACATGATTTATCATGTCTCACGCTCAAATGAATCAGCTTCATGATTTGTATTCAATACACAAGCCATGTTGACTGCGTTTGAAATCTGCCTTAAAGCACTGCAGGCAAGTCAGTGTAGAGGCTGTTTTTGGATGGTTTTATTTTACATTCAAAAACAGTTTTATAGCCTGCTGAAATGTAGCAGCTGTAAATGCCATACATACAGCATTTTAGCCTAATAAAGATGCGCTATCATTTTTTGGGTCACACTGTACCTAGATGAGACAGAAGCACTGCAGAAGACTTCAGTTTTCCCCATCAGTATCACTAGACAACTGTGGGTGTATGTGTGTGTTGGACTGCCTCAGGCATGCTAATATGGCTAAACGTGAATAGAAGTGACGAGCTGTATTTGCAGACTTGCAACATGCTGACTGCGGAAAGTAATCTGTTGAAATTAATTACTTCTTAGCAACCCTAGCATTTTTGATCAGCCATGAGGTGGCTGTGGGACTGTGTTCTTAATCCCACTCCCGCCAGTTCCTGAAGGAATTCTCACCACTCCCGCCAGTTCCTGAAGGAATTCTCACCACTCCCGCCAGCTCCTGAAGGAAATCTGACCAATCCCGCCCACTCCTGAAGGAAATCTGACCAATCCCGCCCACTCCTGAAGGAAATCCGACCAATCCTGCCCACTTCTGAAGGAATTTTGACCATTCCTGCCCACTCCTCAAGCAAATCTGACCAATACTGCCAGCTCCTGAAGGAATTCTGAACATTCCCGCCATCTTCTGTTCTCTACCATCTTCTGACCAATCTCTGACATCTAGGACTATGTGTTATTCAGTTTAAATGTCAAATGTTAAAAACATCTAATGAATTCACATTAGGTTACTCCAAGTATCTTTTTAAGTCTCAAAAGTATTTATGGTTTTGGACTCATTAAGAAAACATGGTTATTAGTATACATCTATATATTTCGGAAGATTAAATCTTGTAGGTGCCTACAGATGCTGTACGTATATAGCCATGTACTTTTGTGTGTTGTTTCTAGAGATACACAAGAGTACCAGCACATATAAAATTCTGGTCAACAGCATTTTTTCCTCAATAAAGCTGGATGTCTGACGTTATGGTGCACTATATGGGGCATATATGTTCCTAATTAAAGATTAATGTTAATAATCTGGTATTACACATTGCTCATTAACCCTGCTGATAGATAGTCAGGGGTGTAAGCTAATACTGGTTGAGTGATGCTCATTAATCTGTTGCTGTGTTGATGGGAGTCTCCTGGAGTCTCCACAGCTAATGCTTATGAGCTTTTATGCCCTGAAACTCTAAAAGCTTCTCACACACAACACCAAGGGCCAATCAAGACAGCGGTAAAAATCAGCCCTAATTATATAACAATGTAAGCTGAGTGGTAGTGTTATGCAAAGTCATTTACACTCCTCTCCAGGAATGATAGGACTCTGTTTTAGGTTTATGATATGATATGATTTATGATTTATGGTCTATTATGGGTAGAGGATGACTAAAACACACTGTGCATGGAAAAAATGAGCTACCATCTCTAACCTATACACTTACAGTTACTGTACACCTAATGTAGCTGTGTTTAAGAAAGTGACACTGAGGCCCTGATTTACTAAAGGTTTTTTCTGCATGAATAAACACATAACACATGCAAAAAAAAAGCATATTTACTACAGAAAGCTGCAGCATTCATATGAGCAAAATAACACGTCTGTAAAAGTCACTTTGGGAACAGTGATAGAATGTGCAAATTACTGGAGAGCATGTATTAAATTTGCAGACACCTGTTGATTAAAGACGACATTATACCATTTACTAATCTGAATAATGAGTAAGCACTTCTGAATTATGCATCGGTGTCTCACAACAATCCAAATGTTTCTCAATAAGACTTAATTACAATTACTACAGTAAAGTTGGTGTCAGATATTTGCCATGCATTCACACTTACAGTGACACACTTCCAATTTATTCACATTTATCTTATTAACAAACTGCAGACATACTCATGTCTACAGGCTTATATTTTACATTCATATTATTCTCAAACAATTTTTTTGATGTGTCTCAATGCCTGTAATCATTATACTTGAATTTGTTTCAGTTTAACCTCCTGAGCTCCAAACTTACAGTGGCTATTGAAAACAAAAAGCGAACCTCATTTACATATTGTTGTCTGCATTGCGCATATATGATATATTTCCTACAATTCTTTGTGAATTACATGCAAGGTCATTTGGGATCTTAATAAATCTTGATGGAACATCGTACTAGTCCGTGGTGTAATATGGTGAATTCTGGCATGGTCTGTAGCTACCCAAACCCATTCACACAGTATCCTAATGCTCTCTGACAGCAAGAGACTGAATACCATGAATAAGTTAGAGCCGTTCAAGTCCTCTACAGTAAAGCCACCTCCAAATCCAGACAGGATGAATATGACCTTGCTGTGGGGTTAGATTTGGCAACTTTGTAATCGCAGTTCCAACACTTTAGTATGAGGATTCATAAAGAAAGCCTTATTGAAATGATTAGACAATTTGAGTAAGTCAGAAATTTGGGATATTCTGTATATTTCTATGAAATCTCTTGAAAAAAAATCCTTTCTTCTTCTTCTTCTTCTTTTTTACTATGGATATATGAAGCTTGACTTCCTTTTATAGCAAAATATCAGTAAAGTATGAGTGAAGATAACATGATATCCTAAATTATACAAATCACACAACCTTAAATAAAAGAAATATCCAGAACCTGCTTCTGTATCAGGATTATATCTAGATTGAGAAAGTGTAAATGTCTCCCTCTAACCAAACCCCCATCCATAAGGTGATGCACAATAAGAAAAACAGCATGAAAAATCACAATTTTCTCTTTTCAAAGTCTTTTTCAAATTTTCAAAGTTTTTTTTTGTTTTTTTTGGCCAACATTTATAAAACAAGGAACAAGGCTGGAGGTTAGAGTTTGAATGTGAGCTGATTTGCATATTAATTGTTAAAAGCTTGTCCGTATATAATCCAGATACAAGACGCATGAAATGGACCACTGTGGCTGTGTTTGGTACTTTACTCACATCCTCCTCAGCTATCTGTCCCCACATGTAGGTCAGTCTGGCTCATGCTTGTTTATAATGTTTGGTGAACTCTAATGTGTTGTATATATGTGGCTACATATGCGTGTGTATTTGTGGGTTCCTCTGGAGAGCTGGCTACTGCTCTTCTCCAGATGTACCCTTTGAGCGTGTGTATGGCAGACATTTGCATCATGGGAGGCTTTAACCAACGTTCCTAGCAGCTGGACTCTCCAGCTCACAGATGCGGCCATTTTGCAACAAGCACGGAGAAAAGCAGAATTGAGGCAATATTCGAGTGAGCGATTTGCCACAGTTCCATCTGTCTTTCCTTCTTCCGTTTTGAATAGGTATATCATCATTCTTCATGGCTATGGCCTGCAGTCTGATTTGCACTGCCTCCATCAGCTTATTGCTATACTGCTCATTAAGAGCAACAAGAATGCACCACATCACCCGCTGCTAAACCCAACGGCTAGTCAGTCATATATGTACGTGTCTTGCCAGGAAGCCCATAATTCTCATGCACAGAAGAGGACGCAGCAGGTTTGCTTTCTTCAGTGATTTAATCGGCATGGCGTCACTGCTGTGTTAATTGATCACCATTAGATTTTATAATGTAGGAGCAGTGTATTGATTTGACTCGGGCACCAGAGGGAGTGAGTGCTGTAGGATGCTCAGCTTCACCTCTGTGTTCAGCACTCTGCATTGTTCCTGAATATTCCACAGAGACACAAGGCTCAGACTCAGTGTATTGATCTGGCTTGGAGCTAAGGTTTCTGCTGTGACAGTTTAGTTTTCTGCGTAATCATGGTAATTGACCAGGTAACTTTTACATGCGTATGAGAATGAGAGTGGAGCATCGATCACGCTCTGAGAATCACTGTGCATTTCTTATTGATTTGGCTGACTGAAGTATACACTGTATTTTCTGGACTATTAGAAACCTTTTTTGCAAACAAAACACACTACATACAGTATATACTGAGTTGCCAGTATATTTAACTAATGAACTGAATATATGATATATGTTCTAATATTTGCATTAGCCTAATTATAATATTCCCATTTGTTAGTGTTTTTATGGTGTACTCCTCCAAGAGTATATATTATGAGAAGGTTCACTATCACTATTTTGGTGCATAGTCACCCTAGTGGCTGTAAAATAAAAATGTTTGGCACATTAATGCGACACATTACTGCAAAATGACATGTGCATACCTGACACGTAAAAGCAAGACCCAATTATTAGAAAAATATGGTACAATCCTACAGGAAAGTATGTTTTTTGTCAGGATGTCAGCTGTTTTTTTTTTTTTTGTTTTTTTTTTTTAACAGTGGGGACTAGTGAGCCAAGCAGACAGCAAATTGAAACCAGTGACCTCATTTACGTAATGAAGTCAAGGAGAATGGAAAGAGAAAGAGATCTTGCATTAGAAATGTGGGGGATATGCGTGTGTGTGTGTGTGTGTGTTCCCTTTATTTCTCCATTAAACTCTGAATAATAAAGGAAACCAATGGCAGTGATGAACTAGCATCCTCCATCACAGAAAGGAGTTGTGTACTGGGTGATTTATACTTGCATTGGGCCGAAATGGAGGAGGAGCAGTTGTAACCTACCATCAGTAGCGTCACACATGCACACACGCACACACGCACACATCTTGAACAGAATGAGCGTCAATGATGTGGAAAATGGCTTTGTATAGACCTGAGATCATTAATGTGCTGCTCATGCTTGTGGCAGCTAATTTTCCAAATACGTTAACATCAGCAGGAACATAGATTTTAAACCTAGTGTGTAGGTTATTCCCTGCGTACCCCATGAAACGAGGTGGGCGATATGACAAAAATATATTATATTTGACATACTCGTGATATAATATATGTGTATTGCCCTGTGATGTACTGGCGCCCATCCAGGGTGTATTCGCATTTTACGTCCAGTGTTCCCGGGATACAGATCCACCGCAACCATGAGTGAAAGAGTACATGTATATCACTATATTTAGGTTTGCTAACAAAACACCAACAGTAGTAGTGTAGTAGTGTTGCATTTTAAAGACTGAAAAATTGAGCACAGCTTGATTTTGTGGTACCTTTAGTGTTTAACATGGAAAACATATTTAACAAGGGGGTAGTGGCACTCTGCTTGCGCGTGGTGCCGCGTCACACCCCCCTACCGTGCATTATTTTTTTATTATATATTATTTTTGTATCTGTTGTTTTTTATTCCGCTTATACCACAGCGATTTGGCAACAGGTACAATGTTTAATTTAATTTAATGGTTTATGGTTATATTTAATGTTGTGGAATGTCCGAGAGATGTACAAAGTTAATTCCTGTTTTCACTTATGTTATGGCCACGATAAACAGTCATTCCCTCACCAGCCTCTCTCTCACTCAATCAAATTGCTCTCTCTCTCTCTTGCTCTTTCTCTCTCTCTCTCTCTAAAAACACAGATTGTTTAACTGAAAAACCGGAAAGCATAAACCTCTCTGTCCTGAAGACTTTGTTGGCTAATAAACTTCGCAAAACACTTTGCTTACAACGAAAACTCCTTCCGTAAATGTTAAATAAATGTTTCCTAACAAAACATATCACCATATCAACAATTATATGTTTTACTTTTTAAGCAAAAATGCTTTTTTAAAGTCTGTTGATTATTACGTGATCTTAGATTACGTGGCACATCTCCGGTAAAAGTCCCTGTGTATGAGCTGTTACTATAGAAACAACAGTAACGTTTTAGAGCAAGCACATTAAAATAAACCTATAATTCCAATACCAATCAGATTCGAGCATTCAACTGCACTGTGGTATAAATATTTAAAACATACATTTGTAGGGGAGTTGTTAGAAAAGACAGTTTGTAATGATATCTCAGAAAGGTGTATGGTAACATACTGATATTATGTTTTCATATTGCCCAGATCTAGTTTCCATTAGGACTGCACTTGATATCTAATACGCTGTTAATAGGAAAAGCTTTAAACTGACTTTTCTGCACAAAATATAAAGGCTTTTGAGTAAACTGTCTTTTCGTTTGCACAGCCAAAAGATTTGAAAGGGAATTCCATAATAATTTTCAAATCTCCAAACCTCCAGTACCAGCATCCGTCCTGTGACACTCACTTCTGGAGCAGTTGCCATGGAAACCATGTTCTTTTGAGGTGGTTAGCTGCTGCATCTGCTATTCCCAGAGCTCTCTCATGCTAAACACAGTAAGAAGTCTGAGCTATCAGAAAGTAAGGGGATCCTCAGTGCTATTAAAGCTTCTTTTTTTTTGCCATTGTTTGTCTATATCTTGACTATGTTGACTGCCATACTAATAAGTCACTTTTTCCTGACACTTTGTGGGATTCCCACTGCTATATTAAAAGCCATTGCCTTCATTTTTCAGCTTACGTGAAGCTGGTTAGTCACGTCATTAGTGAATATTAGAGAATATTAGTTAGCTTACCCAAAAGGCATTGCAACCTGATGCGATATCCTTAAAAAAGTGTAAGCATGAGAAATAAAATTCTTTCTAGTTCTAGCACTTAACAGTTCTGGCACTTTTCTACTTGAACCCCATCTCTGTGTAGGGTTCTGTGTATTGGTTCCCACTGAGGGACAAACTGAACAATCTATAATGTTTCTAGATTTAACCTGATAGCTATTGGTGTTGGTTCCCGTACCCCACTAGCTAATTAGCATAATATTTGGTTATCCAGCTAATATTACTAACAGTATGTTTTTAAAGAGACTCGAGAATATAAATCTCAAAGGAAATTTGAGAAAATTACTTATAGCCAAAAGCAAGTGTGCTCTCACCAAGTGTTTCAGAATCGTTGAACACATGGTGTTACAAAAGCAGTATTGGAATGCAGGGTATGCTTGCGCTCACATTCTTCTGAGAGCCCAGTGGGGACTGACGTTAGCCTTCGGTACTACTCGGATAGGATAAGATTGCCAAACAAACTGTATGTCTGTTAAGAAATGTTGCTGGAGGACGTCTGTAGTAATTATGAATGATCGGCACAGGATAATGGATCTCTGTATAAATCACAGAGATGGTAGTGTAACAGTAGAAGTTTCCATGCCTATTACATACACCTCATTTGAATACAAACTTTTCATTTTGTCTTTTATTATAAGCACTTATAGGGTTGTGGCATGTATATAGGCTATACTTGTGCCCAATAACTTACCTAAAGCCATACCTAACATTGCTTCTCTGACAAGTCTATATATTAATGTACTGTATTTTTAACTCGACTGTTGGTTTGGTTGTGATGGGAAATTATAAGAAAGAATAAGCACTTCCTGGAGTGTCTTTATACCGAAGAAAAAGCACAAAACCACTTTTCTCACAGGATATAATGTAATTTTTTAGCAATTTGTCAAATCAGATAGGATATACAGTATATTACTGCAGTCTGTAAAAATGACTGACATGACGGATATAGACAGGATCCCAGATATATCCCAGTAATATTTACATTACCCCAAGTCCCAAATTGTAAAACTAATCCAGTCCGAATAAGCAATTGGAGCATATAATTTATTTCTCTCTGCCTTTTAAGTACAGTAGTTTTCAATAAGTCATGACTAATATTTGAAGTTTGATG
This sequence comes from Pangasius djambal, assembly GCA_022985145.1. Classification (NCBI taxonomy): domain Eukaryota; kingdom Metazoa; phylum Chordata; class Actinopteri; order Siluriformes; family Pangasiidae; genus Pangasius; species Pangasius djambal. Next base: position 7,219,223 of record CM040986.1, on the reverse strand, counting down.
TGAATAAGACGAATAAGGAAATTCCTTTAAAACCATTATATTTTTATTATATTTGGGATATTTTACAGCATTACTGATTTGACAAAACAATTTTGGCTCAGAATTTGTAATTAGGACTGAGAAGGAAATATCATTTCATTGATTGACCTAGCAACAAGGAAAGCATAGAGCTAAGAGTATGTGTGTATGTGGAGCAGGTAGTGATGGCTACATTGTTGATGCCACTAGAACCTGCCAGGATGAGACAATCTACACCACGCTGCCATGCCGCTGATACCTAGGGAAATGCCCCCAAATCCAACCTAAAGCCCTCCCAACGCTCTTCTGTATGGCTGACTGGCTCCCAACAGTACCATGAGTCTGAGCCGAGCCTGGCTGTGCCGGGACATTGTGGATGAGAGCAGGAGAGGAGGGGGGGAGGGGGAATCGAAAAAGAGCTGATAAGCAAGTTGACAATAAGCCTCGTGCTGGACAGATCCCAGTGTGGGAGGCCTGCCGGCATACAGAGCCTGAGCAGAGCCACCACTTCCCCCTGCTGCTATTTCAGTCCAGAAGATCATGGTTACACTCATCCAGGACAGAAGTCACTAGCGCCTACAAATATGGTAAGTGTGAGGGCATGGGACAGCGGACATAGCTGAGCCTGAGATGTGCGGCTGGGAGGAGGTTAGCTGAGCTAGCATCCTACTGAGGACAAGGACAGAAGGATGAGAGAGGAGGTGCTTCTGCGATGGGACAGGGAATCCGAGTGCAGCAAAACAACCTACAAACTGATTAGCCTTTCCTTGTGTGCCTTGCCTTGTTAGGTCGTGTATTTTTAGCGTCTGCATAATGCCCCTCAACTGTAGCTGTAGCTTCCAGGGCTAGATAATCAAATACTCAGGTTTCACTTTGGACTGCAAGCAATATGGCTGTGGAAGAGGAAGCAGAGTGCCAAGTGCTAGTAAGTGAACTTTTATAATGTCTTTTAGTGCACCACCACGCTTAGGATATGTGCTCCTAATGTGTCTAAATGGAGCAATATGAGCTAGGGAGGGTCAGTGGATTTTTAGCATGATCAGAGTGCATGAGGACAGAAGGTTAAGTATATGTATCGTTGATGGCATTTACGGGAATGAGGCATGACTGCGACACACTACTGCATTGGCGGATTGGGGTTGTGTTTCAAATACTGGCATGGTAGAGGAGTGTGATAGCGCTGATGAAAAGAAATGTAACTACAAGACCTTGGGTACGATGAAACAAGTTATGCTTTAGTTGACTCTTGAAATATCCTGTGGAGAGTTATGATGTGGAATAGCTGTATTTTGTGTCATAGTTGGTTTTAAATTTGTGCATTAATGGTGAGTAAAGTGCAGCATGGTATATTATGGGGCTTATGACCTTTAGGATGTGTACTCACAAACATTGTGTATAGGTTAACTTTGCACCAGTGCAGCGATGCATCAAATGGTTTTGATTTGGTTAATGACAAAATAACAGTTTGCTAGTACTTGATTCTTTAATTCGCTGTTCGCATCATGACCACGTATGTTATAGTTATCCGTTTGGTGTAAGAATCCCTCCAGTTAACAATTTTAAGTTAGCAGGTTTTCTATTTCCTTTTTTTTATTTTCATGTTTATAGTGTTTATGTTGGTGCAACATTTTCACTTGGAGGCATATTAGTCCTAACATTTCCAAAAATATCTGGGAATGTTTAGAGTCATTCCCTCTCTTTTTTTCTATCTTTTGAAGATCCTATTAACTTTAATAAGACAAAAAATGCAGCTTGTCATCTTACCAAGAAACGCCACAAAACCTTTCATCATCAAGACCTTCCTATGTTGGAAATCATAAAAGGCTTTACTTCTGACAAAGAGCTGACACTGAAGACTCCTTCTAAAAAAGCTAAATAAACGTCTGCTCCCAGAAAATGATCATCACATTACACAGGTTTGGAATCTGTTAGTATGGAACGTTCACCATACATTTCCTTGCGTAAGCTGCTATGATAGGAACGATAATGTATTAGAACGAGCAAAACCTCTGATTTCCATTGCAGCCAGCGCTTCTGTCCGAGCCGTGCTGTTATACAAAATCTAACACCTTCTGACCAACCGGACTGGAGATTTCAGCAGCGCAGTGAGATAACGTAAAATAACATTCTTGCATTGTTTTGAAAACGTCTGCAGTATTAATGGTTTGCTACACAGTGTTCTTAAAATGTCTCAGTGATACACAGGCTAATGGTATGGAAATATTTGTCTTAACATACATATATAATTGGTATATGAAAATGTTGTCAAAGCATCAGAAAACCTGACATATTATTTTTTGTATTGTTGAAACCAAAAGTTTTACTGCAAACGTAAGATCTTTAGCGGGTTGTTGTAGCACTGCCTTAGTGTTTCTTTGGTATATACATATATAATATATATATATATATAATTGGGATATTTATTATACTCTAATATGATTCATATTTAAATGGTTTGATCATAAGAAGATTGGTTTATTTGCCTTGTCTGAGAGACTACAATTGAGTGTAAAAAGTAATAATTTACCTGGAGAAGCTAACTACAGTACCAGTGAATAAAGGTCATTAGGAGCTACTTAACATCAAGTAGACTCACTTATGCTAAATAGTACCAACTACATCGCTTTAGATGTGTCTTTGTTAGACATATTTTTTGGACACATTTTTTAGTTACTTTTTTTAGACACAAGTATATGGACGCCTAACTATCACACCCTTATATGCTTTTTTGTCTTCGTGGACCTCGCTTTGTGCACAGGGGCATTATCATGCTGGAACAGATTTGGGCCTCTTCTAATGCTACAGCTTACAAAGATATCCTGTACAAATGTATGCTTCCAACTTTGTGGCAAGAGTTTGGGGAAGAGTCACATATGGGTGTGGTGATCAGGTGTCAGCATACTGTTGGCCTTAGAGTACAGTATAATGTACCTCATCTAAAGACTGTGTGATAAGAGCTGACTTTAAAGATTATTACTTGTCACTCTGCATGGGATGATTCCAATAAAATCATGTTAGATTATGCAATGAAGATTCTCTAACGAAAGACCTGCAATTAAAAAAATACTACATTCTGCTTAGTTCGTCAATCAGCATTATCCAAAAAATGAGATCGCATAAAAAGAGACATTCTTAAGCCTGAAGTAATAAGAATATTGTTATTGAGTGCAAAAGCGCTAATTCGGCCAGCGGTGAGCGTATCACATTACTGCCATCTCAACTCCCGACCTTTTCTTTTACGATATGCGATATTTATCTGAGACAGCAAAATACAGGGTAAAGCCGGCGTATGTGTGAGTAGAGATGGAGCTCCCGAATTCTCGAGCTATGTTCCATGAGCAAGTGCAGGCTCACTGTTATCTGAGTCTGCTGTGATTGCATGTGGTGTGTCAGTTAACAACTTTATCTCGGCGTTTAAGCTCCTTTCCGAAGTGGCCATTACTTAGGTAGCCATTCCTAAATAAAAAACAGCATGGTCAAAAATATTGGATCAACTTTTTAAAGCACCGAATTAGACATTCTATGTGGATTTTCTAAATTATTTGGTACACCTGTCAAGTGCTTAATAAACTGGCAACTCAGTATATAAGCCTACAGATCAGTGTTTTGGAAAGTTCTTTATGTATAATAATACATGTATATCATAAAAAAGCATTTCTACACATTTCCTCCAACTACACCATGCTGGTTCGTTCGAATTTGTGCTAACCTCTAGTGGAATCAGGTAGCTTACATTTATCCTTGCCAGAAAGAAACTTAAATTTTAACGATCGTAGTCTGATGAAGTGTCAGTAGACCTACATCATGCATATTACACAATATTTATGATTATACATACCTGAAACTATAGATATTGCCAAAAAAGAAACATGACTTTTTTTTAGAATCCATACATAAGCCTTGTAATAATCATTATTCCCGTATGCAGGCTTTACAGTAGACATGAAGTGCAACACAGTAAATTTGTTATGTTATTGTCTCTTATGTCCTCACATGGAGTCCTCATTAGGAGCAAAATCAATACACCATTTGAGTGTTTGGGCCGAGAAGAGTGAATTTGGCCATGGCAGAAAAGATCTTTAGATGCATATGCTTAGTCTTTACCCTCTCTAAAGAATAAGAGCCTAGTCATAGAGAAAGAGAGAGAGAAAGAAAGAGAGGCAATATGTTAGATTTAAGGGAGAACACCCACACACTGCAGAGGACTAACCTTCACTGTACAGCGCATGGACGAAAAGGAATGATGTAGGACTGAACAGTGTTTGATTAATACATTTGAGCATAAATGAATATATATTTAAGCTTTAAATTAGACAGTTTGAATGTTTTTAAATTATACCCTGAATTTTAACCGTATTTATGCCTGCTATATTTATGTCCAAGTATAGAATTGGAAAACATGCTTTTCTTTCCAAAGGCAAATAAAACAAAGGTATTGTTCCATATTAACTAACATATTAATACCTAGGAATAGCTGGGTTAATATGTTAGCGCATGAGTCGCATGGTGCAAAGTGTCGTAGTGTGTGTTCATGTGTGAATGGGTGTGTCGGAAATCTTTACTCTGTTACAGCACTGCAGCAACCACGGATTCCCCCCCCCACCCTCTCTTTCTGTGCGTGTGTCTGTGTGTATGCTGACTCGCTTGTTTGTCTGGCTTTTGGCAGGCCACACCTTCACAGTCCCGACCCTTGTGGATGCTCTTTGTACAGCAATGGAAAGAATGTTCCCAATGCTGAAACACTGGGCTTCGAGCATCGACTGCACTCACAAAAACACACTCTGAGCTCGCAGTTCTCTTACCAAAGGACACTCATGTGCACTGCTGCAGTTGTTTATCGCATTCCTGTCATTTTTTTACCCTCCCAGAATGGCAGTAATGAAGGGAAGATATGCCTTTTATCCTCACTTACATTCTGTGTGGAAAATAGTAATCAATACCATTTTAATATGTCAGACTGCAGTACGGAACGCTTCGAATTCAATTGCTTGTTGTTATGCTGTGTAATGATATACTGGTGTGAAGGTATAGCATAAAAACAACAAGTATGCATTATATTTAGTAGATGTAAGGAATAAAACACTATGGGATGTGCTGTTTAGGAAAATAATTAATGCTGGAGTGGTGTTATGCAGATCTACACAAAGTGGAGTTACTGTTACCACCCTGTAATTGATTGATGTGTTATTCCTCAATTTGCCAATAATTACAATTTTATTAATTAAAGAAAGACACATTATACTTTCTAACAGCTAATAGTAACGTTTAGTGTTGTGAAACATCTGGGAAACAAGTTCCTGTTGTCACTTACATTATAGCAGCTATAAACAGTCGTACCCTCACCAGCCTTTCTATTTTATCTTGAAGATAAATAAATGCTACTTAATTGATCCTGAAGGCTCTCCTGTGTCAGAAAACATAAAGTTACAGCTTTACCTCTGACTGTTACAAAGTGCTGACACTGGAGCACTAAATAAACATCTCCTTACAGAAAACCTCACCATATCAACAATTACAGACAATATTTAAATCTGTCTATGTGGAGCGGCCACCATACAAGTCCTTATGTAAATTCTTAATACAGAAATGATAGTGTATTACAGTGAATGCATTAATATAAACCTGTGATTTGCCTTGCAGCTGGCATTACTGTCAGAGCTGCTGTTATAGAAAATGATTCGACATCTGACGAAGTCAACAGCGCTGTGGTATAAATAACAGCCACAGGCATTGGTGAAACAGATGTGTATCAAGGCACTTCATTGAGGGAGACACTAGCCAGACTCAGATAATCTTTTTACATGTGATGATATTAACATTAGACATCAAACATTAACATTATAGGAGAGGATAGTGATGCTTTTTACCTTAGTTAACTGGACTCTCAGGCAAGCATTACATAGAACTGGGTAAGCACATTGGAGCTTTAATGTTCTCGGTGGGCTAGTTAATGCATTTCTGATTTGTCCACCTCTAATATACACATTTATACCACAGTGCAGTTGAATGCCCGAAACTGATTGGTCAGCAGGTGTGCATTATTTTCATATAACAGCACGGATAGTTCTGGCTGTAATGAACGATAGGTTTATATTAATGTGCTCGTTCTACAACATTATTGTTTCTATAGTAACTGCTCATACACAGGGACTTGTATGGCAGATACTCCAAATAAACTAAGTCTAATAATAAATGGATTTAAAAACAGGTTGCTGTTTAACAAAGTCATTCTTATAATCATTGATGTGATGAAGTTTTTTGTTAGGAGAGATTTATTTCACATTTACGGAAGGAGTCTCGGTTGTAAGCACTCGGGTTACGCTTTCTTTTTTCTGCATTTTCACGGTAAAATGACAGGCTGCACCTGCGTGTGTGTGTGAGAGAGAGAGAGAGAATGAGAGAGAGACAGAGAGAGTGATCGGATTGAGCAAGAGAGGGAGAAAGTCTGGTGTTTATCGCTGGTGAAAAATGTTTAGAACAGGAACTAACTCATCTCAGACGTTCCGCAACATTAAATCTAACTATAAATCATTAAAATTCTTTAAACATTGTAATTGTTGGCAAATTGCTGTGGTATAAGCAGAATAACACACTCCAGACCATGCCGTCATACAAAAATAATGCACTTCGGGAGGGTAGCGGCACTCAGCTTGCACCTTGTGCTGCATCACACCACCCCGGCCTGCATTATTTTCCTAAAACAGCAGGCCCGTTATCTCTTACGTATACAGTATATTAAAATGTTTCTGTCTGCACATGCCAGGTTTAACGGAATTAACCATTTAGGGCCCTGTTGATCCAGAAGCTTAAACAGTGAAACACCACTGCCACTGTTTTAAAAAGATGTGTGAGAGAATCAGGAAAGGACAAATAATGCTAGACCATAGACAGTACTCTGTTGGGACACATGTTCATTCTTCACATTGAGCTTCTATTACACACTCAAGAACAGCAAGATTGTACTGGTAAACATGAGGCTGAGTCACATCACATATCCCATATTCATTTTTTGGTGAATTCTTTTATTCACATGAGCCAGAACACAATCTAAGCTAAAATGAAACAGCATTTTCTGGCAGATCTTGAATTTGCACTCACAACATTGCAGTCTCTAGTACAGATCTTTACCTGCAAGGCTGATACACAAAGTAGACTTGTCCTGATGCAATATGAGCATCATCTTCCACTAATGCACTGGATTGTAGCAGCCTGGAAAGTCTTGTATTTTTTCTACACAGTGTGGGTGTGGGCTCATCTATGCTAGCTGCAGTGCATTTGCTCATCTCATTGCAGTGGAAATTCCCCTGTAAAAACCCAGAAGTATTTCCTTCCATCCCATTCTTTCAGCAGTGACATTTCTACAGTACTCTGCTTCCATTGCTTCTCTCACATAAATCTTCCTGCTCTCACTGCTCCAGTTTATTACAAATGTCAGGTAGCCTGTTTAACAAGCACCAGAGGGCCCGTGGAAGTAAACCGAGTGCAGTATAATATATGGAAAACCTATGACATCACCATGTACAAACCTATCTATATATATTTATGTAATTTCTGCATTTATTCTTTATTACATCAGCACACAGTGACATCTTGTTATCAGTTAATCAAATAATATGAATAAATAATAATGGCTTATTGGTGTGTTATCTGTGTTTTGCAGACTGACACCAATGCCAGTTATCTGCGAGCGGCCCGGGCTGGAAACCTGGAGAAAGCCCTCGATTACCTGAAGTCCGGGGTCGAGATCAACATCTGCAACCAGGTCAGTTAGACTTTGCTTACACAACTCGAACTGTGCCGAAGTTCGACATACAGTATGAAACAGAATTTGGCATCAAACTTAGGTTAGCCACTAGCTGAGTATTTGTGTTCACAGAATAGACAAATGTGTACCTGCTTACTAAGTCATTTTATTTCTACACATATGTAAATTAGTATATATTTCTCAACTAACAGTCACAGCTAGTAGAGGAACAAACCTCAGCCAGTGTCTTATAGTTTAGGATGCAAGTGCAAATCAGAAGCCCACAAAACAGTACCAAGATATGAATTGGACATGCAGTACTGCGCAAAAGTCTTAGACACCCTTTTTTTTGGCACAGATTTTGTTACAGATATTTATGACTTCTGCATTATTATTCTGGCGAGGGGTGCAGTCAGTGTTCCAGCTCATCCCAAAAGTGTTCGGTGAGGTTGCAGGTCACTCATGTTCTTCCAATCCAATGTTGGCAAACCATGCCTTCATGGAGCTCGCTTTGTGCACAGTGGCATTGTCATGGTCAGGTTTGGGCCACTTAGTTCCAGTGAAGGAAAATTGTAATGCTACAGCACACAAAGACTTTCTACACAATTATGTGCCACCAACATTGTGCTAAATGTTTGGGGAAAGTCAGGCATCCACATACCTTTGGCCAGGGTTTTTTATTAAAACCCTTTTTAAAGTCTTTTTTGCCCCCAGAAACACTGGAAAACCGACAAAAAAATGTCAGAAGTAGAAATGCCAGCACTGTCACATGGTGTGTGAATTTCTGACTCTGACAGTTCCTTCCTCCACCTCTGCTACATCATTCCAGTTCATAAGTGGTGCCCGGAGTATTTTCTGAGTGGTTTTATTTCCCAAAATATAAACAAACTTGTGGGCGCTTATGAGGATGAAGGAATGAACACTGTTAAGGCTTTGCGCAGTGCCACATGTTCATGTTAACATGGTTACTGTGTGTTGCACAAGCTTCTTATCCGACCACTCGCTCAAGCCTGCATGAAAGTGAGAGGTTTTTGGCACAGATTTTGTTACAGATATTTATGACTTCTGCATTATTGAGACAATACAATATATATATATTTCCAACACGTATTTTCCAACAAAAAATTAAACATTACAGAATGTTGTATATCAGTAAAGAAAGCAACAAATTGCATAACAGATCACTTTTCCAAAAAACCAAAAAGAATACAGAAGTGTGACAGTCAAAGTCTCCAGAAGAACTGTGGCAGATTCTCCAAGTTGCTCAGTAATACTTACTATCCAGTTTCCTTAGAACCTTATAAAAAATTATAATATGCACAAATATTTTAAAAAAAATAAAGCAATGGGCTGTCACACCAAATATTGTTGTTTTTTTAAACAGTTTGCTGCTCTTTATAGTATAGTTCTATGTAGAAAGATTTAATTTCATTATTTTTGAAGGCATCTTTGCTTTACAGCATTTCTTTGCATGTGCCTAAGACTTTTGCACAGCGCTGTATGTGCAACATCTCTTTATTCAGATGTTGGCTAAATTTGCAGTATGGGGTAGACAGGCAAATCCACACTCAGGCTTAGGTCAAAACTGGTCAAAAACCAGATGACACAAAGTTAGACTTACGTTTATTCATTTGTCTTGGTTTAGATTGTTTTGTCTGAAGACAAATTTTCAACCAAAACAAACTGACTGAGGCGGTGAGCAGGGGCTGAAGTTAACAGAAAGCAAACTTTTCAGATACACCAGATTCAAGAGATCAGTCATTTAGAATAAAACCAGTTAGTTTTGACATAAATGTTAGGACCTGAATTTGAGAATGGCTGTCCTCAGAAACTACTGTAGTGTAGTATATCTAAACCCTTGGTATAGTCTCAAACAGGAGCCAGAAGCAGTTAGACAAAAGTCTCCAGTCTGTGATAGACTCCTTAAGTAATTAAAATAAAAAATAAAAAAAACATTGCCATGATGGCATAATAAAAAAAAGTTAACATTGAGAAAAAAAATCTATTTCTGATGTGTAAAACTGTCAACATTACATTTTTTTTGTTTTACAAACTTGCCATACAGAAGTTGAATGTGTCTTAGGGTTTAGCCTCAAATCTCAAGTTTAACTAGCTACAATAGAGAGCTGATCATGTCACTAGCGTTCTAAATCAAGTAGCTTATAATTACGTGAACTATTGTATACCACAGCACAGTTGAGTTTGATTTGATTAGACAGAAGGTGTTGATTAAAATATTAACAGTACAGTTCTGACAGTAGTTCCTTCTGCTGTATAAATTAATGCGCTTGTTCTAATATGTTATAATTTCTAAAGCTTTCTGTGACATGTTTGTTCAGCATTTTTGGAAGGAGTCTCCAGTACCAGCGCTTTGTAACAGTCAGTAAGTTTTCAGACACAGGAAGATCTTCAGGAAGGAGGGCTTTGTGGTTTCTTGGTAAAACCACAAATGCTCCACAGCATTAAATGTAACTAGAAACAGATAAAACATAGGAAGTGTCTTTCTTTAATTAATAAAAATCTAATTATTGGCAAACTGCTTTGCTACAAGAGGAGTAAACACTTCAGGATGTTCTGTTCTGAAAATAATCAACTTCACACCACCCCGTCGCTGATTATTTTCCTATAACAGCACATCTCGTTATGTTTTATTTCTTACTTACAGGCCAAGTTATGACATCTTGCCCCTTCAATATGGCCATGCTAGTCTTATGAAGCTTGAAGCGTGAACCATGAAGCTTGTGGTGTAGCTTTCTGCAAACTGTATTAAAAGAAAGCATTTCAACAACGAACAATATGCCTTTATTGTCTTTATATTCTTGTTTTTGTCTTATGAAACTCACTGTGATCATCTTTCAGATCATAAAGTGATAATAACAGACATATCAGATAGTAATGAATTACTAAATAAATTTTTAGGTTTTATATCGTCTAGTACTGGCTAAATTCTTTCCATAGAGTATAGTGCTTCTTCTCCAGACTAGTAATTACATTTAGGATGTTTTGCACCACAAAGTATAAGTACAGCTTTGCTATATAAGATTTCAGCACATGCAAGTTTAATTTCAATGCGGCATCTTTTCACAACATCAACTATTTTTTTGTTTCACTGGGATTAAAACACAAGCAGTACACAGATCTAAATTTGTATTTGTTCCATGGGAAAGACATGGGAAACAATGTGCTATGAACTATGACTAAGAAACTAAGAACCATAGTTATGAGGAACTATGTGTCAGCAGTGATCTAGAGATGTGATTAGTGTTGCCCTGAAGCAAGAGAAAGCCAGAACGCAGCAAACAAACAAGAAGACTCTATGATAACAACATAATTGTGGACACCTGACCATGACGCTATACGTGCTTGTTGAACTATTCCAATCTATGAACTATTCCAATAGGGAGTTGTTACTCCTTTGCTGTTATAATAACCTCCACACTTCTGGGAAGACTTTTCATTAGATTTTGGAGCAAGGCATTTGGGATTTGTGCTCATTCAGCTACAAGAGCATTAGGGAGGTCAGGCACTGATGTCAGGCGAGGGGTGCAGTCAGTGTTCCAGTTCATCCCAAAAGTGTTCGGTGAGGTTGCAGGTCACTCATGTTCTTCCAATCCAATGTTGGCAAACCATGCCTTCATGGAGCTCGCTTTGTGCACAGTGGCATTGTCATGGTCAGGTTTGGGCCACTTAGTTCCAGTGAAAGAAAATTGTAATGCTACAGCACACAAAGACTTTCTACACAATTATGTGCCACCAACATTGTGCTAAATGTTTGGGGAAAGTCAGGCATCCACATACCTTTGGCCAGGGTTTTTTATTAAAACCCTTTTTAAAGTCTTTTTTGCCCGCAGAAACACTGGAAAACCGACAAAAAAATGTCAGAAGTAGAAATGCCAGCACTGTCACATGGTGTGTGAATTTCTGACTCTGACAGTTCCTTCCTCCACCTCTGCTACATCATTCCAGTTCATAACTGGTGCCCGGAGTATTTTCTGAGTGGTTTTATTTCCCAAAATATAAACAAACTTGTGGGCGCTTATGAGGATGAAGGAATGAACACTGTTAAGGCTTTGCGCAGTGCCACATGTTCATGTTAACATGGTTACTGTGTGTTGCACAAGCTTCTTATCCGACCACTCGCTCAAGCCTGCATGAAAGTGAGAGGTTTTTAAAATTCAAACACTAATTGTAATATCAAAACCTGTTAGTGTTAGCACTCAATAACGGTCTAGAATAGTACATAACATGGAATTTGAGACACAACACTGGTTTGTTTAGTAAGAGTAGATGGACTCATTGACAGCTCAGTTATTGGTTTTGATGGTTAATTAATTCACTGCTACTTTGTTCAGAATTCAAAATATGTTTTTAGCAATGCACATTCTAGAGGCTCACCTTCTTGTATCTTTCTCTGTGCACTCAGAATGGCCTGAATGCTCTTCATCTCGCCTCCAAAGAGGGCCATGTAGAGATGGTGGCACAGCTTATTAAACTCGGAGCCACTGTGGATGCGGCAACAAAGGTAGGCACAAAGGGTGCTCTGGAAATTCCACTTCCCACTGATAAACACACATACACAAGCCATATATTACAATGAGAGCGTTTATTACTGGAGACCAGAGTAATGAGTTCAGCTGTCCGTGGCTTTGCTGCCTCGGCAAATTTCCAAAGTCAAGGTTATGGACAGTTTTCAAGAGATGTAGAGGCCACTTTTAAGCAGCGGAAATAGTCTCTCAATAAAACTCTTTCCACAACAATGATATTGCACAGGCTGCCAAAATCCTGTGGCTTAATTCCACATTTGTAAATAAACACTGGCCAGTACTCTCATTTCTCAAACGGACCGAATGCACGCAGAACGCAGCAGTTTTATTACACTGATATATTAGCACATAAGAGTCCAACAGTCTGAATTTACTACCACAAACTGCTTTTATTTGATCATTTATCAAAAACTAATTTTACTTCTAACAAACAAAGCAAATTAATATTTAATGATGAATTTCTTAGCTGATTGAGGAACCTGAATGGCCTGGTCACATACCATACCATACACTTCTTTTTCTCAAATTATTGGCCACCATTCATTCTAAAGCATGTATACACCAAATACACAGCATAAATTTTTGTCTCTTAAGGTCCTACACCTGATATTAGTTCAGTTAACATTGCCCTTTATGCATCACAAAGGAACATTAAGGAATTGAAGACACTAATGCATGAGAAGGATTCACTGACAATAAACTACTGAACAAAGATAAAAGCCCTCGCAGCACAAGAACCCAAACAAGTGCTTTAAAATTTTTAGAAAAGTCGGGCGTCACGATGAGGCAGTGAGTAGTGCTGCTGCCTCACAGCTCCAGGGTCCCTGGTTCAATCCTGAGTTTAGGTTACTACCTGCCTGTGTGGAGTTTTGCATGTTATCGCTGTGTCCATGTGAGTTTTCTCTGTATTTTCTGGCTTGTTCCCAGTAGGTGGATTCGTTGCTCTAAATTGCCCCTAGGTGTGAATGTGTGTGAACCCGGTGTCCTACAATGGACTAGCATCCCTTCCAGGATATAGTATTCCCACCTCACACCCAGTGTTCTTGGGATAGGCTCTGGATCCACCGCAACCTTGACCAAGATAAATCAGTTGCTGAAGATGAATGAAGATGAAGATAACCTTTATAATGTGAAAACAAAGGACATAGACAGCTAGATGTCTAAAAAAAAATAGGGGTTCATTAAGTGTTCTTTAAAGGGGTTCTAATTGGATCTTTTTATAAAAGGGAAAAGGGAAAAGTTCCCTCAGAAAGACAAGGCAAACTCATTAGGGTTCAAGACTGAACCTTTTTCAGAGTTTAATGAGTAGGATGTGATTGCAGGTCAGGAGAGGAGGAGCTAGTCTGGGTGTGTCAGACAGGTAGGACACAGTAAGTTGTGACTGTGCCTAACATGTGTAACGGTTCATATAGCTTTCAGTAAGTAATCTCTTACTTGAGATGCTGTGTTAGTTAGGAATCAAGTCATCTGTTTTCCACAGAAATATAGCTTGCTAAAATTTGACTAGTTTTTCATAGCGAATGAAACGAAACGCATCTTGGTAGTGGACTCTTTTGGAGCCTGATGTACAATCATCATGGTAATAACTTTAATATAGGACTTTATTCAATCCAGTGTTAGATGTGGGAAGCAGTGGAAGTTTATGAGAAATGACAGCACTGGGAGGCTGCTCCTGGCTGAGTGGCTACTAGGAGGTATAGAAAGTATTAAACATTTAGCTCATGTGTTTGTGCCCACAGAAAGGAAACACGGCTCTGCACATCGCCTCCCTCGCTGGTCAGACTGAAGTGGTCAGAGAGCTGGTGAATAATGGAGCCAATGTCAACGCGCAGTCTCAGGTTAGAGCACGGTGCAAAAGAGGAAACTGAACCAGCATGGATCGTGTTCTTCCATAGACAGGAGTTTTCCTTCAGAAACTGAACTTCCTATAGAATATTTTTCCTTTAATGAATGCACTTCCCATTAAGCTTTTGCCTGTATTTATATATTTTTTACATATAGAGACATATAGATATTTTTCCTTTTTCAAGTATACAGTCCTAAGATTTGTGCAGTGCAAAGGATTTTTTTTATATTATATTTTTTTATTCAGCAAGTGCACTTCCTACAGGCTTTTTATTTAGCAATACACTTTCTATAGATGTTTTATCTTTAGCCCTTACTGTAGAATTTCCTTCAGCAAGTGCACCTCCAATAGATGTGTTCCCTTCATCAAATGCATTTCCTTTAGCGAGTGCACTTCCTGTAGAGGATTTTCATTAGAAAGTGCACTTCCTATAGCATTGCTTCCTTTAACGAGTGCACTTCCTGTAGAGGTGCTTAAACAAGTGCACTTCCTGTAGAGGATTTTCTTTAGAAAGTGCACTTCCTGTAGAGGATTTTCTTTAGAAAGTGCACTTCCTGTAGAGGATTTTCTTTAGAAAGTGCACGTCCTGTAGCAGTGCTTCGTTTAGCAAGTGCACTTCTGGTAGAGGTGCCTCCTTAAACAAGTGCACTTCCTGTAGAGGTTTTCCTTTTGCAAGTAACCTTTCTACAGACGTTTTCCTTTATTTCTTGAAGATGATTTTGCAAGAGGGGTTTCCTTCAACAAGTGCACTTCCAATAGAGTATTAGCCTGTTTATTTCCCATAGAGATTTTTCATTTAACGAGTGCACTTCCTATACATATATTTTTTCTTTAGCAAGTAGACTTCTGACTTTCCTCCTTTATCAGGTACTGCAGAGGTGTTTCCTATAAAGATTTTTCCTTTAACTGTGTAAACATCCTTATGTACAACAAGCAGTCAAAAACAAATGAATGCCAGATAGTAAGTAAGTAATAAAGTAATAAAGTACCACATGATGTTTTAACACACACTCACATACACACACTGATTCTCTTTCTCTCCATGCTGGGCTGGGCCATATCACTAGCTGCATTGCTACGTGGTTGGCATGGTTAATGAGAGCTTGGTGTGTAACACTGACAGCTTGGCCTTAAATGACTTGGTGTGACTGCAGAGCAGCTGACGGATCTCCCAAGGCAGTGTGACGTTCCGAAGTGTCCAGCAGCCTAATTTTTTTTTAAGGAGAAATTACTAGAAATGTTCCCAAAGAATGATCTCTCCCCCTCCCCATGTCCAATCTGAGCGCACACACACACACACACACACACACATACACAAACCTCTTCATCTGTGAGAGGTGATCATCTCAGGAGGGGAATATACTGAAGCAGTATAAATAGCAGCACTCCTATTCTGAAGAGTTATTAAGTTTAGGTCAAGGTCATTGATTTGAACTTATTCAGCAACTGACTGTAAATATCTTAACATTTTATAAAGTACAACAGTGTGTTACGTTGAAATATTCTGAACCAGCTACATCAGAGTCGGAGTCACCCTGCAGCCTTGCTTGTGTTGAATATTAATGATCTGATAAAGCCTATGCTACTGTTTATGTGTGTATATGGAGAGTTAAAAAGATGAAACCATTTAAAGTGAGATGTGGCTGTGTGTTTTTCTAGAACGGCTTCACGCCACTGTACATGGCTGCGCAGGAGAACCATCTGGAGGTGGTCCGCTTTCTGCTGGACAACGGCTCCAGCCAGAGCATCGCCACAGAGGTATATACAGTACACACAGATTAACACTCTCTCACACACACACACACACTCACTCACACAAACATGTGTACCTGCAGACATCTACACACATGTCCTCTCACCAACACAATTGGGAATATGGACTCAAGAACAGTTGATTTTCCAAAATGTTCAATGTTAGAAAGATTTAGGAAAGGAATATATAGACAAATAATAGGTTTTTGAGATAAAAACATCATTGAGGCTGGATTTACCAACACAAATAACACAAACAAGTGAGAGCCTTTTCTGCAGAAAAGTGAAATATACAACTTGAAGCGGTTTAACTGTTGCTTACATAAGGAATAAATAATCAAGTGCACGTGGAAGTTGATTATTTTCAATAACAGCACAGCTGAAGTGCTTTATTCCTCTTTATACCACAGCAAATTCCCAACCATTACATTTTTATTATTAAAGAACGATGAATAATACTTTTCATCAGTTTATTACAATTAATGTTGTGCCACATCCATAAAATGACTTAGTTCCTGTTATCACTTACATTACAGCAGCTATAAATAGTTGTTCCTTCACCTTGCTCTTTTTTCCTTTCTGAAAAAAATTCGCCTTGCCAAGAAACCGTAATGTTAGGATTACTTTTCACTGTTGCAAAGCGCTGACACTGGAGACTCCTTCCATGAATGCTAAATAAACATCGCCTCACAGAAAACTTCACCGTTTCAAAAATTACTCGTTTTTTTAATCCTTTTATGTCGTGCGTTCACCATGCAAGTCCCTGTGTATGTAGTTACTATAGAAACAAAAACATATTAGAACAAGCGCATTAATATAAACCTGTGATTTTTGTTGTTAAAAAATTAATCAAGACTTCATGACCAATGATATTTGAGAACTGAACAGCACTGTGGTATAAATCTCCATATTGCTTTAATCTTGTGTGATAACAACAGAAGTAAAAGCAACAGAATCTTCTCGTTGCTGTTGTGTCATCAGTCAGATACGAGAACCTTAAACCAACTGACCTTGCAGTTATTTCCACACAAGGGTAATGTTTAAAGGGTAAGGTTATAAGACTATTTGTGCAGCGAGGGTGTTGAATGTCATGCTGTGTGTGTGTGTGTTTATATGTTGTTCGGAACCAAATGCCCCAACAAGTATAGGAGTATCAGTACAGTTTTGACAATGTGGGGACAATTGGACTCATGTCCCCATGTGGAAAATGGCTTTTATACAAAAATAGCAGCTTTTTTTTTTAATACAAAAAATGCATCTTTTATTTTAAAAAAGGTTTCCTTTTGGTTGCTGAGTTTAAGTTAGGGTTAGATTTAGGTCTAGGCATGGCATTAATAATAACTGCATTAATAATTATGTCTGTGGAAGGTCCTTACAAGGATGGTAAGACAAATGTGTGTGTGTGTGAGTGTGTGTGTGTGTGTGTGTATGTCCCAGAAGGTTGAGAGTGCTTAAGTCTGTATTAGCCATTTCCACACTGTCATCACCAACACACTTAAACCCAACACATTATGCAGATGAGTTGCTTGAAGTGTTTGAAGTACTTCAAAAGAATTAATAAATCATATTGAGCAAGAAATAGATTTAAGAAGTGGAAAAAAAAGATTGGATTCTGATTATTTAAAATTAGAAGTTGAATTAGGAGTTGGTTACATAGCACCATGTTACCTAGAGAAAAAACTGCTGGATTAAAGTTTGGATGGTTTATAAGTGCTCATTGAACCAAGGGTTCAAATGATGAAAATAATAATAATAATAATAATAATAATAATTATAGAGTTTATTTATATAGCTCTTTTTAATAACCAAAATATTACGCATGATTATTATTATGCAAGATTTAAGTACTAAAGTACTGCCCATGCTCTTCTGCTTGCATGTGTCATGGTGTATATGTGTGTTTGCGTGTGTGTGTGTGTGTGTGTGTAGGATGGCTTCACTCCGTTGGCTGTAGCACTGCAGCAGGGTCATGATCAGGTGGTCTCTCTGCTCCTGGAGAACGACACTAAAGGGAAAGTACGTCTTCCTGCGCTCCACATCGCCGCCCGCAAAGATGACACCAAAGCTGCGGCTCTGCTGCTCCAGAACGACCACAATGCTGACGTAGAGTCTAAGGTGACCTTCACATGCCCGCCACCATCACACACTCAATGCTTATCATGTGTCCTTAGAACTTGATGGTGCTTCACATCTCTGTTTAGCATTTCCCAAATGTGTAATAATTATTATAATTATTAGAAATGACTATGTATATAATATCTAAATATCTAGAACAATACAAAACACTTTCTTTATTCCAGTAGGAATTTAGCCTTGCTGTAGACACCAGCACTAGAGGAAGCATCTCCAGTGCTGTTTGTAGCTCACAGATTCTTCATGCACCATCCAGTTGAGCTCTTGTGGCGTTTTGTGGTGTGGTGTGGTTGTGTTTTGTTTTGGTCTGTTTTTCTTGTTTTTGTGACTCTCCCTCACCATGAAGCAGCTTTCATCGGTACCATTGTGAGTCTGTGATACACTAACCGTGCCGTTCTCTCCCCCTTTCTCGGGCCCATGGGTATGCGCTGCCATAGATGATGGTGAATAGAACCACAGAGGTATATTTGCAGCGACTTTATGCCCTTCTCCTGCTCGCGCCTGGCTGCTTCCTGTTAATGCATCACCCTTTCCCTCTCTGTGTGCTTCGCTTTTCCTCATTTATTTGGGCCAGTTGCAGTAGACCCATAGCACAGTAGACTCGTAGCACTGCGGGGGGCAAAAAAACGGAAGGGTGGTATGGAGAGGAAAACCACAGTTGAGACTAAGGAGGTTTGGGGTTGATGGGGAAGTCACTGGATAGTTGATACAATTGGGGATGTGGCTAGTATTATCAAAGTTTAGTATTTAGCACATTTTGTTGAGTAATTGTTTAGGTATATATATGAAATATCAGCCTTTCTTTTTTTAAAACTATTCTGAAATTCAGTTCTCGAATGGTTGCATCAAATAGAATAAGTCCAGTTCTCAGAACTCATAACACTAAGCTCTCACTCCACAGGTTTGTCCAGGGTCCAAATTAAAGTCACATACAATCAATATCTCCCACTCGCTCTCTCTTTTTCTCTCCTGTCATCTGATTTTTCTGATGTTATAATTTGTCTTTTTTTGTTCCATTTCTAGACACTAAGGTCCCAGTTATTAGTTACCCACAAAATAGGTCACTTTGTAGGTATACAATTACTGACTATAGTCTTTCTGGTGCTATACATGTTTCTCAGAGTCCCTCCTCCCCATCAGACTTGTACTACTGCAGGACACACTACCATGTCTGGGTCACTGTCATGCTGAGGATGGTCCAAAACCAAAATAATATTTGGTTGGCAGTGTCCTGTATAGCAAATGGAGGCTGAAAAATTGTGCATAGCAATAGATGGGCTATGGTCTGTAATTGTATACCTAATTAAGTTGCAAGAAAGCAGATCAAGTCCTCAACTAAGTGACATGAAGAGTTATTGTGTTGCTATTAAAAGGTGTGAGAACGTGGGCTGGAGTTAGGTAAGACTCTTGGGCAGGAGTTAAATAGTACAGAGGAGATAGATGGGAATTTAGATGGGAAGTGGAGCTTCAGATGTGGTCTTTCTCCGAAACATCAGCTGTTTCATGAATTCATTAACGTATGGTATATGCTGCACTTAGTTACCCAAATACACGTGTCTGACTGACCAGATCGTTAACTTTTAACTCCTTACTGCTCACTAACCCCACTGAAAAATCCTCCAAATCAAAGAAGCTCACAGATTTACTGCACTATCCTAACGCCTGCTGTTTTTTCCAGATGATGTAATATTGAATGAGTTATGATGAAATGCTCTGCAAAACCCACACAATTTACTAAACTTTTGTTAAATTTGATCAATTCATGTAATCTTGGGTTATAGACTTGGAGACTGTTAAAAAGATACTGGGTATTTGTCATTAGATTTACTTAATAAGATGCCTGTGTTCTTGGCATGTAAGTTATATTTATTAGATGCCACTTAGGTGCCATGCATTGTAGACTCACATGCATGTTTGCAAAGCAATCTCCGGACGCATGGAGCTAGGATTCCCCAACAGCTTTATGTCTGTCTGTTATTAAATTTTCTTTGATGCTGGTGTTTGATAACGCTCGAGATCTGAAGCCTGGAAGGAGCAATTGTCCTTCATTGGCAACCCACACCCCTTACAGATAATTGATAGCTGCATTGGCATTAGGTCAGACATCAGACATTTCATTGTCTAGACCTGAATTCATAATGAGTAGCTTTTACTTTTTGGGTGGTGTGGAGGGTTTTTTTGAAGGACATGCAGCTTCTCCTGGCTCAGTGTATCTGTGAAAGGCTGGCTGAACTTTTCCTGGCTCTGTCTGGTCCTCTGCTGTTTGGGGGTTTGGGGAGGTATGTGTGTTTGAAATCTTGACCCATGTGTTTTCACTCTGACCCCTACAGAGTGGCTTCACCCCGCTGCACATTGCTGCACACTATGGCAACATCAACGTAGCTACACTGCTCCTCAACCGTGGTGCCGCTGTGGACTTCAGAGCCAGGGTAAGACCTCATTACATCAAATTTATTGTCATTCTGCATAGGATAAATTGGATCAATAACAGAAGTATGAATCTACCCACCCATCAAGCCTACCTTTGTACCTAGGTATGTACCGCCCATCTACCCATCCACCTGTCTATCTACCCACCCAACCAACTTATTCAAACACCTACTTGTCTATCTATGTACGTTTATTGTCCTTCGGCATAGGACCAATAATGGAAGTAACTACCCACCCAACCACCGACCTGAACATACCTATCTAACCAATTAGCCTACCCAACCACCTACATACCTACAGTATCTACCCACCCAACTATTTATCTATGTACATACCTACACACTTGCAACCTTACAATCTACACGTATTTTACTGTCATTATGCATAGGTATTGCAAAGGAAGTATCTTTCCATCCATTTACCCTACCTACATACCACTGTACTCACCTATTTATCAATCTACCCACCCAACCAACCTACCTAACCAACAACCACTTACCTAAGTATATACACATGGCCAAAAACATCTGGACATCTGACCATCACACCCATATGTGGGCCTTTCCCAAACTATTGCCACACAGTTGAAAGCACAAAATTGTCTAGAATGTCTTTGTATGCTGTAGCTTTCGGATTTCCCTTAACTGGAACTCAGGGGCCCAGACCTGTTCCAGGATTACAATGCCCCTGTGCACAAAGCAAGCTCCATAAAGACATGGTTTGCCAACACTGGAGTGGAAGAACCTGAGTGGCCTGCACAGAGCCCTGACCTCAAACCCACTGAACACCACTGGGATGAACTGGATGACCAAATGTTCACCTGACCTTCTTGCCCGACATCAGCACCTGACCTCAGTAATGCTTTTGTGGCTGAATGGACATAAATCCCCATAGTCAGTTATTCCAAAATCTAGTGGAAATCCTTCCCAAAATTATGGTGGCTGTTGTAGCAGCAAAGAGGGGACTAATTTTGAAATGGGATGTTCAACAAGCACATATGGGTGTGATGGTGAAGATTCCATGTACTTTTGACCATACAGTGTACTTACCCAAACAACCTACCTAATCACCTACCTACCTATCTACCCAGCTAACTCTGCCCATACAACCAACCCAAACAACCCACCCACCCATCTACCTATCTAAGCAACTCAAGCACCCAACCAACCTACCTACCCATCCACCTCTCTACCCACCCAACCAACCTACTCACCTATCTACCTACCTTCATACCCAGAGACTCCACTGGGTATCAAAGTCTAGAAAGCTACTGTGCCAAGGATCTAAACCGAGATCTGTCTTTGTCCTAACTCAACCTAAGAAACCCTTGTCTTGTGGTGCATATCTTCAAATGATGTTCAAACTGGGTGTGAGTCAGACATACCCTGTGTGCAGTATATGTATAATGTACATGCATAGTGTACACGTTACGCATGTACAGCACATGTGCAATATGTGCACCCCGTGTACGCTACATGTATATTTGTGCGTTGGTACTTGAAACCTAAAAGGCAAATATTATATATATATATATATATATATATATATATATATATATATATACACACACACACACACACACACACACACACACACCCAGGCACACTCACACAGCTGCATACAGGAAATATGACCTCATAGGTTTGAGTGGAATCTAAAGCTTGAAGTGTAGAGTACACAAGGTCATGTTTAGACTGCAGGAAGGAGTAAGCATAGCATGTGGCCATTTACTGAAATGAACATGTGGACCAAAATAGAGGCTGAAAAGTTCAGATTACAAGTGACTGGGTACCATTCTGACTTCAAAGGAAAGCTGATGTTGTAGATGTAAAAAAAAAAACAGAGTCATATGAATGAAGTGTAAATCTGTTCCTCCCTTTTCACACATACTGAGGAATGTAATGTAAGATTTCAAAGTGAGATGTCGAATTTACAAGTACACTGATTAAATGTTGCCATGATTATAAGGAGCATAGCATCAGTGGATGGCACTGCATGTGTGTCATGTTGCGACTTCTTTGTTGAGAGCTTTAGTCTGTAGCACTTGGGAATGTATGCAGTTGTGTGTAGTATTACGATGTACAGCTGTCACTAGAGGGTGGTGTTACTACAGTTACTGGTACCATAACAGTAGTTTACTTTGGTATAGACATTATAGAAACAGTCTCCATCACTGGTGGACAAAGTGTAGTGAAACCCAACATCAGTGTATATTAATGTATATTGTACAGTGGCATTGGACATCAGTGTAAACTCTCAAAATTGTTGTATGTTAATATATAGGGTGCATGACCAGATATCAGCATTATATTTTATTTTATAGGGTACATTATCACTCAGTATCACTGTATCCTGGTGTACAGTAGCAGACATTTTTTTTGCTTTGGAAAGTTAAAAGAACCAGAAAGAACTTTTTTAATAGCTTTGGGTAAATTGTTCTTTTCTTGTAGACCGAAGTAAACATTCTCAAGTCATATCATTTGCTCCCCTAAACCATTACAGAATGACATCACACCTCTCCATGTGGCGTCGAAGAGAGGAAACAGCAACATGGTCAAGCTGTTGCTGGAACGAGGAGCACGCATTGATGCCAAAACCAAGGTCAGAGCCACCTGCGGTAACACCAAACTCACTTCCTCTTTATATTTAACCCACAGGAAGTGAGGCCATGCTTTTAAACAGCATGCGCAAAGGAACGGATCAAATAGGCTGGATATAGCTATGTGCTCATATACATTTTTCATATCACATAAAGTATTGATTTTTTTATCATGATTTAGAATGTTATCAATATATTGTTTTTTCCTTAGTCGGGCCAGGTTTCTCAAATATTCATGAACCTTTCAGCGAGTGAACAGAAATGTGGAAAATTGTCCAATATAAGGAATCATAGAAGACAGCTGTCCATATGCTGCCCACTAAATGAAACAGACTGTATCTCAGTAGCACAAATGCTGCACTTAAAGGTGTCGGCTAGTCTGGACGGCGGCAAAAACAGAGTGAAACAGACTGCAAGAAGCAGACTTTGTTAGTCTGAAAGTATTTCATTCTCGATGAAGCCAATTCGACAGTCAGGAGCACAAGACTACGCTTTTGCTTTAATGGCTTTCATTTTAACATATTTTGATTTCACTTCGCATGAAGTGGAGAGGTGTAGGCGTGTTTTTTTTTAATCCCACTCCCGCTTTCTCCTCCTCCTGCACTTATTTTTGTTGTCCTTTTAAGGCTACATAAAATTTAAGTAAAATCCTTGCACTGTGGCATAATGAACTCCATTGTGACCTAGCTCTGTGTAATACAATATAAAGATTTGTTATTTTGCATTTTGTTTTATTTATTATCATGCATTTACTGCACCGACTTATTTAATTTTGTCATTAAAATTGCAGTCTAAAAAAACGTTGGAGCTGGAAGTTTAATTTGTAGCCCATTAATTGAAGTGCAGATTGATGTGTTCTTTGCTGCCAAATAAGACAGCCTAAAAATAGTGATGTGCTGAAATAGTTTTTGGTTTAACTACGGAAAAAACAACTGGTAACCTCTTAAAGATTTGTAGTTGTGCAACCCCTACTATATATAATGTAATGGAATGTTGGCATGTGACTATATGGCAATCATACTAGTCCGTTTCTTAGTCAGCTGTCCTGAGTTTAATCTTATTAAATAATCATTAATTTGCAGCAGACATGCATATATAAATATACTGTATATTATTCACTACTGAGGTATTCTATTATATGTAATAATCCCACAGCACACTCTACTTGACTCTGAAGAATGACAGCAGTCGCATTACTTCAGGGCAGCATGTGTTTGACATTACTGTCACTTAGAAATTACGAGCAGCTGTTGTATTCATCTATTTTTCCAGTATACTTTAGAGAGCTGAGAGCTTTGTATAGAAGCGGGGCCAAAAGAAAATGCCGAGATGTGGATGGGGTTTTTGAAAGAGTCAGCTCTTCCACTTTGATTCTAACGTGCGCTTTGTCAAACATACAGGATGGTCTCACTCCGCTCCACTGTGGAGCCAGAAGTGGCCATGAGCAAGTTGTGGAGATGCTGCTGGACCGCGGAGCTCCCATTCTGTCCAAGACTAAAGTAATGATTCATCAGCTTTAAGCCCACACCGATGTAGTATTAACACTGATAAGTACAGTCATTACGTTCTGTACATTTCCATTGCTTCACTGCACTCCATTCCCGAGATCCCTATCCCCTTGCCAATGTTAAATGTGACAATGCAGCATTCTTTACTTAGAAAACAGGGATTTCACAAGTTACTTGTTGATCGATTTACCTTTCACAGCAGAAATGTCTAAAGCCGTGTTCACTGCGTGTGCATGTTTTACAGAACGGGCTGTCTCCGCTGCACATGGCCACACAGGGAGATCACCTGAACTGTGTACAGCTTCTGCTGCATCATGACGTACCTGTAGATGACGTCACCAATGATTACCTGACGGCGCTGCACGTGGCAGCCCACTGTGGACACTACAAAGTGGCAAAGGTCATCGTGGACAAGAAGGCCAACCCTAATGCCAAAGCACTGGTGGGTGGACACTTAACAGTACAGCAGACATTTGAAGATTCATGGGGGAAAAAAATCAATAATTACAACACTTGCCTTCTTAAGCTACCAGCATCTGGGTGGCCCAGACTAACACTCCTGACTGTCATAAGTATATTTCCTGTTTGATTCAGAGTTGGCTAAATAAGTACAAAAGTTACGTCAGTATTTGTGTTTGGAAATTATGTTTATGTTTGGAAGCCTAAGTCAATTTTCTGGGCTCCCAATTCAGATTATGCAAATAACCTGCGTGTTCACACATCCGAGGTTGCCATAATTTTCTTCAGCAGGAGCACAGAGACAGGGTTTTTCAGTAGCTTTTTAGACCACCGCCATTAAAAACAAGCACTTTCCTTTAAACACAAAAAAGCAGGGATAGAAAATGCAGACTTTTTCAAATTTGCTGTCAGATGCAATACAATGTATAATAAAAGCAAGACACAATATATAATTAACAAATAAAAATGATTAATACAATGACATTTAAATGAGAAGACAGTGAGCATTGAAATAAACATCTGATATGAGTCTAGTATGTTGTGAAGATACAATATTTTTTAATCTAACAATATGGCTTCCATACTCATTATTCAGCAGCTTGTAAAATAGCACTTGATCCAGCAAACCCTATTATTTTGCTTTTTATTTTTTTTTTATATATTGTGCACCAGCAGATAATTGCAAACACAACTCAATTAAGATACAAATCATTACATATGCAGAGGATGTAGGCTTTTTTTAAATCCCACTTTTCATTAAATATTTTGATTTGCCATATTAATATAATATAGCCAATAATTTTGTTACTTCGATGCCATACCAGCCATTCCTTTGCTATGATTTCAACTGACTTTATGGGTAGTTCGTAATTTTATCCATAAAAATTGCTTATCCTCTAAAATAACCAATGTCTCCAATTACGATGCTGTCAATACTTTTAATTGATTAAGTGTGTCATATTTACATATTTACTACTGGTCCCAAATGGTATTCCCTATGGTATATTGTGTGTATTTACAGCCGAAAACACGAATTTCAGCATGACGTATTGATGACATACATCAAACTGTTAGACAGTGATCCTGGGCTTAATATTGCTCGAGCCAATATCGTGCAAGTATACCCTAAGTATGTCCTTAGGGTAAAGTTCAGAATCGCACATAACTGAGGAAAAACATATCTGTTTTATTCAGACTCCACCCCATGCATGTAACTCTCCCTCAGTTTCTAAATAGAGATTAAGTCTGTAGTTACATCTGAGGTCAGTTTTGATATTAAATCCTTACTGTGTGTGTAACTCAACTCTGAATATGGTACACTATGAGTAATCTATATTCTTTAAAATGAATTCATGAATAATAACCTGACACCTAAAGGGGTTAAACCTAAGGAAGTAAATCTGCAGCCAAAAGACGTGAAAGCATTATTAGTTTGCGAATTTAAACAATTTATTAGTTTACAAATCGATTTAAATTGGGCCTCTGTACTGTTTTATTTTGTCTTAGTATAATGAATTAGCATCTGCTGCTTTCTAAGCTGATTGTACACTTCAACTTCAACTGAGGCTTATCACTGAAATGTGACAGAACTCAAAGTTTTTGTAAGGACATACAGTACGTGATACACTGAACATGCTTTATTTCTGAAGAGCACCATGGAAATCTGTACAACATACCCTGATACACACTCACACACACACACACACACACACACACACACACACTTGGCTGAGGGCTGGGGGCATGCTGTCATGCTCTTAAGTAATTGGAAAAGAATGGGCGTGCCGCTGAAGTTCACTGTACGGGGGGGAAGGGAACAAACTGAAAGGAAACTGTAGAAATAAGAGTTTGGCAAACCTTGCAGCAGTAGAGGTGCAGCTTTTCTGTTCAGCCTGAGAAATACGGCTCTGCATTTATGTGGTGTGTCTGAAGGCCGGACGATAGAGGGAACCGCTGTTTCTTTCCTACTCTGTGCTGCTGGAGACATTGCCCTGACTGTCGGTTTTGCTTTTTAGAATGGTTTCACGCCACTTCACATCGCCTGCAAGAAGAACAGGATCAAAGTGATGGAGTTGCTGCTGAAACACGGAGCATCCATACAGGCAGTGACAGAGGTGAGGGAGAGAATATGTGTGTGTGGTCAGCTAGTTTTTATTGACTGCTTTATATCTCTTAGACATGCAATGTGTAATGATCTCTGCTTTGGTATTGTAATCCATGGTTCTCAAACTACGGGATTGCGATATATAGCTAGTCCATAAGGTTTTATTGTTATGAGATGATGACAGTAAAGCTCTCTGTCAACTATGGTCAAGATTTTTATAAGTGTTATGTAAGGAACAAAACATAATGGGGCATGCTGCACATCCCAGAATGTTTTATTCCGCTTATACCACAGCAACTGAATGGAAGTCAAACTTTTTTAAACTGCTTATAGTAACATTTAATGTTGTGGAATGTCCAAAAAAACCAAAACAAGCTATTTCCTGTAAACATTTATGTCATACCAGCTATAAACAGTCATTTCCTCTTCTTTTGAAGATAATAAGATACAAAATGCAGACTTTTACTGAGAAACCACAAAGCACACGTTCTCCACCCTGAAGCCTTTCCTGAAGCAAAATACTTCAAGTTACAACTTTACCTCTGACTGTTACTAAGCACTGACATTGGAGACTCCATCCATAAATGTTAAATAAACATCTTCTTACAGAAAGCTTCACCATATCAACAATTATAAGTTTTTTTCTTTTGTAAAGAAACATGTTTTTTAATCAGTTTATCATTAGACTTAGATTATAGTGCTGTGTTATAAAATTATTTAGTTATTATAGTAGGTAAAATAAATAACTTCAACTTAGGTATAACTGCAAGTTTAATAAAACTAAGACAATTATTGTTAATATCATAGGCAAACCTTTGCATCTACATTTTAACACAATGTAACTAGTTTGTGTTCTGTGGTTGGAAAGACTGAACGCCTCTCCGATTCACATGTGCCTGAATTTGGATTATTTGAAATGTGATCACAAAATTTGAGTGAAGATTATAAGAGGGTTTGTGGAATTTTTTTTTTGCACAGTAAGATATCCCTGGCTGTAAACACATTTTAGAACGCCTGCTGTATAAACTCGTTCAATTGCATGTTAAATTTTTTTTTGTAGCACAACAAATTGCTTCTCTTGCTGTCTTTAAGCTAGTGTTTTAACTGAGCAGTGAGGTCATATCAATTCCCAGAACTTCAAAGGTGCAAGTTTCTAATCCTCTCTCCCTCTGTCTTTATCTGCCAGTCTGGACTCACGCCGATTCATGTGGCCGCCTTTATGGGGCACGAAAACATTGTGACTCAGTTGATGAATCATGGTGCATCGCCAAACACAACCAACGTGGTGAGTACTGGAACATGAGCCCCCCATTTTGCGTTTCACAGTCGGGCAAAGCACACATCTAATCTCTAAAAACAAAAGCCTGATAATGTTAAAGCAAAACAATGGAAAGAATTCTGGCCCATGAGAGGCGTGCAGCTCCTGTCTGAAACCTGTCATTGCCCTGCTTCTCTGATGCTATAAGGCCTTTTAGGGTAATAACAGTCTTGGTTTTTGTGCCTAAACAGGGGTCTGAGAGCGCAGGTCTGGGCTTCTAACACTTCTGTAATTATAGTTCCAGGCCAGCAGGCAGACTGTAATCATGTGCAACTGTCCATCCCCCCTCCTCCCTCAGACAGAAGTTTGCTTTGGGTCGTGTGTGTAGCAGCAGTTGTAATAAAGAAAGCAGACTGGATGGAAAGAAAAGTGGGTTGGCTTTAGCTAATAGGCAACACAGATGAGCACATGGGCACACACACACACACACACACACACACACACACACACACACACACACACACAGAGATAGACAAAGGCTTAGTGTCCTGGTGCAGTGGTTCCTTTTCCCAGAAGCTTACGTGTTGAGTCGGTGGTGCCCTTGTGTGTGTGTGTGTGTGTTGTAGAGGGGAGAGACGGCACTCCACATGGCCGCCAGGGCTGGACAGACGGGCGTAGTGAAATACCTGGTACAGAACGGAACTCACGTTGATGCCAAGTCCAAGGTATGATTAAATACTATTAAGTAATCATTTTAAAGCTTTTAAAGTAAAAATAGCTGTGTGCTATCTCACTATATTGTGTATATGTGACTATAGAGTACAGAGTGAAGTTATAGTAATTTTGTTGAGTTTAAACCTTTAAACATTGTTCAAACTGGGAAACATAAACAGGCTGGAACATTGTATTTCCCAGCAGTGAAGATTTGGACATTAATTATATTTTAGTTTTAATATAAAGAGTATAGACAAAAGAATCTTGTACTTATATAACTTCTGTCTCTTTATTAAAGCAGCACATGTATCACTGTGTGTGTGTGTGTGTGTGTGTGTGTGTGTGTGTGTGTGTGTAGGATGACCAGACTCCGCTGCATATCTCCAGTCGTCTGGGGAAGCCCGATATCGTGCAGCTGCTGTTGCAGCACGGAGCCGCACCCGACTCCACCACCACGTCTGGATACACACCACTGCACCTGGCAGCCCGCGAGGGCCACAAAGACGTGGCCTCTATACTGCTGGACCAGGGCGCTTCACTGAGCATCACCACCAAGGTGGTCTGTCTCACACACTTTGTAACTTGTCTGGATGATGTATAAAGTCTGTGCAAAGAAGTGTGAGTAATAGTTGACTGTCCCAGAATTTCTCTTGTTTCATAGTAAAGTGGGTGTTTCTCACCATACATGCGTTTTAAGCTGATGTCTACATAGCTTTTAGCAAAACTATTCACACGTGATCTCTGTT
The DNA here is from genome assembly GCA_022985145.1 of Pangasius djambal. NCBI lineage: Eukaryota > Metazoa > Chordata > Actinopteri > Siluriformes > Pangasiidae > Pangasius > Pangasius djambal. The sequence continues at coordinate 7,189,368 of CM040986.1, read as the reverse complement.
TTCACATCTGAGCACACTAGTGAGCGAAGGTTAATCCGCTGAGCATAGCACACTGTGATAATATTCTAAGACAGTAAATATATTTTATTTAACATTGACATCTTAGCTTAGCTTCATAGCAGTATCGCGACTTAGCGATGTTTTGTTAGTTTTGTAAATGTTTTGTTTTTTTTTAAAAAAAAGCCTAGCGAAAAATCAAGCAGGTTTTTGAGCAAACGTTAGTGACTGTCCTGCACTCTATATAGCTCTCACAGCTGCTGGTTATACAAGTTGAGAAAGCAGGTTCGGTCGACCCACCGCCAGTGTGTAAATGCTGACTGAGTTGCACTTGCACAAGCCGATATTCCTAACGACCAATCGTTGACCAGCATTTCTTCACACTTCTTTGTTCTTTGTTTTTTTTCTAGGCTATACTTATAAGTAAATAAATCTAGTTATTACTCTCTGGGTCCCTGAAGGACTAGTGGTTAGGCCTTGGCGCTCTCACTGCCACAGCCTGAGTACGATTCCCAGCCAGGGAACCAACCTCAGCCACTGGGGTTGAACAAGACAGCTCACTCCCAGTGGGGAGGGCTGCGTCAGGAAGGGCATCCGGCATAAAAACTGCCAAATCAAACATGCGGACCAATGATCCACTGTGGTGACCCCTAACGGGAGCAGCCGAAAGAAGAAGAACAACAGCAAAGCTAGATATTACTTCCTACACTGTTTCCTTCGTATCTATTTCCCAACTGCTCTGTTCTGTTCTATTCTAAGCACCTTCACAAAATCTTGCTTCTTCCTATAACATGTTTTGATAGACAGCTAATAGTGACGATTCAATGAATACGCAAATTAGTATACGTTGTCATGCGAGCACTTCTAGCGACTTTTTGAGCATACTTTCCCCTGAAAAGATTTCTTCATATGGATAATAATCAGAAATCGCATTAAAGCTCTGTTTAGAAATGTGATTAATGTCTATCATTCAACTGATCTGTATATCAGATAAGTCTTAGTAAAAACCGTGTCCACTTAAACGTGTTGGCTTAGTTAGTGTAGATAATTGTGCAGCTTGCTTGCAGTACAGCACCGTGCGTTTGTGAGTCGTAGGCTGCTACAGGTCTCTGGAGGTGGTTGGCACTGTTCTGCACTGTGACTGGTCCGAAGCAGCTGTGCTGTGTGGGAGGCAAATACACGCACAGTTCCTGAGCAAAGTTTCCACCGAGCTTTCAGCACATCTGGATCATCCCAGCTAGCAGGACCTCCTTGTTATCCGCTGATCACAGTCGCAACCAAAGAGGTTTCTCTGTTGTCATGCCAACCCATGCAAAATCTAGCCAAACACATATTTTTAGCAATTTTTGTTGGCTGGATTCAGCACATATTGTGTGGGTATGCAGAAATTTTCCCATTTCATTAACAAATCCACTGCGTTAGCCATTTTTTGCTGACTAGCACCCACAGGTTTGTCTTGCTAGGAAAGACAAGGCGATCCATCGGGGCAGATGACTGAGCAGATACATATATGATGTCTTACTCAGCAGCTAATAAATGGATACATGTATGAGCCCTGCTTCATTAAATCAGAGGTATCATTCTTCTCACGGTGCCGAACACAGCAGAACTGAAGGTGTTTGACGTAGTAGTGTGTTATATTCTCTGACTGATGGATTTGGCTTTGAGGAGGTGGATTGATATTGGGTGTGTTTTTCTATTTTTGCACTGACTACATGTGTGGTTCTGCTTAGCACTTCGTATTTGTATTGTGTTTGTGTGAGAAGGTGACCCTCAGCAAACTGATGACACACTCAGGCACACAGCTTGAAACATCTGTCGCATAATTGTGCGTCTCCTCTCTAGGGCTGTTTAAGCAACACAACACAACACACTCTGTTTGTCATTGGAAGAATCTGTGGCAGAGGGTTTGATAGATTCTACATGGCCAGTGGTTAAAGTTCCACACTTTATGTCAAAAGGGTGGGAGTAAAAAAGCCAGATAATTTCTGCAGTTGCTTCTGTAATGCGATTTTCTCCCAATTTGGCAATTTGTCATTTGCTGATTCCCACTCACTAGCTAGCTCAGCCATAACACTCGACAGCTACCAACTATGGAGAGTGAAGGCAAGCACGTGACTTGTGAAGCCTCCGCATCTTTTTTGAGCTGCTCATGCTACATCACAGGGCAGCTGAACACTCAGAGAAAAGCACCAAGATAGTACTCTTCCACATACAGTACATGAGCTCACAGACGCCCACTATTGGCCGCTAGTGTCACTCTGACTGACAGCGGAGAGACAGTATGAGGTCCCTCCCAAGCCAGGCTGCGGCATCATCGGGATTTGAACGTTTCAATATGTTTCATCAAACTTCTGTTTCTTTCTGATGAATCGCTTGCTTACATGTTTGGCAGTAAATAATTTATACCACAGTGCTTTTCTTTAGCACGTATGGAAGGAGTCTCCAGTGTCAGCAGTCAGACGTAAAGCCACAAGAACGACTGTTTATAGCTGCTGTATCACTTATAACAGATTTTGTGGATGTTATCATTCTGTCATTAATAAAAAATGTTAGCTTTGGCAAATCGAGGAAGAAAACAGTTTGCTGTGTTTTTATTGGAAAATTATTGGAAAACTTTGAGGTAGTAAAACATCACACCACCCTGTCTTTGTTCATTTTTCTGTAACAGTATGCCTTTGTCCCGTTTTATTCCTTACACTTTGAAACTAACTAAGCCAGATAGAAAAGGACTAGTATAGTCCAAAAGTAATCAGGTTAGATTACACTTTTTATATCATCTGAAAATGTGCATTACTGATTATATCTTGGTCATGTACTGTAATTTGTAATCAATTCTGTATTTTGTCAGTAATCTACCCGAAACCAGTCATTGTTAGGAATTAACATGTGCGAAAAATGTAAATGTAAATTTAGGGATGTGTTCAAGTTCAAGTTCAAGTGGAGTGTATTGTTCCTGTGTAGCAATCCACTCTCTCCCTCTCGAATTGTCGAAAGAAATCTTTTCGCCTGGTTCATCTTATCTACATGACCATGACAGATGAACAATCCTAGGCCAACATGGCTGAAAAGCTGCCAAGTATTACATCATGGGAATCTGCTGAGAAGGAAAGGCTTGATTGATCATATTTGCCAGGGCTGTGACCTCGAGTTACACAAGTAGCCCTCTGGAACAGAAACTCTCACCGAACAACTCTGTATGAGAAAAAGACCAAAACCATGAGTGAAATCAAAGACAGTATGTGGGTAATGAAGAAGAAAATGTGAAAAGGTACAGTAGTTGTAATGATGTTGATGATGTGTCGGTACACAACACTATTTGGTCTCCATTGAGAATCTGTTGTGTTTGCACTGTGTTACATGGATCAAAGGCAGCTTTTCACCACGGCTCAAACACACACCAACAAACACAAACTTTGGGTTTTGTGTCATATCCGTGTGCCATTGTTGAGAATGACCTTCGCCAATCCCACTGGCTTGTCAAGAGCTACTGTATACTGGAAATATTAGAATGCTTATCCTGATATTTGCTTAGTTTATATGAAAATGGTTCAACATTGTAGTGCTGTTTTGCATTTGTTCTTAGCGAAAGCTGATCTGTTACACAATTTCTTCATGATTGTCATCGGAAACAAATTGCGATGATTACTCAACAGGATATTGTGCAACAAGGATTACATTATTCCTCTAGAATAGAGGAGCAAGTGATAAAAAAGAGCAAGTGTTCTGTTGCAATCCTTTAACTGCCACTTTGCAAGGTATCCATTTGCAAAAACGGGACTGATTCTGTCTTAGCATCATATGCCGTATGACTTAGTTGCATGCACTTGTACATGCTAGTAAAGTGCCATCTTAATTTTTCTTTTTTGCAGAAGGGATTCACACCGCTACATGTGGCAGCTAAGTATGGGAAGATAGAGGTTGCCAACCTCCTGCTGCAGAAGAGAGCCCCTCCAGATGCATCAGGAAAGGTAATGTCCAAAAGTTCCACTATGAGTATATCCTTTTCAAGGGGATTGTATCACTGCTGTTAGGACAGAAACATGACCACAGTAAAGTACAAAAAAATGCATGCCTTGAGACACAAGTCATCCTGAGCTTTTCTTCTCCCTATTTCTTTCTTTTTGTTATTTTGCCAAACTATAGCCTGTTTTCTAAGAACTGCTAGTTCAGAGAAGGGAAAATGCACATCAGTCCCCTTTGCATCTTTCAATCTATCATGTAAACCAGTGGAGAAGGTTTATAGCCGCTCCCTGTGTACTCCACTGAGACTGTGAATGTCTCAGAATTTCTTGCTTTGGAACATAGCTTTTGTATTTGCTCATAATGCTAGTGCAGGTTTATGGTGCTAATGTATGTGAATCTATGAGTTTTTTAATCTATGCGTTTTTGTTGCTGGAAGGCAGCCTGCTATTCTGACCTGGTTTTCAATATACACACTTTGGACCATATTCATAGTTAACTCAGACATACATTATAACAGATGCAACCAAATTTGCAGTGATTAATGCGAGAATTACTAGCACTATCCATGCAGCAATATACTGGCAATATAGTAGAGAGATCATATTAGAGTTTTATTTCAATGCTTGCCATCTTCTCAGCCACGTAAGTCAACACAGGAGTCTTTTTTTCCACTTCTATCTCATGCTTTTATGTCAAATCGTATTATATTTGACAGCAAAAAAAAAAAAAAAAAAAAAAAACACAACCGTCTTCAGTCCACATTTTCTATCCCCCATTTTTTTGGGGCTGTAAAACAAGTGCTTGTCTTTAGAAGCAGTGGCCTAGATGCTTCTGAATAACCCAGTCTCCTTTACACAAGGACAATCTGGCAACCTCATGAACTACATGTAGGTTATTGTAATAATTTGAATGGGGTTCCCAGAAAAGCAGCTTAAGCATGTGCATAACCCAACTCTGAATATGTGTAACTTTCCCGCCATAAATATTGATGTAACTTTTGAACTTAAGTCTCCAACACTGAATACGGCCCATTAAGCCTAAAGATTTTATAGGTTACTATCCATTACTGGTGTATGGAGATGAGCTCTAATGTATAGCAATCTCTGCAAGCCAAAGGCTTTTAGCAGAGCAAAAAAAAACTCTCTGGAACAATTCCTATACAAGCCTACGCACAAATGTGCATATTATTCATGTATGGCTTGGAAGACTCTAAGCTATAGTTTAGCTTTGAAAATCTGACAGCCTGCTGGTGGTGCACTTTTATCTCATCATCTCACTGTGGTTGTGTATTTATGTGTGTGTGGGGGTGTTTGTAGAGCGGACTAACTCCACTGCATGTAGCTGCGCACTACGATAACCAGAAAGTGGCACTTCTTCTCCTGGACCAGGGGGCCTCTCCCCATGCAGCTGCCAAGGTACTAGCCTACATAAGCACACACACACACACACACACACACACACACACACATTACTGCATACACTACATAATAAGCTCCACTCCCTATAAATCCTCCACAGCCTAATACCACTTCCAGGCCACATTCCTTTCTTTTTCCATCATGTAACTTACAGTCCAAACGTCATTCCTTTAAAGTATGTCTCCTCATTAACACCTCTCTCGGACATGCTCTGTGCGCTGGCGTGTTGTGGGTGAGCTCCAGGATCTTCGCATAGGTCCTGATCATTATCTCTGTTGCCTCATGATGCCAGGTACAAACAATCTGCCCTTCAGAAAGCCTTCAAAGAACTGGTCACAGCCTGTTGGGAAAGCAGCATGCTGAACCAATTAGAGGCACTTGGTAGGAGCATTGTCACTCTGTGGTGAGAGGTCCTGGATCTTTTAATTTAACCTCACTTGACTCAGCTGGAAAATAATATTTATTGGGTATTATAAGTTTTGCACACGGTCTGTAGTCGCAACTAATTACAGTCACCATCAGACCCAAGTCTCACTGATTTACATGCTCTAGACCTGCCCATCTCTGACTAGGTATTTATGTCTTTTTTTTTTTGTATTGATGCATTATCTGAAATGGGACATCGTGTTATTTATTTTTTTTATCCCGACACATAAGGCTGGCTGATAAACTGGGCCACAAAGCACAAACTGAGCCAAAGGACAGAGCTGAAATGTGGCAGGACCGACAAACAAAAAAAGAGTAAATAAACACTGGATTGGACACACTAAATATTATTATAAAACTAGTTATTTGTATAATTTTCTAGTAATTTATTGAGCACCACTCCGTGTTCTCGATGCTCGGGTGATTTTATGGTTTATACTTGCACTTGGTAAAGGTTTGTTTACATTTTTTCCATCACTGTATTTCTGACTAGTGAATGAAATAGTTTTATGAGAATGTTTTCAGCTGTACACATCCCACAGCCAACATTTCTTAGGTTTTCGGCATGCTGAATTATGTGCCGTTTGAAACTAAACCAAACCAAGTAGCAATCAAAACAAAAGTATCAATTTCGCCCAGATTCAGACAAAGCAAACTGGCTAATAGGTGTGAAAGTGCCAACAGCCAATAGTTTTTGGTGGGGCAGGCCGACATTAATAACAACATAGCCTCAAACAAAAATAAAGTCGAGTGGCTATCACGCTTGACTTATGCTATAGGATATCTAGTGACCTAATTTTTAAAAGTAACCATGTAATAGGCAGTTGAGAGTTGACAACATAGTCATCCAGCATATAGTCTACCAGCTCATTTGGAGAGGTTTTAGATGTAGCTTCCTCCAAACTGTGTTTGAGGTAACATGATTAATCAGGTTTGACAGGATTCGGCAAAATTCCAGCCCAAATACATCTAAAAAAAACATCTTATAAACCACACAAAAGACCTGAAACTAGGCCAAAAAATCTGGACATCAGAAAATGGACATATTTCTTCTTTTCTCAGCTTTTGAGTGGGAAACCAGTATTTCACATGTATTTCTGATGTACGGACATTCTTCACTCCATAATTCCACTTTCCCTCTCCCAATCGTTGCAGTATGTCTTATGATTTAGTGGAAATTTGTTACATTTAATTCAGATTATTTGCAATAAAAGAAGATATTGGGGGAATCAGATTTATTTAAATTAGCCCAATCTGGTAACCCGGATAATTAATTAACTGTCATGGATGTCTGTTAGCACTTATTGCCCTTCCCATTTTTGACCACTAGGTGCAAAAGAGGTAATTAGTATCTCAGCAAAATGTAGTATGCATGTTGTGAATCATGACTTTATGAAGATTAATATTTGTTGAATGGCTGATATAAATGGTGAAGCTCTGCCTGAACTGGCCCTATGGACAAGCCACCACTGGAAAGTGCCCTAATATGACTCATTTGAAAAGACTCTTCTTTTGAGACTCTTCTCTGCTTTGGCACACTGGGCTTGCTGATAGAAAAGGGTGACCCAGTTCAATCTGCTGTTCTCCCAGCTTTCAGCTGTAGTTTGGAGAAGGCTGTTTTGGTCCTGGCCACCCACTCCTGCCATGACATCACCACTGCTGCTGGCAGTCCCATTCAGTGACATTCAGGGAACTGCTCTCTTTCCAAACCTTGTCATTTTTTCCCCCCTCTCTCTCAGCCTCTGGCATCATCTGACATGTTATGTCGGGTTTCAAGAAGCAGGACTGGCTTGTAGTTTTGGAAATCCTATAAATCTGCGGGCGACAGTGGCGACAGTTTCCCTGCTTGTGGTTTTACAGTCATACTGCGAGGCAAAATGGGAAATGCATTCTCTGCCGCATGCTCTGGACTCATTTTGCACAGAAACTAAAATTGACTTTATGTAGAGAAAAAAAACAACATTCCTTAAAATATCTCAGAGTCTCCATCATCTTTAGCTCTGCGTAACTAAATGATATCAGTTCCTTTCTTTAAAACTTCAAGACTCATCCCTCATTTCATCAGCATTATGCACTTAACCAAACTTTCCTGAATTTGGCCTGGTTCTTTTTACCCTGTCCTATTTGCTCTCTCTCTCTCTGTCTCCTCTCAGAATGGCTACACTCCTCTACATATAGCTGCCAAGAAGAATCAGATGGAGATTGCCACCACACTGCTGGAATATGGTGCTGATACCAACGCCGTCACTCGACAGGGCATTAGTCCTCTCCACCTGGCTGCCCAGGAAGGCAATGTGGACATGGTCACCCTGCTGCTTGCACGTGATGCCACCATCAATATGGGCAACAAGGTACAATTGTTTAGTAACAACAAATACACATGTAGGTCCAGAAGATTATTATTCATCAGTATTTACATAGGCAACGTTATCTGTATTCAGTTATGTTCTACGCAGGTGCTTGAGATGAATGTCTGTTGATTTAAAAAAAAAAACTTTAATCTTTACTGATAAAGCACACTCGCAGTACCATGTAACATAAAAGCAAGCGACAAAAAAAAGAGTTTTGACTAATACTATTAATAATACTAAGAACATACAAATGAGATAAAGACAAGGATAGCGTCTAATAGGAACCACATTTATTAAACACATTAAAATTAATTGTCATGAATAAACCTGATATTTAAGGGTTAATTATGTCAATTTGCGATAACTACAGATTTGTCTTAATTTAACAGTATAGGTTTCACCCAGATGAATTGGTCATGAGGCCTGGAAGAAATTTTTTGTGTGCCCCCTTACCAAATTGTGCACACAATTCAGTTGAATGTGACCATGTGATATTAAATCAAGGTCATGAAACTGTAATACATGTGCAGGATGTGCTTGATATGAAACAAATTTTGTGTTATTGTATGAATAAATTGTATCCACATTAGGGTTCATTTAAACTCTTGTCTAAAGAAAACGTTGCTACTTTTAATGGATAAAACTGAGTTAATGTAAGTTAATGTAAGGTAATGTAAGTCAGTGAATGCAACTGTAACATTCCTTTGTTTTGGACAAATCCTGCCCTGTGCACACAAATGTCCAAGCAGCAGCTAAATTCTAAACCTCAGAATTTTGTTATTAATTGCTCACTTTGTGTGCTTAACTAAGCCTATAGTATTTATGTCTATTTTCTGTATTTCAATGTGGCAAAATAAGATGACGTCTGTGGCACACTGGAAAAGAGTACACGCAGTACTCGTACTTTCGTGAAGGTTGCTTTCTATCAAGGAGAGATTCTTATGTCAGTGCCCTTATATTCAGAAAGGTGAAAGTCTACATTCCACTGGCTCATTTACCAGCCTGACCTTCCAGCTGTTAGACACAGTTTAAAATAATTGAAGTTTAATAGTACGGAGGAATTTGACAGAGAGAATTTGAGACCGAGAGACTGGTAGCCGCTAAAGCAATCGATACACCGTACACCACCCTGAGTACACAGCACACACTCCCTCCAGCCAGCGTGACATATCCGAGAAACTACAGAAAAATCACACATCCTCACAGAGCACCGCAGATAAACAAAGAACTCAAATTAAGGGCAAAGTAGTCTGAGAAGGCTTTATAAAACCTGGCTGAGAGTGACAAGTAAACATGATGCCTACAAAGCAGATGTGCCTCCAGGGCACAGAGTTTAATTCCGGCTGTGAACGGAAGAGAGCAGGACAGCAGATAAAGAAGTGCTAACTGCTTACTGCATAGCATAAAGCAAAACTGGAGCATTTTCAGTTGAATTAGCGCTTAGAACAGCTGGGGAGTACGAGCAATTACAACAAATAGAAGTCTCAACAGGTCTACCTAGGAGACAAGTACTGGGTGCCAGTTTCTTTTTGAACTGATTTTAGGATTCATTTACTGATTTTCTCTTAATACATTATCCAAATCTAAAATACAAAAAAAAAAAAGACGAAACACTGGTGAAGCGTCTTTCTTCTGTTATGCACCGATGATCAGAACGCTTTACATACATGTCATACCTGTAAATCTTTTCTATTTCAATGTCTGTTATAAATGTATAGAAATAACGTTCATTTCTATTCTTCTTCTCATTCTCTTTCATCTGCTTTTATATCTCTTTTCCCCATTCTTCTTTATTTTCCTCTTCTTCTGTTACTCCTCTTCCTCCTCCTTCTTTTTTCTTCTCCCTCTTCCTCTCCTTCTTTTTCCCTCGTCTTCTTGTTCTTTTCCTTCTTCTCGGCATCCTTTGTATTCTTCTCCTACTCTTCCTTCCTGTTTTTCTTTTTCCTCCTGTTCTTGTTCTTCTTATTTTTGTCCTTGATCTTTTTTTTCTCCTTGTTCTGGTTTTTCTTCATTTGCTGCTTCTTCTTCTTCTTGGTTTTCTCCGTCTCCTCCTCCCCTCCTTTATCTTGTTCCTCTTGTTCTTCTTTTCCTTTGCCTTCTTCTTTCATTATTATTATTATTATTATTATTATTATTATTATTCATCTACATTTGTTGTGCATGTGTGTTTAAGAGTGGGCTGACTCCTCTTCACCTGGTGGCCCAGGAGGACAAAGTGAATGTAGCTGAAGTGTTGGTTAACCATGGTGCCGCTGCGGACCCCGAGACCAAGGTACACTGCGGTACTTTTCCACTGACATAGCAAGTTCAGCTCTCTGATCTCTAGACTGTAGAGCTAATGTGAAATACACTACATGCCTCATAGCAACACACACACACACGTTACAGTCTGGCCAGTGCCGACATGCCTTACTGCAGGGCGTATAAACAAGGAGTGGCTGAAGGTCATTGGGTGCAGCTGTAGTGAGGGAGGAAGCGAGTCTGGCAGCCCGTATGCTGATCGATACTCCACACGGCACTGAGTACACACTGACTCTGAACACTCTGCACAGCATGACACAGCCTTACAGAAGCACAATCAGAGTGAGGAAGAAAAGAAAACCTCCCTGACACAGCACTGAAGATAAGAGAAGGTATAGAGTGAGATTAGAAGTAGCCTTGAAGTGATGGAAAATGCTGGAATACATGCTGTCTGCAAATCAGAAGTGCACCCTATGTACTAGCGTTAAATCCCAGCTGCACACATGTGCCAGTGACCATGACCATTTATCTTCAGTATCTCCTTCACACAACGTATCGACCAGGCGAGTGTCCACTGAGACAGTGAGCTTGCTCATCAGCTTGCTCGTTCGTGTACACAATGTGATGCTGCATATTTTCTGACTCGAAAAGCTACAGCATGAGAAAATACACCCCTCAGAGCCATGCAGTCGTGACTTCGTCCGATTCACTTGGATGAAGAAATGCAGATTGAATTGCCAGTTTATTAGGTACACCTATATTACCTTGTACATAAAAAAATATTTAGGTCTAAAACCTTGCATTTACATGTACTTCAGTAACATATGTCAAAATTTTCCAACAAATTTAATCCCGGAAATGGGAACATATATTATTTTAATCTTTTATGTTAATTTAAGCTCAACTCAGGACAAAACTGATTAATGAGAGGCCATAACCATAATACGACTAAGCACATTTATTTTGTGCTAAGCAGAGGTATGTATTTCTATACTTATTCACTCATTCATCTTTAGTAACCACTTTGTCCTGGTAAGGGTCACCATGGATCTGGAATCCAGGGAACACTGAGCACAAGGCAGGAATACATACTGGATGGGTCACGAGTCCCACACACACAAACACACTTTTGCACTTCATTCGCATGTTTTTGGGAGGTGGGAGGAAACCAGAGAACCCATAGGAAACACAGACAGAGGCAGACACAGGAGAAAATGTACAGACAGTAACCTGAGCTCAGGATCGAGCTGGAAACCCTGAAGGCGTGAGGCGGTAATTCTACCTGTTCCACCACTCTCTATTTTAAGAACATGAATTTAATTTTGTTCATAATGTTAGTGTAAAAGTAATGAATTCTATGGCAACACACACTATCACGGAACAGCCATGTCAATCCCACTGCTGCTCTGGAAATGGCTCACTATCCAAGAAAGTCAGTGGTGGTCCTATGGTGCCCCCTTTCCCTCAGTATAGAGGGTACAGGGGTTTGACAAAATGTGTATAACAGATGTGCGACAGTCAGTAAATGAAATAATAAAGTAATATATCTGATAAGTGTAGTTAGGTCTGGTACCTGGTAACTAACACATCACAATCAGCAAACACTGAGTTATTTTTTTTTTTATTTTTTTTTTTTTTATTCAAACATTCACTTGAATGAAACATGAAAAGCAGTGCTGTAATGTAGAAGAGGGACATGGTATGAAAAATGTATACAAATGCATCCAGAAATAACTGGATCACTAACTGAATGGTGTAATCTTTCATCTCTCTGTTTCTCTGTTTCTCTCTTTCTCTCGCTCGAACTCCCTCTGTCTGCAGATGGGGTATACTCCACTGCATGTCGCCTGTCACTATGGCAACATAAAGATGGTGCACTTCCTCCTGAAGAACCAGGCTAAGGTCAACGCTAAAACTAAGGTAATTACAAGTCACGACACGTTAAAGCTGTGAATTTATATTTGCATTTTGATATTTCTGTATCATCTGTGACATAATAATATCCAATTCTGGCTGTGTTTGTGCAGAATGGATACACTCCTCTGCACCAGGCTGCACAGCAAGGCCACACACACATCATTAACCTCCTCCTGCAACATGGCGCCTCACCCAACGAGCTTACAGTGGTGAGTGGATATGGATCTGCAGCTGCATTCATGTGCTAGCAATAATGGGGGGAAAAAATGTAAATTTAGTGGGTTTTTTTTCAGTAGAACAGCACTGGAAAGAAACCACAGCCAACCATGACATTTTTACTGTAATGCTACACATGTACTACACATCAAGCACTATATCGTAGCATCTATTCACAATCTATTAAAACCCTACCTTTCTAAATTTTCGTAGCAATATTTACATGAAGTTTATCATTTTGCTTTGCCCTTTACTGGGTCAGTCATCACGTTATCCATTACTGCATGTATGACACGACAAAGTGATTTATTTTTCTACACAAGCATGCCCCAAAGTGATTTATTCCTCTTCCACCACAACAGTTTGCCAATATTTACCATTTTTATTTATTAAAGAATGACATGTCATATTTTTATCAGCTTACTGTTACATTTAATGTTGTGGAATGCTCTTGTGGAATGTCCTTTTATCAGTTATGTCATCTCCTCACCAGCCAGATAAAAAAAAAAAATTCATCTTGTCATATTATTAAGGAATCTGAAAGTGCAAAGACTTTCCCGTGGCAGAAAACATCCAGATCGTTACATAGCACTGACACTGGATACTCCTTCTCTAAATGTTAAATAAAGACTCAATTATGTAATTAATTTATAAACAGTTTTCAGTTATAAACAATTACATTTTCCTTTGTTAAATAACAACACATTTTTTGAATCCGTTTATTATTAGTCTTAGATGATGTGGAGCATCCACCCTACAAATCCATGTGAATGAGCTGTTATTATAGGAATGATAGCACATTAGAATGAGTGCATTAATAGAAGCGTGTGATTTGCCTTGCAGCTGGCACTACTGTCAGAGCTGCTGTTATAGTAAATTAATGAACGCCTTCTGACCAGTAGTAATTGAGAATTCAGCAGCACTTTGCGAGAAATAATACTATGGAGCCACTTTAAGATGCAAAACCATTGCCTCACCTTGCACTAAATCTGTCTTCAGACAAACGGCCCTAAACACTAATTACAGTGTTCTGATGACTCCTTCCACCTGCATGTGTGCTGTACAGTATAATTGGGTTTGATATGATGTGATGTTTTCATTTGTGTACAGAATGGAAACACAGCTCTGTCCATTGCCAGGCGGCTGGGTTACATCTCAGTAGTGGACACCCTCAAGGTTGTGACAGAGGAGACCTTGACCACCATGGTGAGACTTCATGCCATACACACATGGAGTGCTTCTCATTCCAAACGGCAGAAATGTTGATTTAATATGAAATTATTAGTGGAGAGAAATGAGCAGGATCATAAGAAGAAGAGACTCTTTTGCACTACTGGTACACAGCACTTATTCAAAGCAATTTACAAGTATGGCAGAATGTGGCTCATGTATAGACATGAGCAGGTAACGGTCTTTGGCTCTGTGGGATTTGAACTCATAATCTTAAGCACTGAGTTACCTACAAATGCACTTCAATTTTAATCCTCACGGATACACAGGAACTGAAAAGAGGCCAAGCAGGTGGATTTTAATACTGCTCTTTTTGCAGACGGTGACCGAGAAGCACAAGATAAACGTTCCAGAAACAATGAACGAGGTTCTGGACATGTCTGATGATGAAGGTAAACTTTGTGCCATGCACACTGTGCAATAACTCCAATGACTCATTATTTGCTTTATTTTTTTTATTTATTTGCAATTTTTTTTGACATTGCATTAACTCCTTTCTTTCTATGCCACTTTAACTTTAGATATTTATATTTTTGTTAATCTACTCTCATGGATATTCATCCTAACACTTCATGCTTAAATCACGCAGCTCGTAGAGTCAATGTACCCGAAATGCTCAGTGAGGACTATATTTCAGATGTTGAAGAAGGTATTTTTTTTTTCTGTTTTTATTGCTTTTCTCCAGCTTTTCTGAGTCTCTTTTTCACTTCTCTCTCTAAACTAACTACATCTCTTCAATCACTTTTCCATTGTGCTTTTCTCCGGGTTTGCAGCGAAAAAGTCCTGGATGCACTCGTGCTTAATATTACATGCTTGTTTACGCAAATATTGCTTCTCTGCTGTATACATTACATTTCTCTGCTGTATTGAGGAAGATTTCACACATATGTATTCTGTAAACACTGGCTCAGTAGTCATGAGTGTTTTGTTAGAGGTACAGTACTGTGAAAAAGTCTTAGGCACCCTATATTTTTTTAATACAAACTTTGTAATAGATTTGTATTTTATGACTTCTACATTATCGAGTCAGTACAAAAACATTTTAGATTTCCAAACATTAGTTTTCCAGCACAAAATTAAATGTTTGTATGGCAGTAAAGAAAGCGGCATATTACATAAGAGACCACTTTTTAGACAAAAACATAATGAAGGCTGCTGGGTTTTGCTGCAGAAATAAGAAGCGAGTGTGACAGTCAAAGTCTCCAGAAGAACTCAAGATGCTCAGTAACACTTACAGCTCATTTCCTTATAAAACTGCACACACTGTACCTGAGACTACTATAACCATCATCAATGTTTGGCTGTCACAGCAAACGTTGACTTTGGTTCATTTATTACTGTTTAACGCTCTTTATAGTATTTTTTTTAAATGTAGAAACCTTTAATTTCATTATTTTTGAAGGCATCATTTCTCTATAGCATTTCTACCTAAGACTTTTGCACAGTACCCTATATAAAGCTAGGCTTTTAAGGAGAGTTAAATAGCAGCCCTGCTCCTGATATTTAACACTTGCTGAACTGAACAGTCGCACTTCCTTTGCTATTTGTGAATAGTTCTACATTTCCAGAGTGTCCTGTTTTAATAAATAATGGTATTTACACATGGGTAAACAAATCAGTAGCTGGGCCATGTAGATTTCATGTCTAGGCTAGCTAATAAATGTATTATTTGTCCACCCCTGCTACATGTCATTAAAAAGAAACCTGAATGACACGCAACTTTGTAGTTAGAGTGTCTATAGCCAGTGAAGTGCTGTATCTACACTACCCTAAACCATTGTGTTTAACTGTAATCAGCTGTATTGTTTCTTAGTAAAGCAGCTCCATTGCAGTAACATGTATAAATAAATAGAATATATACTGTAATTACTGTATTTTCTGGACTATCAGTTGCAAAGTTTTGCCTTTGTAATATGCCTATTTTTTAGTGCTTTTGAGAACGGCATGCTGCTCCAGCAGTTACATGCTTGGCCATAACATGACATGACATAACATAACATAACATAACATAACATAACATAACATAACATAACATAAAATGACATGACATGACATGACATGACATGACATGACATAACATAACATAACATAACCACTCACAGCCATTCTAGTGATAATAAGCAGTACTACAGGACTATATGACTGGAGCGATTGGACAAATAAAAGCAACTTGCATAATGATTGACACAATTTTTGCATTAAATTACTATAACTAGTTATAGTAACTATAATTTCTATAACTATAACTAATTAGAGCTTAAACATTTTCAGGACTGACAAAAAAAAATGGGACAAAATGTAAACTAGACTAAACCAATACGGGTCTCTGATGTACTCTGCAGTACACACATTCTGTAGAATAAAAATGCCTGGAACATTACAGGATCCTCTGAGTTTTTTTTTTTTTTTTTTTTTAGAGATAAATTAGTTGTATAACTTAGTCCAGATATAGTGAATACCTACCTAGTTTTACAGACTCTGTGTGTGTGTTTGTGTGTGTGTATAGACTACCGTGGGGTCCAGTTACTGTTAACTGACACTTGTGCAAGCTCCCATGATTCCACTGACATAACTCAGATAGCTTCTCATTTACACGTATAGCCAGCGCCTGAAATAAACCCTGTTATTGTGGCCAGTGTGTTGGGATTCATTAGTGAACATGCTTTGACGGATTCTCTAAATGCAAACGCCTGGTGGAAGATTAGTGTTCTATGCTGGGATATTTGATCAATGGGAAATGAACAGCATTTTACACTGAATGCAGTTTACAAAGCTACCTAGGAGACGAATGCAAAAAGCTGTGTCTGAGTGCCATGTATAGTGCCATACCTGATCTTCTTCTTCTCCCTCTCACTCTGTATGGAGTGCTCTCCAGCAGTGGGAGTGCCAGGGTAAGGATCCAACTCTAAAACTAGCTGCCAAACTGCCAGCTACTTCATCCACCAGCAGTCTCATAAAGCCCTCTGCGGATGATCTGTGAATCCCTGCAAACGTAGATGTAGTAATTGGTGATTTTGAGAACACAAATATTTGTCCTGTGTTGCACGGTGGCAGATAGGGTTGTCACCTCACAGCTCCAGGATCCCAGGTTCAATCCTGAGTTCGGGTTCCTGTCTGTGTGGAGTCATTACCGTGTCTGCTGGGTTTCCTCAAACCTTCCAATAGGTGGAATGGCTACACTAAATTGCCCCTAGGTGTGAATGTGTGGTGCCCTGTGATGGACTGGCATCCCATCCAGAGTGTATTCCTGCCTCACAACCAGCGTTCCTGGGACAGGCCCTGGATCCACCGCAACCCTGACCAGAAAAAGTTTATTCATTCAGCCGAAGATGAATGAATAAATAACCAATTCAACAGTTTATCTGAAACATTGTATCCACTGGAAATGTCTTGAAAGAAGGTTTGTTTTACTAACCATTTTATAACTTGTAAAGGCCCATGATATGGTGAGGAATTCCAAAATAGAAGCAAAATCTGTGAGACGAAATGTAACCTTTTAAAGGTGTGCATAAACTTAAAAGTGACAGAAATCGGAAGCTTTCATTTCAGTTCTGTTAAAGTCCCCATGAAATCATTTCTGTAGGAATTCAGAGTGTCAGCATGGTTAAATGCTTGACTACCTAACAACAGCCAATAGCATTCGAGTTACGCCCCAACTGCGCAGAATCTAAACAAACCTGAAAACACACAGACTAATGTTAACTGCAGCTAACGAGCTAGTGCTGTAGAGTAAGACCCACCTCTGGGGGAGGGACATATGTTCTGAAGAGCATTTAATTGGAGGATCATGTTCAAGTTTTGACTAGATATAAATCATCGCATTTTTTTGATTGTTTTCCCAGAAGTGACAAACTAGGAAATGAAAATGAGAATATCTGCAACTTTATTTCAGATATAGTATTGCATCGGTGTCCATAAAACAAAGGGACATGTACACAGAGCTCAGAAACATCCATTTTGATTTCAGGGGCACTTTAACAATATGTACAGACAAACAAAACCCCTTCTTAGCTTAGGGATCCTCCTGGTGGCGGATGGGTGTGCTCAGGTCGGAGTGTTAATAAATCCTGGCAAGTCGTGTTTAACCTTTTCACTTGAGCGTGATATGGTGTTATATAAATGGATTTTTTAGGAATGATTTTTCATGTTAATTACCCCAGATAGCCCAGCACAAATTGGTGTGTGTTGGTGTTTAGCTGGAGTTTGAATGCTGGAACCTCACATGGTCTTTCCTGCGTAATAAAGGGGCCAGGGGCAGGTGGCAGGCGGTCCATCCATCCATCCCTCCCACCCGTCTGTGTGTTCTCCTGCCTGTAAAGGGGTTCTTTTGTTCCTTATTCTGTTCCTCAGAGTCAGATTACTGAGTACACCTAGTCCCCCAGAATCCCCCACACACACTCATTCTCTATTGTCCTGTAGCAGAGGGGCTACGGGGCATCGAGTATCCAATCAACGAGCGCAGAGCATTTAGTTGAGTTCTATACCACCCCTGCCGTGACCTCGGAATTGCTGTGCTCCCGCGCAGTTCAAACTCCCGTCAGCAGCCGAGGGGTGTGTATGCTGAGAGGGTGTGTGTCTGTGTATGTGTGTGTGAGAGAGAGAGTGTGTGTGTGTGCAGAGCAACGGGAGGGACTGTCGTTTTTCGGGCAGTCAGGGGGAAGGGACCGGGATATGCGGATGCATCCGTACTGTGCGTTCCTCTGGATTTGTTCTGATTTGAGCGTGTGGATTTGAAGTGGACGTATGGACTGAACAGGGAGGAAGTGGCCTTTGAAACGGCAGAGTGACGCTGAAGGAGGGTCATGACCACTCAGCTGTGTAAGAGTTACTCTGAGAGGTGCTGCAGCTGCTGCCTGATTTTGTTTACGGCATTCTGGGCTGGTCGTGTACGGTAGATTTAGCACTGCAGCACACGCATGGCAGGTCAGGCGAGAGAAAGCTGCTGTGTGTGTGTGTGTGTGTGTGTGTGTGTGTGGGGTGGGTGCTCAGAGAGAGCTGCTCAGAAAGGTTTTGCTGACTGTTAAGCTTGTGGTTGAAAGCCAGGCAGCTTGGAGGGCTAGTCAATGGTACGTGGTATTGTTTTTTTTTTCCATGACAGAGTGTGTGGGTGTAGGAGGGAATTTTTTTTATGTGAAGTAAACACTGTATAGGGGCTAAAATGTGCATGTGTGTGTGTGTGTGTGTGTGTGTGTGTGTGTGTGTGTCAGTAATTGTACAGCAGAAGAGGTTTCATGGGGAGGGGTTGCTGTGGCGATGAGCAGCGGGGGAGCAGGATCCGCTTTGTCACTGCTGGAATGCTGTTTCCCCCCCAACCCCAGTCTCTCGCTCTTTCTCTCTAGTGTGCACTTGCTCTAAATCTTTTCTTTTAACCCTGCTAGACTCTTTACTCACTGTCAACCTTGTGTATATGAATGCCAGAGTTTTCTGTTTCTCAATCAAACTCACTAACTGCCGTCTGGTTCATTCTTACTTTCTTTTGGATACTCGAAGAAAAAATGTGCCACTATAAATATGTTTCATGTGTCGATAGTGACTGACAAATAAATTAAGAGAAAACAACAGTTCCATGTCTCAATGAGTGAGTAGGACAGCCGATTTTACTGAGCTGAGAGTATATACTAGAGTATACAAGACGACGATCCTTCCTGGACGGTTTTATGCTAACTCTGTCTGGGTTTTAGGTGAGGACGTGATGCTGGGGGACACGGATAAGTACCTTGGCCCCCAAGATCTACGTGAGCTAGGGGACGACTCTTTGCCTCAGGAAGGTTATTTGGGTTTTAGCATTGGAGCCCGATCTGGAAGGTAAAGCTGCTTTTCACACATAAACACACACCCCAAACCCCACAACCCCACCCATGCATTCTACCTAAATCTGAGTTATATATAAATATGGTGTATGTTGTTTGTGACAATATTATGTAACATTGAGCTAAATGTCTAAAGGTAAAGCTCAGACCATTTAAAAAGTCATTAAAAAAACATAAAAAAAACGAATAAACTTCAGCATTAATACACCATAAACAATATTAACAAAATAACAAAGTAAGTTAACATTAATTGACAGGTGTTTAAATGTTAACTAAATACACCTGAATTTACTCGTGTTTATCGAATCCATGACTAACAATAAGTAAATGAACGAGAATTAAATTACAACGTTACTAAATTTGGCTAACTCCGATCTCCAGGTGTAAATATTGGAACTCGTTTTTCAACCTCGTATCTGAACTTTGCCACAAATATTAATTAATACAAGTGCTAGCTACTTTGTCAATGTTACCTAGGATGTATTAATGCTGAAGTCCATGGTTTATTTAGTTAAACGAATGCACTAAATAATGTCGATTAAAGGAACCTTAATGTAGAACATTATCTGAAGTTATTACTAATCTGCCAACATCTTTCAGACAGGATGTTATCATGTTCATGGCATGTAGGGAAACAGCACAGCGTTCAGTCATATGACTCGCACAGACCTTGAGCTGAATGAGTAGGATTTGTCCTGTTATCTCTTCTTTTTCTTTCTGATTGCTGGCTTATTGGCAGCCTGGTCAATGTTTACACTATTACATGCCTGCTGCCCCCATACTACACACTAGCCAAATGTCAGAGTCACAAGGCTAATGTTTAACTTACATGGAGCTCGGTGTTAAAAAGTTGGATGCTGGCCAATAAATCAAACCGGTATATTGAATACACAAGCACTGCACAGGACAAAAGGAGGCTAGAACCATGCTCATTATCGGCCCAAGCATTTACCATGATGTTTGCTGATATCATACTTGTTGGTAAAACGGAATAAAAAGTGATAACCTGGATGAGTCTGGATAAATATTCTGCTCTAAATGCTTGGGTCATTGTGGGCTTGGTTTTAATACAGTCCTTCCTGTTTGATGCTAAGGAGCTCTGTTTCCTTTCAATCCTCCTTTTAACAGCATCTGCCAAATATCTGCTTGCTTTGCATGCTCTTAGACAGCACTGCAGATCTCCTCTCTGTTTGAACAGAATCCCCCAAGAGAGTAAGATTTGTTGACAGAAACATACTCATACTGAAACACTGTAAACCGCATTCTTTTACATCATGTTTTTATGTTTTTGAGGTTATTACACACTGAATGAAACCACATGTAGTTGGGAAGAGAGGCTCAGCGGGGTCTAAGAGTGTGTTGCAATGCAACTGCAGAACATTACAAGCTGCTGTCATTCAACCACTGCATTTTGCTCGCTCTCTGATTCATTGCTTTCGATCTCCTCTGTCCCTCCTCTCTCCTTCCTCCGCCATACTGATTCCTTCTCATAGTCCTAGAGTCAGGTAAGAGGGCATGACTGTGGATTTTGATGTGCCCCCTTCCCCGTCCCCCACCCCCCTTTGAGTCATTACGTCACGGAAACACCTGTCTTGTAACGTCCTGCATCTGTCTGCTGTTCATTTTAACAAGAAATTACAGACATGCGCAGAATGTGCTGACAATTCAAGCCTTTGCTCTTTGACTCTTGGGAACTTGGTGAACTTTGTGTCTGTCGATCTAAGTTCAGATTTCAGAGTCCAGCTTACATTGTGCCTGGTGTAATTTTAAGGAACTCTGCCTGTTCAAGCTCTTTAGCCGTTGCGCTTGTGAGGCTGTTTTTTTTTTTTTTTTTTTTTTTTTT